>WBNH01007435.1:0-180081 GCA_013401255.1 Urocolius indicus
GTCATTGGACACCAGAGAAAAAAGGGCTGCCTCATTCCCTTGCCATACACCTTTCATATACTTGGAAGTGTTAATGAGATCAATATATTGATGGATTTATAGAAAGAATTTTTAAATTGTTTGCCTACATCTGTAGGGTGTATTCTCACCCCTTCAACTCTTGCTGAGTTCTTCATGTAAAATAAATACTCCATATCTGTGCAAGGAGGAAAAATTTGCAAGTTAAAAAAAAGGAGAAAGAAAAAAAAAAGAGAGAAAAGAAAAAGATGGGAAGAATGAGACAGAGTGAGAAAGAATAGATTTCCCTAGCTCTACATTCATAGAAGGCTTTTCTGAAACCATTCTTATGGATGTATCAGTAAGATAAGTAAGAAAAGTAAGTATGGAGAATTCCTTCTAAGGCTTGGGAAACATGATTTTTTCAAAGGAGAAACAGTACACGAATCTGGTTTTGGGGAAACAGTCTGAAGCAGATTTACTGTTGGACCCGTGGAAGGTCAGCTACAGATTTTCAAACCAACTGGAACAACATCAGTTGGGAGTTTAAAATAACCATTGAAATCTTTCATATACAAACCTCTAATTCTGAAATGAAAATGCATTTAGAACAGTGAAATAACACAATAAATACCTGTATTTCTGCTTTAGAACTTCCAGTTCTAATGTTGTATCAGTGCTCTGTGCATCTGTGGTAGAGTCCTCACATCCAAAGCAATACTGGAACACACTCTAAACAAAACATGGAACCAAACTAAAATTAATTATTACATTCTGATGTAATCATAAATTGCAAATAAGTGAATGGTAACTGTCTCTCCACATAGTATTGAAGTTGAACAGTTTCTGTTCTGACATTCTTTTTTGTACATTAAGCATTTGTTTTGCAAAATTTCTTTTAATGAGAAAATTCAGTCTATCAACAACAGCTGAAATGAAAAGTAAACAAATAAAAGAAGAAATACCAAAAGGGAGCAATTGTGTTTTCTGTCTGAATATCTTCTGTAGCTTGTCTCATTTAGTAAAGCTACAGATCACTGAGAATTCAAACAGTAATTATATCTGAGTAAGTTAGGCTGCACTCACACCGATCATTTTGACAGAAGATAGTCAAAGTTTAATCATGATGCCACTGATGTCAGTTAATGATGAGATCCTAGCAATCTGCGTACAAGGTCAGTTGATCTCATCCCATCTCATCCCATCCCATCCCATCCCATCCCATCCCATCCTATCCCATCCCATCCATTTTAGCAAAAACTCTAGACTCAGAGTCACCATCTTACCATAAAGCCACAGTATCTCGGCCTGTTGGGATATACAGTGATCGATTCCTGGTCCACTCGACTTAAGAACCAAAATGGCAGCTTCTTCTCTAAGTTGGTGTGAAGATTAACCTAAATGTAGTTTTGCATTTAGAATAAGATATATTCTCTTCAGATGACATCATATTATCATGTGAAAATAATCATCATGTCATTATGTTCAAATCACTGTTACTAGATGCCAAGTCTTGGAGGATATCTGTGCTGCAAACAATGGTATAATGTTTGAACAGTCTAGCCCAGACACTAAAACCATCTAGCCACAGCAGTACTGAGTATCTTCGCAGAACTGTTCCACACAGATGTATGCTCTCATAACTAAAATGGTTCCAAAACTGAGTTAGCTCTTGTGCAATGGCTTTAACAGCTCCTTAGTACACTGTGGGCAGCAGCACAGAACTACAGGGCACAAATGTTCCTAAGTTCAAACAATAATAGGAAAGAGAGTGTTCTTTCTCTCTTTAATTGTGCTACATACTCTATTAGATTATGACACAGTCTGTACAGATTAAGATGCCAGTGGAAGGCCCCTAAGAAAAAGTTTTCCTTTGGGTAGGAACAAGTACATTAAATATGAGTGCCTTTTCAGGTGATGTCAACTTTCTAGGCATTCTCAAATTCCTACAGAACCACTGGGCATATGTATCTAAAAGGACAGGATGTACATTGTAAGTCTATTACAGATACTCATAATCCTGTCAAACATACTGAAGATTACACAAGTAATAAAGATTTCTGAGTAGCGTCTGAAGTTGCAAGACAACAACTTCTCTGAGAATTCTGTTGGCAGAGAAATACCAAAACAGGTGAAAAGCATTAACTGCTACAAGAACTGTCTTTGTATGTCTGCTTTAGTCATTTCTATCTCTATCAAAAGAAATATCTCTTGACAGGAAATGCTACTCTAAAATGGAATTCTTCAAATATGCTTGAAATAAGCAAGTACCACATACAACCTAAAGTTAGGTGACTAGCAGAAGTTATTTCTGAGCTGTTCTTGTTCTTGGGTAGTTTCTCTGTGCACACCTCAGCCCCTAGGCAGGCTCTGTAACTTTTAGAAAGAGCAGAGCCAGAAGGTAATATAGGCAGAGCCACACCTTGCATCAGTTTTATGAATGGTCAGTTCTGCTCACAATACAGATTTTGAGCAGAACCTCAAGGAAGTACATGGGCAGATGGTTTCTAAGAACAAGTTAGTGAAAAGTAATCTTTATTCTTTATTTGACAAGTGTATATTTTATGTATTTCCACTTGTGAAAGTCAAGCTGTGTACAGTTCACAGGGGAAAAAAGGCTTTTAAAAACTGTATGCCAAATTTATCATTTCTTAAAATGTGAACTCTAGGAAGTCGTGCTACTGTCCTAGCTCCAGTAGGTAAGCTGCAAGCAGTACATTTGCAAAAGCTGCTTTGAAAATAGCTACATAGTCACATAGTTTTCGAAAGCATGTATGTTACTAAACTCATCTGATTTCAACAGAAATTCTGTTAGGTGTCTTTATACATCTTCAGGTAACTCAAATAACTTAGAAACATGATGTTAAGTTCCTTAGTTATACTTGGTATCACATGCTATCTTCTCAGCACACAGACCAGCATGAACCTTCAGTACACTGCAAGGAATTTGGTGTGCCTTAATCTTCTTTCCACTACATTGATTCTCTCCTTAAAAGGCAACTCTCCAATTTCAAACACGGCATTTACTCATTTTGAGATTCTGTTGTTGGAATAACTCAGAATCCATTGAACTGACTGTTCAAAAGTTTCTTAAAAATGCATTTGCTTGTACATTTCTGTGACATGGCTGAAAATGGGATTCAGAATAGGATGCCCATGTTCATCAAGTTACTTTACAGAGATGCTAGGTTGATAGTTAGGGATGTTGATGGTAAATCAGCTAATTGCCTAAATGGTGTTCCAACAATGCTATCTACTTCCTAGAGCTGGTGCTTCTATGGCATGCAACTTACCTGCATTGCAATCCTTTTGAGTGCAGCGTATTTTTGTACTTCAGCTATGTCCCCAACAGCCAAACCGATCTAAAAATACCATGAAAGATGTTATCTGCTTTTTCATAGTTGGTGATTTCAATTGTGTTTCTTACTCTTACATCAAACAAAAATGACTCTAATGTTAAATTAATTTTGTTTCACTTGCATTTGGGAACATACCTTTTGTATGCGTATTTGGAAAATCCTTATTGAGAAATGCATAAGCTTTTTTAATCATAGAATCATGGAATGGTAGGGTTTGGAAGAGACCTTTAGAGATCATCTAGCCCAAACCCCCCTGCAGAAGCAGGTTCATCTAGATCAGGTTACATAGGAACATGTCCAGGCGGGTCTTGAAGACCTCCAAGGAAGGAGACTCCACAACCCCTCTGAGCAGCCTATTCCACTGCTCCGTCACCTTCACAATAGTTTTTCCTTATGTTTAAATGGATTTTTTTTGTGTTCCAGCTTCATCCCATTACCCCTTGTCCTGTTGCTAGATATCATCAAAAAAAGGGATGCCTCAATGTCACTTAGCTGTCCACCAAAAAGGAACTAAAGATTTGTCAAGAATAACACACCTTCTTTTTGATTGTTCATTACTCATGGTATGTTAAAAAACTTGTTGACTTCTTGACTGAATAGGATCACAGCAACAGTAATTTTAAAAATATGAATTGTTTGATTTTTAATGCCCACAATCTTACAATCTTACAAAAAGCAGGTTTCCAAAAAAAAAAAAAATAGTATTCACTGGAACACAGATAAAGATGTATTACCTATTTTACCCCCTTCTCACCATCACCAGTTTTCTGATTCTTTTTCTTCAGGTCAAGCTTGTTAGTTAGTTTTAGCACTACTGCTGACTGCTGTTTTGTGTCCATCACAGATCTCGGGTTTGGCTTATTTTTAAAAAGTAATGTTGTAGTACTAGGTTATGACACAGCAATGGGTTGAACAACCAAGGCTATGCCTGCTCTAGGAGGCATGCAATTATCAAAGTACGTTCTAAAATCACTGTCCCCCAATTTTCTTTCTCAAGTCTTCAAAACACCACTTTGCAATTCAGATTCCAGCACAACTACTACCTGAAGATACACAAGGTAATCCTGCAACAGTAAACTGTGGGAAAATACTTAGAATAGTAAACTGGATGGAAGGTGAGTCCAGGGAAAGGCAATTTTTAATGTTACTGAAAATATAAATTTGTTAGACAATGAATGAATGTCACAAATCAGCATTAAAGTAACTCTATATGCTAAACCTGTAAATAAATCTGTGCTTAACCACTTTGGTATATTATTATGTAGTCTACTTACTAGCAAGTTCATAAGAAGGATTGGAATAAGCAAGGTAAATATTATGAGAACTGTGTAACTCAGGAATGGATATGGCAATTCACTGCTTAGCAATGGATCAAGGAATGCATCATGGTAGTTAATGTCTCCCAGCATCATGGCAAACGTCTTCATTACAGAAAGCAGAGGTGTGCTGTACGTTTGCTGCAAAAAGAAATACCAACATCAAGAAAATCAAGAAAAAAACTCAGAGCAATGGAATTTGTAAATAACCTTTTGAGTTTATTTAGGAAAAAATTAATATATATAATGATAAAAGTATGTCATTCAACTAACCTGTGAACCCAAAAGGACAAAGAAACTAAGTCCAAAGGCCAGTATCAGGAAAAAGAAAACAACAGCAATCCGAATCAAAGTCCTCAGAATTTCCCAGAACATCACAACATAGATGCCATAGTTTTCAAACCTAGGTGATAAATAAACAGCAAAGATATGAAAACTCAAATACTGAAGTTAGAATCTCTTACAATTACTTACATAAGGCTGTAATCCTGACAGTAATCCTGATTTTCATGTGTGAACAGAGACATTTTGCCTCTCTGAGACATCCTGAGATGGTATGAACGTGTTGTACTTTCACATATAAAAAAATGCCCATTGTCTTACATACAGCACCAGAGCAGTACTTCTTCAAGATACTATTTCTCAACAACGTCCACTCTTTCCACAGCCACAGACAGTACAATATTGCACAACTGTTGCACTTGAAATTATAACATTAGGAAATTATCCCAATTTCTGCTGCCTTTTGAAGCCAATTAGAAAACAGAACAGAAGACAACTGGCACCATGACCCATCTAGCAGCCACAAGTCTGATTTAAAATGACTTTGCTTTTTATATATGGAAAACAAGAAAACAAAAAGAAACATCCTGTTCAGGAAGAGGAGTAGCAGAGTTTTAAGACACCTGTGTTTCCAATAACCCTCTGTCAATTTGGCAAGTCTATTTTTGGCTTACACAAAAACTAGATCTCAGAACATGAGTTGCCATGAGATGCAGCTACTTTTTGCACCAACCTGAAATTTGAAATTTATGTCCTCTGCCAGATTCAGGGACCAGATGACTGTTTTATGCTACAAGAGTAGCAATTGAGGAAACCCCTCCACAGGATCTCATGCCGCTAAAATACTATGTGCAAGACTGAAAGCAAAGCAAACCTTATATTCTACTTATTAGGCTTTTTTTAGGCAAAACTCCATTGAAGTCAATGGAGCTACAGGCTGCATTGAGAAGAGATGGCCTGAATGAGTAGAAAAATGTGTGGAGTTCTACTGCTACAAAAATGAAAAATATTCAGGCCAGGAAAGAATTTCATCTACCAAAAGAAGGAAAGTTGGGCAATCATGAATTTGCTATTTTCTTTTTTGTTTTGTCCTAGTTGATAATTCTTTTCCTAGTAGCTGCCACAGGGTTGTGCTTTGGGTTTATCCTGCAAGGAATATTGAAAACACAGGGATGTTTTACTTACTGCTGAGCAGAGCTTGCATAGTGTCAAGTCCTTTTCTGCTTCTCACTCTACCCTGCCAGCAAGTGGGCTGGGGGGTGGCACAAGAAGCTGGGAGGAAGCACCGCCAGCATAGCTGATCTGAAGTAGCCAAAAAGCTATTCTATATCATAGACTGTCATGCCCAGTACATAAACTAAAAGATACTCTCTCTTGATGATAATAATTCAGTTTACAAACCTTGTCCTTCAACATCCCACCTACAGCAAAATGAGTGATTCTAAAAACATATAGTCATCTTTTTTTTCTGAACAGCTCCAAATCACCACTTTTTTTTCTGATCAGCTACACTTCATCTTTATGCAGGACAGTCCTGCGCAGGCACAAACATGTTGTTTAGCCTTAAGCATCACACCCACACTAATTTTGCCTCCAGTCAGCTTTCCTGCCGAATAGGGCTATTGCACTTGATCAGTCACAGTTGAGGATATGTAAAATATCTGAAAATATTAAGAATATTTTATTGTAAAGCACGTAAATAACTTTTACCGTTGAAGGTAAAGCAAGAAGTTCATCCAAGACAAGTATACAGCAATCGCTCCACATTCCCACTGCAAATGGGCTGGTGTATTAATAAATAAAGAAGACACAAAAATTATGCTTGTAGTATAAATTGTCCAGTCCAGTAGATTGGAGTAATCCAACAAATACTTCAATTTCTAGGATTTAAGAGACAGATACATATTTACAAGTCATGCATCATTAAAGGTCAGAATTCCACACACTATTTAAATCCTCTTCTCACTTTGAATCTAGTATAAATTGCAATTTCTTTTTAATTAGAGAAAATTGGGTTTATTTCAATATTATACAAGCTGCTATGCAAGCACATTGTCTGATTAATGTTATTTCTCTGTGTATTTACCTGCTGTATCAGCTGAAATATTTCTTTGCAGATTCCCAGTAAACTCATAATTAAAACTAAACACATACACACTCTCGTGAAGTATGAGTTCTGAAACAAAAATCAGAGCACAAACCAAATTAGAAATTATTCAACAAATGTTTAGTTCAACTTCACCTACTACATTCACACTATATTGCCAAGTTAAGAAACTCTGTTACCTTGTTGCATATAAACTGATTAACAAACTTAGATAGTAATATTTACTGCGAAACCTATGTCATGTATATTAAGTACTTCAAATCAAGAATGAAAGTTTGAGTATTCCCATAATAAATTGTTGCTATGCAGCTTCATTATTTCTACTATTGGAGTTCGGGAACAAAAATTATAGTATTTATGGCATGTTTTTAGTATGTTTTCTCATTGGATGGACATAAAGGCAAATTCTGTTGTCTTAATGTCACCATCATATTGCAGTATCTGGAATGGCAATAGAAGTCTTTGGACAACTGGAAATCCTGATATCCTTAAGTGATTGCTCCTTCTGATGTTTCCCTTTACAACCAGCATAGGCGAAGATGACTTTGTTGTGAAAAGCCATCTATTAGCATTGTTAATGACAGTGAATTTCACCTTTAATAAATAACTTGTGGAGCTAATTGCCCACCTGAGGGGTCCACTAACTCAAAGGCAGACCACAAGTTCATGGCAATCACTTTTCAGTGGTGCTGTAATATACGGCAACATCCATCCCAATCTCATATCCTTCTTTAACCCAGGTTATGACATCATGGTTTTTAACACTGTGCTCCCTATAGACTTGGCATTCCCCACTCCATTCCTGTTACTAGGTCACTAGGACACTGTCTCCTGCAAGCCTGACATTTCAAACATGCTGCTGTTGCTCCAGCCTCTCAGGCAGCACCTTCACAGCTTCTGCTCAGTGTGCTGCTTCTCCGTCCACTGACATCATTCCTCACTGAAGGACAGGACTTTCTCTCCCCACTATGCTTCTTCCACCCACTGTCTGGTGATTCAAGGACCTGGGTCAGTCTGAGGTATTCCTCTGTGCATCGTATGCAGCTCCTGTCATTCTCCTGTCTTCCACCAGGAAGATGAGTGAGTTATTGGAGCAGGATTTGTTCCAGTTTTGCTAGCTCTCCTGGCTTCTGTATCTGCAAGAATCCTGCACGCACTGAGCTGGGTTGAGTACATGAGATTTTTTTAACATATCAAGATATCCTCATGAACCTTTAATATCCCTTGAGTTTATTTCATATTTCTACTAGCATATTCTTATTGAATTCCTTTTCCCATTTTATGTCTTTTTTCTCTCAAAAGAACTGTAAAATATATTCTTGACTTTTTTTTCTTTTCCCAAGTCCTTGGATTTAGTGATAAAATCACTTGGTTGAAATGGATCATTTGAAAAGTTTGCCACACAACAAAAGTCATCTCCATTAACACCAGTATGTTACCATTTCAGGGCTAATGACACAGGTATCTTTTTTTCAGAACATATAACTTCATGTTGTGGAGACAGAGCTCTGTGGCTCTCCTGCCCTTCACATGGACACAGGAGTGTACCATAAGCTCAATAAACAGTGGAAATTGCAGTTCCTTCTCTGGAAGTCTAGTACAATGCTCTGTTTAGGGCCATCAGAGCTTTTTGAATAGACAGATTACTGCTTAGTTTTAACTGCAGGAATATCTATGAAAAGGACATCAGCCAGCCACACCAATGTCTTACTTTTCTAAAACCTCATGCTTCTGTAACGGAGGACCTGGCAAGCCTAACTTCGGTCATCATGTTGACCTAATTATTCCAGTTCCAGTTTCTGAGAAAACATTTGAGCTTTGTCTCTTAACAACTCCAAAGTCTCTATATGGAGCACAGGTTTATCCTGAGACAGGATACACTCCTGCTTGCTTTCCTTATGGTCCCAACTAATCATTTCCATCCACTGGATTTCCATTCATTTTCCATTTCCATTCCTTTCCATTCCATTCCATTCCATTCCATTCCATTCCATTCCATTCCATTCCATTCCATTTTCCATCCATATCATGAATGAGATCAATATTCATAAATTACTAAAGTAGCCCCACACCCACCACAGCTGTGACTGAGAGATAAACATTCAAAAGTCACTATGAGGTGTATTTTTCTTCTACTTTTTTTTTTCTGCTAAGTTTATAAACAGCTAGTGAAGAAACAATGGGTCTGCAAAGGAAATGGAAAGGAAGTGTGGGCCAAGAAAGATGTATTTGAACACCCAAAAGCACTTCATTATTGACTACTCATTCTGTGTCAAATTTTAAAGGTGCAATAACTCAAATTTTGGTTGAAAATGAAAATGACATTGACAGCTTAAGAATCCACTATTTTCTGTCTTTTCATAAGTAATGGCACGTTAATTTTTTTTTTTTTTCAACATTAAAGAAATGTTCACTTCAGGGAAGACATTGAAGCAATCATGTACCAGATATAACATTCTCAGAAAAGATTAAAAATAAGAAATGAGAACTGAAAATTATCTAGAGAAGATGCCGCTGAATGTTTTAAAATACACATTTCAAATCTATATCTTTGAGTTGCTAAATCAGAAATAATTCTAGAAATTATGTAAACAATCTGACCTTTTTTTATACAAAAATCTGAAACATATTGTAACTAATAAGAAAACTCAGCACCTCATATTCTAATGGTCTTGCTTCATAGATCTCTGTTCCATTCAAAGGTCTTCCTGGCTGTATGTGAGTGACCAGAAGAGTCAGTGGGATGAGACCGAGAGAATATATGCCTAAATTCATCAGGTGTGCTCGAAACCCATAGGCCATCCTTGAAAGTGAGAATGTGACAGTTACAACACTTCATCAATTTAGAAGAGTATGCATTCACATGCAACAGCCAACAATGTTTTGTGTATTGGCCTTTCTGAAACACCGTTCCTTCTCTTCTGAACTCAGCAATCCTTTTATATGTTTTTGAAATAAAGCAGAAACAAAGACAGCAGATTTCTTTTTCATAAATATCAAAGAATCATTAATAAATGCTAAGCTACATGCTATACGATAATCATCAGCATATTCTAAATACACTTAGGAGAAGTTATATGGAAAAGACATCGGCTTCGGTCAAAATTGTAAAAACGTACATCTTTGCAAACAACTCTCAGGCATTATTGCCTTCATCCTGACGTGCAATATTATAGTTTATGTATATTAAAATTTGCATACCACTTCATAAGCAAATATTCTTTACACACAGGATGACTGAGTAGCTCCATGCGGTTGTGGCGTACCATGGCCTACAAAACAAGAAAGCAGAACGATCACTCTTATCTAGCTACGTAAAGTGCTTAAAAAACTGACCAGGCCACTTTCTTTACTTGAATATTAGCCTAATAAAAAGTAAAATGTCTGTAAGGTATTGTAAAGTTCTTTGTTTATGCACTCTAGCCCAAAGACGTTACTGTCTTGCCTTCTCTGCCTACTGAGGCATCCCGCTTCAGACCTACTGCTCCATTAGTCTGCTTCAAGATTTAAAAAACTGTACCAACTATTGCCAGCTATACCTGTGAGATGTCTAAACTTCTCTAGTTATATCTAGGCAAGACAAAACATTTACTGTTAGACTGCATACCAAGTCTAACTGCCCCAATAGGAAGCCCCAATAGTTATCAAATTAAGCCAGAAAGTTTGTTCTGTAAATATTTTCTGTTGAGAGAATGGGAGAACAGACTAGCAATGGGAAAGAACAGCAAAATTTCTTTTAGGCAGAGAAAGTATCCTGCAATTAACATTTGAAAAAGTTGGTTTTGTTAGGTTTTTTTATGCTATACATTCCAGTGCCTGGTCACCAGGATGACCGGAGTACGGTTTTCTTTGATATATTACCTGCACGTACAGCATGTTCTCTTGAAACATTCATAGTTGTTTAAATAAACTAAGCATTTTTATCTAAACCTAAAATAAATGTATTTTATTACTTAGACTTTAAAAAGTTTGGCCCACATTTCATTCCAAAACAGTTTAAATATATCAAGTTAGAAACTTTGGAGATGAAATATTATGATGAAAAATTCAAACCTCTTGATTTTATCTAAGGCAAGGCAGCACAAAATAATGTTAGAGTAAAATAAAGAACTTACATTTAAAGTGGTAAGTGGTTCATAGAAAATGTCCTCACCATCCTTTTGTTTCTTGTTAAGAGTTAGGGGACACTGAAGATATCTGAAGTTATATTCAATCTGAATAATATAAACATAAACCAGCATTTAAATGGGATTAAACTAATATACTAAGATTGAGATAATGTGCTTAATTTTAAAAAGGTTCTCCTTTAGAGAAAAAAAGGCGTGTTGTGTCAAAATAATGAGACCGATTTTCAATGTGTTTTCCAAGGAAATACAATTCTAGAACATTCATGCCTCCTTATCATTGTGAAAGTAATCTACTGCTTAAGATTCTGGACAAGAATTTACTAAAAAACCCCATGTTGGATGACAGTTGTAGTACTTCTGATATGACATGCTTTTGATCTGCATAAACTTCTATCACTGATATTTTGAAATATCCATAGTATCTGATATTCAGCTTGATTGCAAGAATTAACACAGTAAAGACAGAGTCTACAGATTGCTCAGGTTTCATGTTACACTTGGTAAAAGATTATAAGATTATAATCTTTTATAGATTATAAAAAATTAATTTCAAAGCTGTTTGCTGACCAAAGGATAAACTAGGATCAACCAGCTGTGTTTTCTTTTAAGGTCTAATATTAATCTCAGGTGTATATTATCCTATGAACTTAACATAAACATGAAAGTATATATAGTGTATTTCCTAAACTTTCAAGTAAAAAAAAATCTGTTAATTTCAATGTCAGAAAGGCAATAAAGAGAACTAAACCAATGCCTCTTCTGAGAAAAAAAAAAGAGGCTAACAGGTAAAGACTACTGTTAGCTGATAAAGTGATTTTTAAAAGTCATCGTACTACTATGAATTTTTTTCCCAAATATATTTTAAAAGCACCGGTTTAGACACAGTTATTGGTGAACAAATACTGAATTATTTATAAATCAAGCTAAAATATTTGCTGATTTCAATTTACCGTCTGTAGAACTGTAATTGCAAATATCGAAAACATTTAACAGGTTAAAATTTAGTTCAGTATTAATAGATAAAAGTCAAGCTGGTGGTTTTCTAACTTAATTATTTTCCAAATAATTACTGCTGTTAACATATAGCCAGGCACATTTTTACACCCTCCCCTTTAAGACAGTAAATGTACTATCTTTAATAATTTTTTTACATTCACTTACATAGAAGTCTCGACTTGTCTTTTCCTCTGAAGACTCGATTATGCAGTTGTCCAAAACCAGCTTTGCAGATAAACAGAAAAGTGAATTAAGGTGATATAAATAATGTTCATCAGAAAGGATACATCTGTACCTGAAGAAAGTGACTTTCAAATACAACGGTCCTCTCATGGAAGTGATTATACAATCAGATTTTATGTTTTAAAGACATAAAAATCCAGAGATTACAAGTAGGAGCTAAATAATGAAACTATGCAGTTTACAAGGCTGTGCACTAATTTACAAGTATTAAAATGTGAAGTGTTTATGAATATTTTACATATCAAGTCACTTGCTCTTTAATTAAAAGCATTCCTGTAGTGACATTTAACACCTCAGAAAGTTAAAATAAATGGGTTTGAACCCAACTCTCTTCTGATTTTCATCACTTTTACAGTACTTTTTATACTACTTTTATATTCTTCTAACTCCGTTTACCTCAGCAAGATAAGAACTTTTTTCCATTACTAAAGATGTGGGGTGTATTAGAAGGGCTCTGTTTACTAGGTTGTGAGACGTTCTTCTCCCCCTCTATTCTGCCCTCGTGAGACCTCATCTGGAATATTGTGTCCAGTTCTGGGCCCCTCAGTTCAAGAAGGACAGGGAGCTGCTGGAGAGAGTCCAGTACAGAGCCACAAAGAAGGTGAAGGGAGGGGAGCATCTCCCATATGATAAAAGGCTGAGGGATCTGGGGCTTTTTAGTTTGGAGAAGACTGAGAGGTGGCCTCATTAATGTTTACAACAACATAAAGGGTGGGTGTCAGAAGGATGGATCCAGGCTCTTCTCAGTGACGGCCAATGACAGGACTAGGAGCAATGGGTATAAGCTGTAACATAAGAGGTTCCAAAGAAATGCAAGAATTCCTTCATTGTGAGGGTGATCGAGCACTGGAACGGGTTGTCCAGATGAGTTGTGGAGTCTCCTTCTCTGGAGACATTCAAAACCCAGCTGGACAAGTTCCTACTCTAGGTGGTCCTGCTCTGTGAGGGGGTTGGACTAGATATTTTGAGGTCCGTTCCAGCTCTTTTGTGAATCTGTGCAAAAACTGGCCAATCTGAAACTATCATAATAATACAATTAAACCAATCTGGGCAGATATAATACTGTTTTTATAAGTATTAGCGAGGACAGCATTAGAAAACCAATGGCAAATGATGCAAGATAACTAAGGCTCTTTAGTGCAGTCATATCTTCAATATGTGCAGAAAACTTACTTTAAACGAATCAGGAAGATATTCAACCATTTCTAGCAAAGGACACTTATTGGCACTAGAGTAGTGAGAAAAGGTCAAAACAGCTTCTTCCCATCTGAAAAAAAATCAGTTAAGATAGTGGAAAACAAATCAGTTGCTTCTCTTTTAAATTAGCTTCTTTTATATTATTTGAATTTTAATTAAGATATTATCTTTCTTAGTCTACCACAATATGTAAAAAGTTCTCCTACCACTAACTGGAAAACCAGCTGTTTGGAGAGTGACTGAGTAACATTCTGGATGCTTCTCTAAAATTGGTTCATGATTAATTTTGTTATCAATCAAGCAGAAATGTTTCAACTATACTAAGACCTTATAAGAAATATGAAACCTATTAAGCTGGAATCTTTGGTCACAAGATTAGGTGAATAATAATACAGTAAAACACTGGCAGTGTTCCCGCAACTCACACCAAGGGACGTGATCATTAGGGCTGTGGTGCAACGCTTTTACTCCTGAAGTGGGGCTTTGCTATATTGTAATATAAAATATTCTAAATTGCAGTTGAACTGCCACATTTTAAAATATATGAAACAGTTAAAAAAAAAAAAGTTAAAATTAAATCTCTTGAATGGTATCAGTTGTTCTCACAGTTTGATTAAAATTCTGTAGGTACTGAAGCTTTATGAGAAAGGGAAAATTTACATAGACAAGAAGAAAGACACTGGGAAGGACTACTTATTTCTAATGGCTTCTACATAGATATTTTAACAGAATCTGAGTTAGTCGATCTAATATGTAAAAACCAACACGCTACCTATATCTAATGTCCAGTACAATTAAGACACTTTTATTTGCTCTCCCTAAAACACAACATAATCTCGGGAATTTAAAAAAAAAAAAGAAGTTTTCAGTCTTACTTATTGAACTACAGATTTTCAAAACAATTAAAACAAAACAACACACAATGGAAAATAAATTCAAAAAAGCATTTTCTGTGTACTTTACCTTTTATGCAAAATGACAGCAGACACAACATCCTTTCTCCTGTTGTGTATTGCCTCATGGAAAAAAGAAGCTACTGCTTTGTTCAACAGAATTTTTGCACCATAATCAAGAAGTAACCGTACTGCTTTTGCATGTCCTTCTCTTGCAGCCAAGTGCAAAGCTGTGTTCTGCACAGAAAAGTACATATTTCAGTCCTTTCCCACATTGAAAAGCCACATACTACTTTCAGTTGCAAGTCCTGAATACTTCAACTAGCAACATTAAAAAGCAGAATATTGTCACAGTGATTGACAGAGACTATAGTCAAATTCTTTATATCTACACCTACAGTACTGCTAAATTTGAAGAGGAAACAAGTTGTAGGTAAGAAAAGCCAATTCATTACTATCTTTTAGTTTTTCAAGTAACAAATTTCAAGTCACAAGTAGGTAAAAATGATGGCATCCACAGATACAAAACACAAGCATTTGATAAGAAACATCCTATTATATCCTGAAGTGTGTACAAAAGCAAATCTGCAAGAAAATCTGCAGGCATGGTTTAATAAGGGGAACATATTTTTTCTTAATTTTTTTTCTTAATTTCTTAAAAGTATATCCATGACTTGTCACACTGACATCAATTCTTTAAAGCCTTCCCAACTCAATCAGATTTTTCTACGAGAAATTAAGATGTAAACATTGGCTTATTATTAACTTCAAGGGAAGATTTGTGCTTAACCTGATAATTCTAAATTGTTTTAACAGCAGCTCAAAGGGAAATTAGCAACACCTTCTATGTTGGAGACAGAATACTACTTAAAAATGACCACCCTAGGCTTTCTGATGGAAATTGATTTTCTCCAATCCAGAAAATGGATTCTGTCTTGGCCCAACAGATACTGTCCAAGCTTTAGAGCAAGACAGGAGCTGTACCTATTAGACATGGCTGTGCAGAATAGATTTCAAGCAACATGTTAGTGAGCTACAGTTGTTACTGGATTTTAAAAAATCTGTTCAAGCTCTTTAAATTACTAGTGTTTGCACTAAATTGTTAAAATACTGTTGCATTGTAAATGGGGCAAGAAGGACACGTCTAACATTCTCAGTATTATATGTTTTCTATTAGACTATTTGCATTTTTTGGACTCCCACTTATAAGAACTGGCTAACAATTTCAGCCATCACACATTAATGTAAGCAATAAACTTTAAGAGTGGTCAAATATAAAGACTTTAAATCTGCCATGGGAAATTAAACATTACATATGTAATGCACAGTGGAAAACTACTAATAGCATGCCATTGACATTTGGTCTAGAAGTAATGGCAGACAAGAAACAACTAATGCTATGTGAACACATACCCCTTCTTCGTCCACTCTGTCAGTACACTTCACGTTAGTATCCAAAATGATCTGCATTGTGCGAGTGTATCCTCCAAAGGCAGCATGGTGCAGGGCTGTCCAGCCTTTATAATCACTTACATGTAGTGGTATAAAATGAGTAATTATGAATGTAATTACATTACATATATAATATACATATGTTATCATATCTATCCTTGCTAGTTGTACTAGTCCAGCTAAAGACACTGGAAATAAAGGGTCTGACAGTAGTCCATTTAGCAGGTCCTCCTCAGTCACCAATGATGAAGGTATGACATGTCTGCTGCTAATGGATCTCTTCAGAACGCTTAGGCCTCTAGCTCCAAGCTGTAGCTGTTGTGGACTTGGAAGCACAGGACTTGAAATTTAAAGCTGTGCACTGTACCTCAGAAAGAGGACTCCCAATTTTTGGCAACTTCGGCTCCTGGCTTTACATGTGTGAGCCTGGAAGCTTTTGTGAGGCTGCCAATGAACTGAGGACCTTTGAGATGAAATCAGAACTTAAGAATGCAAGGCAAGTTGCCTGTGAACCACCAATCCTAAGAAGCCCTACTCAAGCCAGTATGACATGATTGCAATATTTCCAAAGCAATATGTTTTCCAGCAAAAGGTTCAATGTTATTCTCTCAGTTGGATTTAGAAAAATGTCTGTTTGCCCAGCATTAGAAGCCCGGCTTTACAACCAGCTGTGATAATGTGTGTCAGCCACAGCCTAGCGCAATCACTTTGGTTTTATTTATTTTATAAATATGCTCTTGTATTGTATATACATACATATATATTAAATACGTTTGTGTATTATATTTGTATTACCTTTCCAGCAGATGGACATAAAATATAGAGCACTAGTTCTCTTTTGCCAGTACAAATGCAAATCTGTATACTTACCAGAGAAAAAGGGCCCCTCTCTTCAGAAGAAACTGAACTACTTTCTCGTGACCATTCTGGGCTGCCAAATGAAGGGGAGTCATTCCCTTCTTATCACCTTCATTCAAAAGTCTTGTGTCTTTCATATCTCTTATAAGTCGTTGACATGTATTGATGCGCCCATAGCTTTGAAATATAGAGATTAATGTCAAAAAAAATAAGGATAGAAAAAAATCGCACTGATTCCATTGACCGGTCTGCACTACTAACCTGGCAGCAAAGTGTAATGGTGACTTCTTGTCCCTGCTCTTAGAATAGATGGAAACGTTGAGGCTGAGTAAATTATTTACAGAGAGAGCCACACCTTGTCTGCATGCATAATGCAATGGAGTGCATCCTTCATTATCTTCATCCACTACAAGATTTTTAATATGTTCCATCTGTTACCCCACAAAAAAAACCCCAAAGCACAAAATTATATTGATATCACTAATGCTCCACAGCTTCTAATAGCTTGTAAAAACAACATTAATACTTTAAAGTGGTATCTAAAAATAAGAAACAATCTTTTAGAAAAGTAAATTTAGCAACAATTAGCATTTAATGTCTGCTGATTTGTGGGTCACCATTTTTTTCAAAGAACTACTCTTTGAAGAACAGAGTGGTCTGCCACTCTGCACCCTTACTGCAATACATCCACAGTACAACACAGAAGGTTCTTCTTTGCTGCCATTCAACCATAATACTCAATTCTGTCAGCCGAAGGCTTGTACAGAGCATAAGTTGATAGACTGTATTCAGTAGCAAAACTGAAGAACTGTCAAGAATCATCAGTGCACTGGTTCACATTGTAATTTCGTTTCACCCATTTTTCATTCTCATCTTCATTTCTCTGTTTTTCCTCTGTACCTCTGTCTTAAAGCAATTAAAAATCCCCTCCCTGCGTCCACTCCACTCTTATATCTAAGCTATTAGTATTATCAGTAATTTGGAAGCCAGTGCAGACAACTGAGTTACAGCTCTGGTTTAAAAGTAATTCGTTACATCTGCTGAAAAGAGAGGTTAAATCCATTCTACATTACTAGTCAAAGCTGTTTACAGATTTCATCAGGTATTGTAAGATCAGTTATACTTGATTCCCATTTAAAAAGTTGTTTCTGGAGCTTTAGAGGCTAGCAAATTTAAACCCCTTCAAGTGAGCTTGGGCTGTAGCAATATGAGTGCTTTATCTCAGCATAGATAAATACAAATCCATGTTTTAAATCCTTTTTAAAAATAAATCAAAGACTTCATTACAGTCCAGTCTACGGAAAGCTCCTGCAGAATATGCTCTAAAGCTATTTAAGTCCTAGAGCTTGATTAACAATGAGCACATCCTCTAGTTTTACTGCATGCAAGCTGGGAAAATAGAAAAGTTCTGTATTTAATTGCCTACCTCTTGAGCTATTCAATTCCCCAACAGCAAAATAATTTATGGGATTATGTTATTCCTTTGCCTGGCAATAAGAAAACTGTATTATTGGCTTTGAAATGTTTTTGTGAGAGATATGTACCTCTTCAAGCTATTTTCTGCGACTCTGGGTAACTTAACAAGTACTGTTAAATTTTACAGCTTTCCAAAATCAAATGATTGTTGGTTTTTTTTCTTTGTATTTTCTACAGAAAGAAAGAAATTGATGCTTACTGTACCTGCAGAAATTTCTCATTCAGATGCTGTAATCCTCCAGGTTGCAACACCGTCAAATGCAAGAAATTCCGACCAAGATGATCTTTTAATGATACATTTGCTCCTAGACAAATATGGAAATAAATACCAGCAACTTCAAAACTGCTGGCCCCTGGCACTAACTGATGATGTTTAAGACAAAGGAACAAATGTTGAACAAATGTGCTAATACATCTCCAAAATAACAGATATTGTTTCATGTCAACAGTATAACATATAATTTTACTTGCAACCACCGCACACACTGACACGCCAATTCCATCATTATCTCATGTGTGAATGCATTTTATATTTCATTGCAGCACTAATATTTATGGGGAGCCCTTATATTCAGAGATACTGAGCACCCACAAATCAATTACAGATGCAGAAGTTCACTTCTTCTAGTTTCTTAAAGCTGTAATCTTGTTCAGCCAAAAAACTTACTACAGAGCTTATTAACAAAACTAGTTATATTACTGTCAACATGAGGAAATGAAAAAAACAATAGTACAAATAATTAGCTTGCACCAGAAGTATAGCAACTGAAAAATATAGCTTCAACAATTTCAAGGTGACTATGATTATACAAAATCATAGATAACACTTGAAATATGGGCTTTAACATGTAAAAATTAATTGCTGGTATGAAACATGACTCCGTATACGTGGTGTATTTGTTCCAGGCTTCTGCATACTTTGTGAACTGCTAAGGAGTGCAGGGATGGAGAGCCAGTGCCACCTCCATCTTGAGAAGCATGACACATGGCATACACATTTTTCTACTGCCTGTTGAGTCTATATTAAAAACAGTGACATTTTCACACTAATTCTTCTTTATCTGAGGAGCTACAAGCACTGTGCAGCTGTTTAGCTCAGCTGCTCCTGGACTGTGTGCTGAAGTACCAAACTGAAATTGAGAGGAAAGTTAGAGGCAGAGTTTTAATATGTAAGAAGTCTGCTCAAAGGAAGTATATTGTATGTGTATATTCCCCTTTACCTTTTGAGAGCAGCAAATTCACAATTTTCCATGATGCACAGGAAGTAGCCAACAGAAGTGGGGATCGACCTTCTATGTCAACACTATCAATATTAGCCCCCTGCAATAAAGAATTTCAATTTTATCATGAATAATGAATAAATGATATTTTTAAATGGTGCTGCCCTTTATTAGCATAGCAGAATTACAGGCCTTCTTGCTGATTCCTGATAGGTAAATTCAAGAAACACATTATATCTCAATATAAAACTACTATGTTTTACAACTATGAGCAACAGCCCAGTCATCTATACACTTAAATTTAGCTGCCTAAAGAATAGTGGCCTTCTAGGTATATGGAACTCACAAATAATAGTCTTTTGTTAGGGTACCTTTCCAAGCATTTAAATACTCAAAATATATAATTCTAACTTGATATGCTTGGATTGAAGCTCTTTAAAAATATAAAAATTGCAGCCCTTTTGAATGGTTTGGTCTTACCTATCAAACAATAACCAGAACAAGGGCCTTCTGAACCTCTACACTATAAGGATACTGTTTAAAAAGTGATGCATTCAGAGATTAATATAGTTCCACTTGCATAGCTTGAGCTATCTTCATTCTCCATTCATTATAAGCTATATGAGCCAAGTTAATCTTGACCTCAAAATACCTATACCAACAGCAGGCACATTTATATTCTCCAAACTCAAGGTTTTAGACACAACCACCCTCCTTAGGAGAAGTATAAGTACTGGAATGAAATTTTCTGGAAAAATCCCAGTTTTTCTCTTTATTTTTGCACAAGATACATACTGCCTGGACAATATGGTCACTGTGATCGTATCAGCAAATTACTAAGAGTATAAACATATTTATCTAAAAACTCCCACCATTGAGGGTGTTTGAAGATACAAGCAAATGAAACAATGAGATGTATGTATATTTTATGATGTTTTAGATGTAATTTTTCTAGATATTGAGCTGCAAGTCAAACTGGACGTGTTGAGCAAAGTACACAGGAAAATCTATGTTTTTCAGATAATATTCAGTGATCACTGAAAAAAAATCGATGAGAGTTTTTCCATTAACTTGAATCATCTTTGGGTTCACTCCTAATTCAAGAGAGAATTAATCATAATCATGAGCAGTATTTACTTTGTAGGATGGTAAATCCTGTAATGTAGTAATAAGAAAAATTTAATAAATGTATGATGAATACCACAGAAAACAGGAAGTTCACAATGTATGTTGATGAAGTGTTTTGAGAGTAAGACATGCAAGATCCTTTCCCCAATTATCATTCTATAAGGTCAGACAACCTTTTAAAAATGTTCTTATTCACCAAAAATAAAAGAGATCTTTTTTTTATCCAAGTAGCTCATTCACTTCAGTAAACACATGACAGCAATTTCCAGCTAACAACACAATCTTTAATCACCTTCCCTCCAGTTAACATCATTGTTCAGACTTCGGCAAAATGAATTCAGCTTCATACATCACTATTTATCACAATAAGGAGTAACCTAAATCTTGTTACATATATTTACCACATTTACAATATGGCCAAATTAAGAGGTTGTAAATTTAGCTTCTGAACTCCTTTGCATTTAGACATTAATATATGTGAGTTAAACAGATATCAATAAAAAGGAAATCTCATGCCAATTTTGCAAACATCGATTAGTATTTATACCAATTTATTTTTTTTTATTTTGTCTTAGTGAAGACAAAAAAAAAACAAAAGGGGAAAAAGGAAATTCCCAAAAAAGAAGGAAACATGTAAAATTACATGTGCTTATTTACTTTGAATAAGCATGTTTCAATAAGTGTGGGCAGTAGGTCGAGAGAGGTTCTTCTCCTCCTCCTCTACTCTGCCCTCATGTGACTGCAATGGGGCAACGGGTACAAGCTGGAACATCAGAGGTTCCAGAGAAACATAAGGAAAAAATTTTTCACTGTGAGGGTGACAGAGCACTGGAATAGGCTGCCCAGATGGGTTTTGGAGTCTCGTTCTCTGGAGACATTCAAAGTCCACCTGGTTGAGTTCTCACGTGACCTGTGTGGTCCTGCTCTGACTGGGGGGTTGGACTACTTGATCTTTCGAAACCTTAAGATTCTGTGATAAAATAAATGAAGTAAACTCAGGAAGAACCACACACCTCAATGCTAAATTGTCTAGTACAGAAGAATAAAAAAAATCCCACAGTAAACGAAATTGACACTAGCTAAATCATAAAAACTTTCTGATTTTCATGTGGGTATCCAATATGTATAAAATACTGTTTTAAAACCTGAAAGCCATGCTGAACTGAAACGTGTTACTGAGTAGTAACCTTGCTCCACCTTTTCCTTTTCACCCTAATGTACACCACAGTGTAGGTGATACCTAGTGATAGTGCCAGAGTCCAAGAGAGAAGGAAGCACAGGTTGTATGTGCCACATCCCACTAACTCAAACTGGCTTTTTGATCCATTCCCTGACAGGTCAAATAAAAAAAAAGATCTAAAGCATCAAAGCTGACATACTTCATAGGAAAAACCAAACAAACTCAACATAGATGCTATAGAATAGGACAAAATAACCAAAATTACACTCATGGTACAAACATTTTTTCTTAACAAATGCAGTGTTTAAGACTTTCCACACAAGCCTCCACATGTAAAAACTTCTGTCTGTATTTCTCAAGTAATAATTCTGTAGATACATTATTTTGGCGGGCAGGTTTAAGCAGTCAAACCTCATCATTTCACATTTGAATTAAAAAATAACCACCACACTTAGTTCTGACTAACTCCAATTCCTACAAAAGAGTTTCTGAGAAAAGCAAAACTATGTAGAAGGGAATTTTTCTTAATACAATTGTCACAAAATTAAGTAAAAACCATGCATAAAATGAAAAAGAAGTCTGATGACTTCTGAAAATTTCCTCAGCAGTGGGGCATATAGTGATTATATGAGTCCTAGTTTAATTGATATAAATGGACACTTGGAGCAAAAGCAGTAGCATCTCTGGTTACAATTCTCTTTCTTCCTCATAATTATTCAATGAAGAAACACAATCAAACTACAGAGAGCACACACACAAACTTCAGTTATATGAGTATGTGATCCCAGAACAATCACATGTCCATATTTTAAAAAATGGATTTCTCTCTGGAAAAATCAAATTAAATTCGATGGATGTTTAGTATTTATTTCATTATTCATATCTGAAAAGTGAGGATGACAGTTTGTCATATTTGGTAAAAGATGTTTCTGTAAACTTTCAGAGTAAGTAAAATGGAGATGAAAATGCAAGTTTTCATCATCTGACACTGGGGGGGACGATTATGGAGCCATAACTCTCATTGTACTGTAACTGTCAATCATGCATTATGAAATCTATATATATCTAGATAACCTATACCTGAGAACACATTCTCCTTTATGAATTTCTCTATGCAGACCTGTAGTAACAGATAGCAATAATCTCTATAAACATATTGCTTGATTAAATATTTACCATTGAAATCAAATACTCCGCCAGTTCGTAATGATCAAACAATGCTGTCCTGGGGAGGGAAATGCAAAAATACAGTACCATTAGAACAAACAATGAAATTTCAAGCCAAAGGGTAGCAATTTTATCTATTTGCTGCATTTTCTAATATTTTCAGATAAATATAGGTTTAAAATAAAGAGACAGGTACCTTTACTACATAAATCACTTTGATAAATAAATTTTATTTACTTGTGGTTTTTTATTATATATATATATTTATTTTATATTTGATTATATACATTATTTTATATAACATGTATAATATGTATATAAAATAATTTTATCATATCATTATAAATTATAAATTTCAATGTTTCAATGTAAGAGGGTTTTTTTAAACTAAGTTCAGTTCAATTAATACATTCAGAAATCACTACTGAAAACGGTCATTGGTAGGTCAACCTGCATTTTACCACTGATTTTAAAAAGAACCAGTTATTTCAAATGTCAGACCTTTCACTGTACTACAATAGGTTAATACAGAATTCCATAAATTTCAGACTCAGTTTGTTCCAGATGAACCTAAAGCCAATCCAGTCTTCAAAAATAACTTGCTATATATTTTGTGTAATAATGCTAGAGGGGGGTTAAAATGGCAATGGCTAAACATTTATTCTCATTGTGGCAGGTAAGTCTGTTTCAAAAAAATATATTAATTTAAATCAGAGTTACATTAATTTTAAAATATTTTTAAAGCTGTTTACACACATGAAAAATTCTGAGGTTTTATTCTACAGTAAAATATTCAATATTGAAACATTGAATTACATATTATTGGGAAAAATGGTAACAGCAGGAAGTATAACACAGTTAATACATACAATCTAAATGTTTTCAGAAGTCATACTTCTGTTAAGTATTTGACTCAATAAGCAACACAGAAGAGCAGTTCCAAGGTTGCATTGTATCTCAAAGAAAATAGTTCCCTTAGCATTATAAACCCATTAGATGAGGGCCATTGTTCAGTCCACAACCTCAGAAGCTGTTACAAACTCCATAAACTTCCTCACTTACCACATTACTGGGTTACATTTTCAATACAAACTGTTAGTAACCATTCTTTCATATAGTTTCGTGGTAATTTGGACTGCTTTGATTTTGATATTGGCACCAAAATCTTTAACACTCTGACCAAATCACTGTTTCGTACTGCACTAAAATCACCCCCCATCCCATGGAGAACTTCTAATCCCTGTGGAAGGGTGTTATAAAGTTTACCATATAAAATATAACTGGATGCTGAGAAAAACTAACAATACCATGTCTCACAATTGATAGTGACGTCTGGCAAAGTAGCCTCCTACCTGTGAAGTAATGTTTCCTTATTCCCATCTGCAGCATCAATAATGGATTCCTCACCCGCATAGGATGACATCATTAACTTTACAATCTCAGTTGCTCCTTGAGTGGCAGCAAAATGAAGTGCTGTGCATTTTTCATTCTGTAAATGGGAAAATAAAACAACATTCAAATATTTAAACCCCAACAAACTAATCTTCAACATATTCTAGTCCAGGATTCATAATTCCTAAATGTCTACATTTCTATGCAAGTTAATGAAACATTAGTCTTTAACTAAAGTAGTGGAACTCTGAAGACATCTTAGAGACCGCAAAAGACTAAAGAGATAGTTTTGAAGGGCTACTAAAAGCTTCTTATTATTCTATGCCAAATCTCTAAGATATTAGATAATTACACTCTTAACAATCTTTTGTAGTTGAATTAATAAACAGAGCACCCTTTAATACAAGAAAGCAAAAGAAAGCTACAAAAAAACATAACCAATGCAGTGCAAGTGAAAAAGCAAACAAATATGTCTACATAATACAGAAAATGCATTATTTTAAATGTTTTTTAATTCCTTAATTGGTATCCTTCTTAGAAGTCATGCTTAAATAAAATTTTCTGTAGGTTAAAAACAACTTGGACTAAAATGTTATTGAACTATTATAAGCCTGAGAGTCTCAAAATTATTAAGCAATAAATAAATAATTAAGATGATAGTGCCAAAACAGAATTTCTTCTATCTGGATGGGACAAATCAGTTTTGGTAAGTGCCTGAGCATTCTCCCTTTCTCCTTTTTAGGACAGGAACATTTCTGTGACTGCAGTGGAATGAGCCACACTCGTTCTCAAAACAGTCTTACTCATTACAAAATGAGCAACATAAATCACCTTACGCAAAAGCTCTGTGTTAAAAAAAAAATCAAACCAATTAAAGGATGCTAAACTACATGTATCTTTGCTCTCATGAGTTGATTTCAGCCTTGCAAACGACGTGATTAATGATAGCTATTTTCAGAAATGTTTATTCATCATGAAGCTGAGCACAGATTTTTCCATCTACAGAATCGCAGTAGCAGTTGTAGTACCACAACTTTGTGTTTGCTTACAAATAAGACCCTGTAAAGGCCCAGGTATGGTCGAAGACAAAAAACGAGAAAGGCTCGGACCGAAGATCGAGTTTCTGTGAAGGGGTGATAGCAGTTGAGCAGCAAAGAGCTTGTGAAAAAGGCCATGCCATTCTTTAGAGAGCTCTCCTAGCCTTCATGTGTTTATGACTCAAAGATTTCCTGAGTCAGAAGGGATGTCGTAAAAATCCATGAAAACTTTTTATACCCCCAACATCCTATGTAACTTGTGTAAAGAAATCTGACATTTTGACTAATTGGAGCTAGAGGCTTGTTTTCATTTGTTCCTCTGTAGCTTTTGCACAGGAAGAGACAGTGAGCAATGCTTATTGGCTTGTGTTTTTTATGTATCACTCAGAGATGTAGAGAAATATAGATTATATCAGAAGATGTTTTGCTCCACTCCCAAGTTTTACCTGTTTCAGATCAATTTGGGCTCCAAATTCAATGCACATTTTAATCATTTCAAGGTCTCCACTTTGAACAGCCAAATGGAGTGGAGTGCACTTTCCGTTATTGGTAAAATTGATGTGAGTTTTAGCAGAGTGACCTAATTCTTCACCTGAGAGAAGAAAATAAATGGATTTTCTTAAGCAAGAATGAGGTATCAGAGGACATAAAGGCTTTTAAAACAAGTATATTAACTGTGGAATAATATTCTCCACCCTTGAAATAGTAACCTTTTACACTTATCATTAAATAACGGATGGACACACATTTAGGTATGCAGTTAAGCTGCTGCTGCAATCCCACAAAAGTCATGGGCATGAATTGCCCACAGAAATAACTGCATTAACTTCTTGTTAAGTTCAATCACAGTTATATTTTCTTGTTTTCACAGTTCTTTCAGAATTAAAGCAGTCAATTGGTAACACTACTATAAGTAATAAACCCTACTAACTGCTTAGGAACAACACATTTACCTTTTTTTAGAAGAATTTCCATACATGTTTTTGCACCTGAAAATGCAGCTGCATGAATAGGCATACATCCTGTTTTGTTTGGTTTACATATTTTTCCTCCGTTTTCAATCTGAAAAATAATGCCTGAATATAGCTTAATAACATACAGACAATCCTGACTAAGAAATGTAGTACTGCAGATAGACACTCCTGGGTAGCTGTCTCCATGTCTTTGTGTGTATTTCACATATAAACATCTTTTGCACCTTATATCCATACACCTACATGTACATGTGCTATATTTTGTGTTTTCATGACCTTCAAAATCAGTTTAAGTCTTAATTTTGCCACCCAGATATATTTAATCTTAGAAGATTAAATTTCTTTCTAATCTATGCAACATAAATTGAATACTAGGTCCCTGATTAACTTTACTTCGTTGAACAAAGACAGAACACAGGAACAGAACAACACTGCATGAAGGTAAACAGCATCATATCAAAATCTGATGACTAATTATACTTACCAAGAGTGTCAGTGCTTCAGGATTATCCTTGTAACATGCTACAATGATTGGTGTGTTCCCTGCTTCACCTTCCAAATTAATATCTGTACTGCTATGCTGGACCAAGATCTAAATATTTAAGAAAACATTCAGTCAACCGTGAGCCAAACACAACACAGGCCTATTCCATTACTTTTCCTGCTTATCACACATAGCGTTCTCATAACTTGTTCTTTTTGCATGCCAATATTCCATAAAGCATAAGCAGAGGAGGGACAAAATGTGGGAGAATGGAAAATCATGCAGGTGAAAAATGCAGGTGAGAACAAAGACAAGTGAAATTGTTTACAGCAGCTAGGTATCTAGACTAAAGACTGCAGATAGCTGCAGAGTATCTTGTTGCACTTGGCCAAATGATGAAAAAATTACTTAAAATCTCACTGCTGTTGCTATTTTACAAAGTTCAGAACAAATACCTTAGTAATGAACTCTCCATTAAATCTAATGACTACTGTCACAACACAAATACCACTATTTATACAAATCAGTCAGGTACCTTTGACTTGCTTTGCTAAAAAGACACAAACTTTTCCATATCATGTTACACATCCTGCTCACTAAACAAAGCATACAAGAAGATACAGCATACATAAAGCTGTCGAGCGACTTATCAGTTTTATTTATGTGGACTTTAGACTTACCCTAACAATTTCATTATGCAGGGACTGCACAGCCATATGCAAAGGTGCCATCATGTTGGAGTTCAGAATGTTTGGATTGGCTCCTCTGCTGAGAAGCAAACTAACACTTTCAACCTGGTTCTTCTTTGTGGCCCAGTGCAGTGGGGTATTTCCTGAAGAATCCATAACGTTTAATACTAGGTCACAGGAGAGAAAACAAAGCAAGAATCAAAAGTAAAGCAAAACCATCAAATATTGTGATCACATTGAAAAAAATAACAGCTGTCTTCAATGGAGATTTAGGTCTGTGTTACTGCAATTCTTTGAGGAGAAAATGAGAAAGAATGTGTGTCACACTGTGCATTGTCTTAAATTGGTTACATATTGTGCTAAATACATGGTAGTCGTTAGAGAGCTAGGAAGAGTGAAACACCTATTTCCTGACCGTTATTACATATCTTTTTTCTACTTCCTACTTCCCTTATCTTAAAAAACTAGTGAGTGTGTGTGACTAAAACAGAGATGATAAGTGCTTGCAAACTGTAAGATGAAAGACCATATCTATCCTGATCCACATGAGAACACAGAAATAATACATGCCAGTTACAAAACTGATGTGTTCTACAAATCTATTTTGAGCTTCAAAACTGCAAATAGAGTCCAATACATATTCAAAAAAATAAAGACAAAAATGATGTAGAATATATTTCAGCCAGAGTAATCTACAATTAGATTGGCCATCATTAGCTGAAAAATTGAGCTTTTCAAGGCCATTTTATGTTTACGTAGTAACTCACAGTCTCAGTAGTCCACAGTGGAGTCTTATGTCATTTACAATGCTTGCTAATAAATACTAAACATCACCTTTTACACAGAGTGGTTCTCCATCATTCAAGGCCCCACGCTCTCCTACTTACTACCTCTTTCCTAAACTTCTTTAGTGGCCACTATTAAGTAAACAAGTTGTGATGACAACTTGAATGACAAGTACAATAAACCAAATTAATTCTCTTACATTCCTAGTACTATAAATGTAACAGAAGACACAGAAAAAGTCAGGCCTACTGTGTTTCACTGCAGTTTTCATTTTTGTATGTGAGGAATGTAAATCCGAGTCTCAAACAAGACAAGTTATATTAATTCACTGCATTAGAGAGAAAGCAGTCCTAATCTAACAAGGACAACCCAAACCACATTCGAGTCACTGTAAATTGTGGCAGACAGTTTGAGCTACATTTAAATCTAGAAATGTAGGTAACACATACCAGTGTTCAGTTGGGTAGCAAACATTTTGATTATTGAGCTTTTCTATTCTGTTAAATAAAATACAAAAAAAAAATAGTTCATAATATGCATCTTACCTTCACAGGATGAATCATCTATGATCAGCTGCATTAATTCTATTTGACCTCCTTCTGCAGCATGATGTAGTGGAGTGGCATTTAATTCATCCACCTTGGTAAGCCCAGAACGATTCTTCTTAATGAAGCTCCGTAGCCTACAGGCACTTCCATCTGAAATAACCTATTTTGGACACAAATATTCTCATTCTCCTAATAGGCAAGACGTTTGTAACACTATAAAGTGTTACTTTAGGCATGTTACCACTCAGTAATCCTCTCGCAACTAGTTTCATACAGAAGTACACAAATTCTGATCAGATTGAACAGACTTTAACAATGAATCTCAGATTGATTTAACTGATTGCAAATCAGACTCATATAAGAAACAATGCAAAATCAACACAAAAAGAAGTTTTCTCGAATCCATTATTTAGTGTGCTCAAAAATCCTCCCTCCAACATGGAAAAATCTCAAGAAAGGAAATCCATCACTTACTGTTTTATACTCTCTCCAGCTGTGGTCATGTCAAATTAATTCAAGAGATAGGAAAAATTAATAATCCTGATAAATTCCTTTTCCAGATTTTTCTACAGAGACTGATATTGTGTCCTGGCCTTTCAAGTTCAGCTGTTGGGTTTCTGTGATGTTCTTTATGTCAGAGCAATCAATAAATTCTTTGACTTCAGCAGTATCCTAAGAGCATCTCACGTGCATGTACTATCTCATTCTGAAACAACTCAGCATCTTCACAGTGAAATAAAATAAAATCTTCTCCAACAGTTCTGCCCACTGACACCTTGATACCTCCCTAGTACTGTGCTTTTCAACCAAAGCCCACTATGGAAACCCTGCTGATTCCTACTTCGGATATTCTCCAAATATTTTTGTATGAGTGTTTCAAAACCTATACTTGTATATACACCTGTATATATATAACAAAAAGTCAGAGGAAAAAAAATATTTCAGTAGAGTAGGGGAATAAAAAAACCAAATACAATTCAACAAAATTGGGAGGTGAAAAAAATAAAATAAAAAGATAAAAATATGTGCCAAAAGTAATTCAAACCTTTCCAAAGATGTGTAAGCAAGCAAAGGATAAAAAGAAAAAAGAAAATCCTCTAAAATCACTGTTCCCTCCTCAGTTGCAAAACAGAAGGAAAACTTCACTCTGCAGGATCCTCCAAGCCACAAAGACTCAATATTTTTTGGTGTCATTAAGCAAAAATACATTATGGACCAGCTCATTCATACACTTAAGCACGTGTTTAACTTCCTTCTGCTTAATAGCCCCATTGACCTCAGTGAGGTTACTCATGTGAATAATGTTACAAATGTGTTTAAAGATTTAGAGGAATGGGGCCAAATACAAGGGTATCATCTGCTTCAAAAGAACAATTAGAAAAAGATGACAGAAAACAGCTCACATCATTGTGGAAAGGGTATTTAAGGTGACTAAACTGTCATAAAAGATGTCAATTGCATACATAAATATTTATACATTTTATACACACCAAAGAAGTAACATAAAACAAGCTTTATCATAGAGCTTAGTATCTTCTATCCCTTCTAATCTTCTAACTTAATTTTAATTGTAATGAGTTTCAAATCTTTCTGTTGGTTTAGACCACATTTTCCCACTCCTTACATTGGAGTTTTTGTTAATGTAAGACCAAATGTGGCCAAAACAAGACATGATGATTATCTCCATCAGTATTTTTTTTTCAGCCACTACTGCATTGTTTCTTTAACAAAATAGAAAAGGAATGTATCAGATAGGTGTTGTCAGTACTTTGGTTGCCTTAAAACTGCAAAGAAAACTATTTTAAACAACAGCAGCCTCTTTGGACTTCTGCACAGCTCTGTATTGGCAGATCACCCGCCAGAGTGACAAGTCATATTGCGCAGAAGAAGCGTTGCTCAGGACTACAGCTAGCACACAGAAAACAAGTCTGGAAACGATCTCAAGAAGTCTTTAAACTCATCCACATACTTTGTCAAGTTTGTTTAGCCTGCTCTTAAAAATCTCCAGTCACTCAAGTCATTCATACTGTAAGCAACCTCTTCCTTTGCTTTACTATTCTTACCCTTAAAAAGGGCTTTTCTGACATTTGCTCTAGGTCTTCCTAGCTGCAGTATAAATACATCGCATCTTGTCCTACTCTCTATGGAAAAGGGAAGAGGTTATATCCTTCCTGGCAGCAAAGTTCGCATTTGTATGTTGTGCTGCTTGTTTCCCTTCAAAATAGTTCAGTGCTTCTAAACTTTCCTTTTGCTAGACAGTCTGCCCATTCCCACCAGAACCCCTGGACCTCCCTCTAACAGACGGACTCTTTCTGGTGAGCCAGACCTAGGGGGATGTGAGCCCGGTGGCAACCACCTGTCGCCCATCACACACCCCACATCCTCCTTCGCCAGCTCTCCTCCTGCTTTCCCGCTTGGCCACACAACACCAGAGTCTCCATTGCCTTCGTGCCCCGCGGCCAGAGCAGCTCCCAGACCGTCTCCCACCCCTCACAGCTCTTCCTTCGCAAGCTTTGTTGCCAACTAAGGGTAAGTGGCCTCCTGGACGAAACGGTCTTTAGGATGTAACCAATGCCAATCTGAACAGCTACCTCCAGAAGCCCGGCTCACTCCCATCCAATTCCCCCGCCACCTTCACCCCTCCTTGTGCCGACGCCCTCACCCGAGCCCTATGGGGTCTCGGGCACATCCTCGTTCCACGCCGGCCTCGGTTGCCTCTGTCAGCTCGGCTGGTCACGCTCACCCCCGCCACCCAGCGCGCGGGACCGCCACCCGCGCCGCACGCACCTTGAACACATCCTGCGAGGCGACGGAGGCGGCATCCGCCTCGCAGACGACGCCCTGGTAGGAGCTGGAGACGGCCGCCTTCTCCCGCGACTGGCAGAGCCGCAGCAGGGAGCGCTTCATGGCGCCCGCCCGCCCGGCTCCGAGCAGCGCCTGCCCCGCCTGCTCCGGAGACCTGCGAGGCGAGAGACGGAGTGACGGCCGGGGCCGGTGCCGGGGCCGCTCCGGGACAGCCCGCCGCGGTGGTAGCGGGAGGCGGGGAAAGCGGGCGGCAGCGCACGCCGCACCTCGCCAGGGCGGGCACTCCGCCGGCGGCTCCCCCCCTCCGAAAGGCAGGTGGCGGGCGGGCACCGAGGCTCGGGCAGCCGGTGCCGTCGGGAGCCGCCGCTTCGGCCGGTGCCAGCTGGGTGCCGTCCCGCAGCCGGCAGCTGCCCCGCAGGCGTCCGCGGAGCCGCGGCGGCCGGAGGCGCCGCTGACACCCTTAGTGCGGGAGAGGGTCTGAGCGATCCCCCTCCGGAGGGGTTTCTGTTTTCGTTCCCTGATTATGTGACGGTGACAGAGGCCTCTCGAGATGTGCGCAGCGGTACGTCAAAGATGTGCACAGCAAAAAAGCACGATGTGCGACAATACATAAGTTGTTCCTTCAACGAAGTTCAAGTCTCCGTAGTGCCTATGGTGCAGACTGTGAGAGGATAAGTTGCCCTGGCCGGGCTTGCTGCTGTAGGCAGTTGTGCTGTGGGGAAGCAGATGGCAAACACCACCCTCGCAGCTTTCCAACAGTTGGGCTTTCTACGATTTACTTCTCAGCGTTTACTTTGTAGTTTTAAAATTTTCGTCTAGAATTCGTTTTTACAGCAAATTTGAAGCAGTGTTGGGAAGCTATGGAAGAGTATAGAAAGAAGCAGCACAAAGTGCTTCAAAGGGTTAATTAGTCAAACAGCTTTAACTGGGAGAACTAACAGTTGACTTAAGTTGATAAGAGCAGCGCTACTAAAGGTCAGGTAGTGGCAGGACAGATGCTTAGGGCAATGCAATAGGAGGCATACGGTAGGACTTTCTGCCCATGTGTTCATGGTTTATGGCAATCGACAGCTGAAGGACTGATAGGACCGGGTGTCACATCCTGTACAGCCAGTTTAATAGCTGTCAACTGGCAATTCTCCATTACTTTGCTCACACCCTTTCTGAACCTTTTTTATACTGTCCATGCCACAACATCCTGTGGCGCTAAGTGCCATAATTTCATTGAGTGTTGGTGAAAAATGCTTTCTTTTACCACTAGCTTCACTTAGTGCTCCCCGTTGTTTTTATTTCACAAAGTTTTTCCATCTCTTTCCTCTCTTTTGGGTCTTGGTTCATATGATTTTCCTTCTTGGGAAGGCCATTTTTTGTCTCTGAATGTGCTCTTCCTGCTACTCTGCATCTTTTCCATATTCCTTCTGAAAGGGAGTGGCAAGACCTACGTGCTGAAATCAAGGCATATTCAAACAGTAGCACTCATTGCTTGTTCATGTTTTTCCTCATTCCTCTTCCAAATGCTCACAAAGGTATTTGCTTTATTTTGAATGCTACAGAGCTAAACTTCCTGAGACTTTTTGCTGCTCCACCACAATCCCTTTTCTGAATTGTAGTAGTATAAGTAAGTTCCAATCACGCTGTACTCACCCAGATGAGGGTAGTTAGGGTTACCTTGCCTCAGTGTACCTACCTAGCGTTTATCAACATTGAATTTCATTTGCCATTTCATTTCTGTATCACCAAATCTTGTGAGATGTCCACAATCATCTGCATTTTTGGTCACTCTGAAAAATCCAGTAGTGCCTTCCAAATCACCAGAATATTTTTGCACCGTTGATTCCAATACTGATGTTAAAGTATCTTAAGGAAACCTGCCTGCTTTGCCAAGATACATTCCCATTCCATATTTTTTAACTCCGAACCAGATTCAGTAAGTCCTGTTTTGCTTTAGTTTCTTTACGAGACTGTGAAGGGAGATCTTGTTGAAGAACTTTCCCACATCCACTTATTACTGGAATCATTAGTACCTCTACACTTGCCAGTTCCTTCAGATGTTTCACTGGTTCAACAACAGTGCACTAAAGTACATTTTAATTGTTATATCATCATTAATTGTGACCTAAAGAAACAGTGTCTTTTCTGCTATAGCAAGAAAGCTATATGCAAGAAAGTTAGACATTAGTGCTCCCAGAGATTCTAATTACGTGCCTTGAGATTAAGCCACTGGAGGAGCCTTCCATATCTCTCAGTGCTTTTCCTGGTACTTCCATTAGGAGCAGCTCCAGTTAGTGAGATGGTTCACCTTCTCATAGTGAAGTCTCTTTGAATTCCCTGTTCTGGCCTTGACTTCTCTGTTGCCCATAATTCTCTTTATGAGAAATGAAACCCAACAAATAACAGTCTAGATATCTTATAATGAAAATAAGTGTGATTTTTTGCAAGAATCATTACCTGGAAATAGAGGTGTCACTGAAACACTAGTAAGCATTAGTAAATCTGTCATCCATTTTTTCTTACAATCCTCTCTAAATTGCAGTCAGAGTAATGGTGTGAAACAAAAGCAGTCATGATTCTCAGACAACCATAGTTGTGCTTATTTTCTTGAATCTGATAATGTTGCCCCTTTCTTTTAAAATTACTGTTAGTTTTCAGTCTTCTAGTAAATGTTCAGAAGAATGCTCAGAGCCGGAGAAATATTACAAAGGTTTTACATTCCCAGGAGAAAATCAAATGGAATTTTAAGTGGGCTGACCACAGCTTTTATTTCTGCATAATGATTCAACATAAGGAACTAATTCACCTAAGTAGTCAGCTTACAGCTGTTTTCCCAAGAGTGGATTAAAATACATTTATACCGTTTTATTTCAAACATGGTCTTGCTAATGGTAGAATAGTGTGGATCCATTAGCCCAAGCAAAATTCACTGAGGATAATCATAGAGAGAGCAGCATTTCATTAAAAATGTGGTTGTTTAATAATTAAATTGTATATACAGTAAATATGTGCCATTCTAGTCCTGCAGGCTCAGTAACACAATACTGCAATTTTGTTAATTTTGCAGGGCTAGTAACTGTAAATTCACGCAAGTAACAGTAATGAAAAGGACGTACTGTTGCTTTGGAAATGATTTATTTGGCAACAGTGTTATACAAGTTATGATGTGTAAAATGTTTAAGATGTTGTGTTGTCAACTTAATTCAGTAAGCCAAGTAGATTTGTGATAGTACTTCAGTTATTGATTACAGTAATTCAGAAATTAATTTGAGCTACTGCCTAATCAAGAAAGAATGCATTGTCTCCTATGAGTTTTCAGAAACATGCTTGTACTTACCATGGAGAAAAAAACTTGCATTATTTATAAACCAATTGGGTGAATCTAACTCGTATTTCACAGTTATGTCTAATGGATTTTTTTATTGCATTTTTTTCTTGAGATTCTGCTCTGGTAAGGAACAAGCTGCTGCACTCCACAGAAGGATTTAAGCTATTAACAGGTTTATAACGTGTCTCATTTTTAAAAAAGATTTTAAAAACAACAATTAATTCCACTACAATGCAGGATAGTTTTGGGGTTTTTTTCCTATCTGGTAATCAGATATTAAATAATATCTTACAGATTTTGAGTCTTACTCTTAGTGCTTTGGACAAGCAGTAACTGAAGAAGAGGCCCATAGAGTACCATCTATGCTTTGAAAGTAGGCATAAATGGATCTTGTGCTTATTATCAATGGTAGTAAGTAAAAAAGGTGACAGCCCATGAGAACTTTCTTGGTAAGGATACCTCCCAAGTTGTCCAGTATAGCCCAGCAATAAACTGCAATGACTATTGCCTTCAAATTAGCTCCTAGACAAAAGCTTTCGTGTGTATAAACTGAATCTAGAAAAGGTTTAGGTGTCTGGTAGCAAAACTGAATGCAATCCCTGTCCCTGCGAGAGTTGGATGCTTCGGAGTGAGCAGAGTATGTGTATATGAGGAGTTAGATACCCATTTCATACAGTAGTCTTCCTGTGAAGACAGAAGTTAAGCCGTCTCTTGCAAACTATCCTAGTGTAAGGTCTCTTACATACCAGGCATCATACACCTCTTAGAGACTAAAGAGATTTAAACATACTCTGTCTACTTTTTGGTAAAAGCAATCATGGCTACCTAACTGTAGCTTGCTTTCCAGTAGTGATGCTCTCCTCTCCTCTCCTCTCCTCTCCTCTCCTCTCCTCTCCTCTCCTCTCCTCTGACAATGTAAAAATGCTGGTCAGGGTAAAAGTGCTGGTCAGGTTCCCTGCTGCAATGGAAAACTTACCTTCCTGTTCCTTACCTTCCAGTTCCAGGACTGGTTGTGTGGTTTTACATTCAGCTACCACTGACTATACCCAGCAACTGTCTGTAAAGGAAGGACCTCAGTCCTGGGCTTCCTATAGCTATGGAATTTGGGAAAAGCTAGATTATCAGACTTCAGAAACTTTCTGGTCCATAAAAGTCAAATCAGACTGAGGCAAAGTACAAATGCATTATGCTGCTTATTATGGACAAGTTTATGTCAGTTCTGGATATTGTGAAGATGTACCTCCAGTTGTACCAACCTTTAAAACTCTGAAGAAGCTTAGTAATGAAATACGTAGAATCATATGATAGTTTGGGTTGGAAGGGGCCTTCAAAGGTCATCTAGTCCAACCTTCCTACAATGAGCAGAGATATCTTCAACTCAATCAGGTTGAAGATACAGATGTCTTAGGATATTGTTACATGTAAAGATTAGCCAAGGGTTTGTTTTAAGCGAGATACTCCCAGATATCAGTAGCCTAAATCCTACTTGCAATGTATTTTAGGGACTTTCTTGCAGAGCAATAATACACTCAGAAAGCATTATTTCTTAATTCTACATGTTATTTTCTCATCAGTTATGTATTTTACATTGCCATTGCTGTCCTAACATGCATCGAGAGATTTCTCCTCTGCAGTATATATGTATATATAGATATATATGCACAGTATATATGCTGCCATGTCTGTCAGGGAACAGCACTCTCACTTGTAAAAGTACTTTTCATTAATTAGTCTGCCTAATCAGAAACCTTTTTCTCTTTTGGCCATTCTGTCCAGCAAAATCTAGATAGAAAAATCTTGCTACTTTTCTCTGAAAAGCTGGAAAGAGGTTTCAATGACTTTTGTTAGATAAAGATGTTTATCAATATCAGTGTCAATAACTAACAATGTCAATGTCACTAACAGTGAGACTAGACTATATCTCAGAACGTAGAAAGCTCTTAAAAATATGAAGGAAAACCTGTCAGAATGTGTCCTAGTAATTCATAACACTCATTAGGAGTGTAATTGAGTTTACCATATTGTTCATAATAACAGAAAGACAAAATAAGTAGGAATAATTCCTTATTCTAGCTACATTAACTGCTTTATTTACCATTTTGTTGAACATTTCTATGCTTTCGTTACTTCCTAATGAAAAAGCACAATAAATTTTAAGCTCACTGTCTTGGAGTTTCCCTATTGGGTATGGTGTCTGATGCACTTTTTTAGACATAAAGCAAGATTCTTCCCAAAAGTTTCAGCATTAAGGAATTAAAAGTCTTGGAAATATTTTACAAATTACTAGATAATTGTGAATCTACTGATACTTATTCATGTTTATAGAAAGTAGCTATTGTATCAAAACTGATTTGTGCCAGAAAGTGCTCGAGATCAGAATGAAATAAAAAAGTCTCTACTTGAAGGGAGAGTGGGACAGCAAATCCAAATAAACCAAATATAATGACCTAGCCTTTAGGATCATAAAAATAGGTTAAGTTACAGAAAAATGTGTTTCATCATTTTCAGGGTGGACATACTGATGCTGTTTTCCTTGAAGAGTGAGTGAGGTATGCACCTCACCACGAAACCAGAGCGCTCAAACTTTTTCAAACTCATAGGTGTTATGGGGCATCATGGATGGAAAATCTCACAGGTGTTTCCTCTGTCACCAGTTTGCAAGCATATAAAATTAAGGATGGCAACTTCAAGTACAGAAAAGAAACTAATAAAATATTAGTGCACATTATTTCCAACTGTCTTCATGTTGACATTGAAAGCTTATTTTATGACTGTATTTCTATCCTTTCTGTTATCTCTACTCTTGCTGCTTCTTATCCCTGAGCTTCTCTGTTTATATTTCAGACCTGCTTAATCCTCTTTCTTCTCTTTCCCTGAGATTATTTTCTTTTTCTACATATTACCTAGCCAAAATCTGTTTTTTTCCCTAGATTCTACTGACTATTTTTTTGGTTTTTTAACTAAGAGGATTCATGTAACCTTCTAACCTTCTTATGTACCTACGTTTTCTGGAAGCACTGCCATCATTTAAAGTATCTGAAAGAGACATGGATCCCAAGACTCTTGTAAAATTAAATGAGCATAAAGAATTGAATCTATATCAGAGAAGCATCCAATACTTTGAGTCTTCGATATGTGCTTTCTATGAATCATCACAGGCTGGAATAACTTCAACAAAATACCAATTTTTCAAAATAGAATGCTGTTCCTGTTATCTATGTGAGCTTACACCTCAGATTTTCCCTTCCTTCAAATATCATTTATTTTTCAAGACATTTATATCATTTTTCTTTCTTTACAATGAATTGCCCATGCAATGGCAGTGACATTAGGAAGCAGAACCTTTAGTATGTTTTACCATATTTCTATTGGGTTAGGAAAAAAAAAGACTTGTTAAAAACTGAAATTATCAAAATGTATGTTCTATAGTGCAAATAAACTATATATTTATTATTTTTAAATGAAAATATATTGAAAATGGTTATGTGTATCATTGATAATGATGCTTAAATACTTGAATTTTTAAAATATGGAAAGATATAGTTTCTTTTTGAATGAGTCAGTTGAAATTATTATCATTCAGGAAAGAAGAAAAAGGCTAAAATATCTTAATGGAATTTCTTTTAGTAGAATATTGCATATTTTAGTTAGTCTCTAAGACAGGTAGACTCTTGGCTTGATTTCCCCAAGTCCTAACATTCCTGTCCTAATTGAAGGATGGTAGTCACCTCAAAGTCATTCAGACATTGTGTTTCACTGACTAAGATTAAGTTCTATATGCTTATAAGGTTGAATAGATATGGGTATTTGTTTGAAATATATTTTCTAGTTAGTATTTAGAAGATCTGAAACTATGATCAGACCCTCAGTAATAATAGTCTGTTTCAGTCTAAGCAATATAATATTTCATATTTCAATTCATTTTATAATATTTCATTTTTGCAAACATTACTTAGAAATAGAGTTAATATTTACCAGTAAGGTAGGTGCAATACTTAGAATGGTTTTTCATATGGATCTACTTGGGAAAATAAACAATGTCTGGTGGCCAAAGGAAAACTAGAAAAAAAAATTGTGAAAAAGTTTTGCCAATAAAAAGAAATGTAAAGTCATACTGAACATGAGAGGATGTCATAATATTTGTATATTACTTGCATTTTCCTCTTTGGAAAAAGTAGATTTTATTAAAATTCACTAAGATATGTATCATACAGTTCTTCAATTAGCTGAGATTATGGCAAATTTAAATTTACATATGAATTCCAAATATTCTACCTGGTATTTTTAACACAAAAATCTGCCTTAAAAGCAAAAGAAAAATAGGCCCAACAAAAATTTGAGCGACAGAATCTGAGGTACAGGAAAACCATATTACGCTTACCATTCAAGAAGTTTGCAGGTGATTTCTCTCTGGAGCAACACATATATAAAGAGCATAGATATGACTATTTGATTCCTTATCTGATGCTTATATCAGTGAGTTCTTGTGACGTGTGAAGCCATCAGTTGTGTCATCTGATGGCTCGTTCTGTGTAGACAAGACACTTACATAAAAGAAGTAGGTATGCATTGCCCACTGTGGGAGGAGCATCCATACTCATCAAGCGTTCCTTGAAGCTTTCTTTTTTTAATACATCTGATCCAAACCCATCCATTTTTCATTTCTGACTGCAAATGTATCTTCCGTACCAGAAGGCTTTTTTCTAATGCAATATCTTAGAGCAGTTTCAACTTTGTTAGGTAGTCACTGGAGGGTACTTGTTTACCTATTTGCAATGAACTAATTGCTTTTAATGGGAAATCTAAACATCACTGAAGAGGAATACTGTCTACTTATGAAGATTTGCTTTACTAATAAATGTTTCAAAAATCAGAATTGCTGTATAAAAAGTAGCGGACTGTGATCAATACCTATTGCAACACAGGGCAGCATAACAGTTGTATGCACTTTCTTTTTGAAATATAAATAATACTTTATTTTCTGCACTTTATTTTCAAAGTGCCACAAAATTGCTCAGTTCATTTGAACTAATTCTCAAAGACTCTTTGGCCTCATCTGCATTAGACTGTAAGTCAGACCACACAGTTTTCTAATGCTGTAAGTTACGTGGCCAGCATTTTGATGTAGAACAATGTTTCCTTGTGCTAGCACGTATCAATCAAATTGTCTTACCACATATACTAAAATGCATAATTGTGCAATCTGGAGAAAGTAGCTCATATACTCTGAGCAGTATCACAAATTTAAGTTATGTGCAATTTCATCTTGGTTTAGAATCTATAAGCCTTGCTGGTTTTCAAGCAAGGGATTCAATTTGTGGTTCATAAGCCCATTTTCAAGCTTTTCTAACATTTTGATCACCTAAATATTGGACAGCACCAAGATATTTAGAATAAAATATCTATTCTAATTTAGGTGGAATTTAATCTAAATTTACTTTTAGACAAGTTTAGGTAAAAACTCCGAATTTGACATTTCATAACAATGGAGTTCTGATTCTGCAGTTCATCTTTCCCGTCTGCTGAAACCCACCAGGGATTGTAACTCAACTATATTATCTCTGTTTATGACCAGGATAGTTTAGTGACATTAGACATTTTTTTCCTATAAAAGATATCTGTCATCGTTACATAATTCTATTTATCTGCCTTTTTGCATATGGAGTCTTAGTAAATAAAAAGTAAGGGGCACACACCAGCTACAGAATCTCTGTCTCAGTAAACATAAAACAATTGCACACCCAAAGATAATCTAAACCCTAGCTGAAGCTTTACGTAACTATATAGTTATCTTTTAAAGAGATGAAACCTGAGAAAGGATGCTCTTCATAGATTTTGTGGGCTTGCTGGTGTACTTGTAGTTATTTTCTAGGGCTGTCTTACAGTGCTTGGACTGTGAAATATCTACACAGATGCTGTTTGCAGCAAGTAAACAAATTATACCATGAACTGGTGCATGAAGATGGATATGGTTGGAATTTTGTGGATAGTGAACAGTGGTTCTCAGAAAGCTTGATTTCCTCAAAATCAAAAGTTTAAATTATCATGACATTTTCTGTGAGGCAACTTCAAAATTAATTGTTTTTAAAAAGGGATATCTTCAGATACTAAGTTCAGTCATCTGATAACCCAATTGGTCATACCATGCCTTTCATCAGGTGAACAAATTCTACCTTAAAACCAGTTGTGTTTCTTCCTCATACTGCTCCTGCTAAAAGTCTTCTCCAATACCTTATTGCTTCCCTAGTTAGGAATGTTTCTGTAATTTCCAAACTGCATTTACTAATGATCAAGGGATGACCATTTTCTCTTGGTCAATATTGTCTTCTGTTGTGAGCTATTCCTCATAATGGCATCTATCCTCCTGATTTACTTTGAAGAGGACAATGGGAGCTCTTGGTAGCCTTCCTTTTGTCAGACACAGCAAACCAAGCTATTCTTTCATCTTTGTCCCCAAAATACTAACAGCCTCTTGGGAGCCATTCCTGTTTGTTTGAGTTCTTTCCACATAGCAATTTGTGGGATTTTTCCACTGTAAGTACTAATAGTGGCAGCAACACAAGTAACAGCACTGTCAAGAATTCTAGGTGTACATTGGGACTGAACTTTAGAACATTTAGTGAGACTAATAAAAAATGTAACCCTTTCTGTTGCCCTGAGAGTCATGCTTTTGACTACTCAAACATAGACGATCAGTGTCCCAAAAATATCTTTCTCCTCTTTTCCTGATGGTTAGATTGCTTTTTTTTTTTTTTCTTTTCTTTTTTTTTTTTTTTTTTGTCTCATATCCTTCTGAGGATAGGGATTTACAAATCAAGTGTGAGGGATGAGAACCACTGAGATGCATGCCTCAAGGATATTTAGGTCTCCAATTCCTAGATACTCCACTTAATGAAAAAGCAAGGAAAAGACAGCATAACATGATGAAGGAAGACTATGTCAGCCAGAGTAGTATCTAGGCTGCATATGGTGTGGAAATCAACTTTGTAACATCTTTTATAGACCTTGTCACATAAGTATTGAAAATATACTTTAATATTTAAAAGTAATTAAGTGTCAAATTAAAAACAGGTCCTAATCTAATGAATGGTAATTAGATGCTTAAATACTACAAGGATTCGAATCTGAATCATTTATCTGTTTTAATAATTAATTTTTTAAGACTGATACTGAAGGCTTGGGAAGACTGCCTGTGAAAAGTTTATTATTCCATTGCAGGAGTGATACAAGTCAGAGTCCGGGGAGGAACTGGCAACACTCCACTTTTTATGTGGCAACTGATGATAAAGTGTACAGAGAAAAGCAGAAAAAGAAAGCAGAGTACTCTGCATCAGAGGAAAAGATTACATGGTGTTATAGAATCAAAAGCAGCAGAGAAAGCACAGAGAATGGATTTTAATAAGAAGAAAAAGATAAATGCAAAGATTTAGTAAAAATACCTTCCATGGAATGGAGGAAATATGAAGGACTAGCAGTGGTAAAGTCAAAGTAAAGATTTTAGAAATCACATCTAGTGAGACCAGAGCTGAGAGAAAAAAAGAAAAGAAAAGAAAAGAAAAGAAAAGAAAAGAAAAGAAAAGAAAAGAAAAGAAAAGAAAAGAAAAGAAAAGAAAAGAAAAGAAAAGAAAAGAAAAGAAAAGAAAAGAAAAGAAAAGAAAAGGGATAAATGGAGAGGTGGGAGAATGAGCTTTTAGAGAGTAGCTTATAGCAGTACTGACAGGAAGAGAGAGCAGAGAGTAGCTGAGAAACTAGTGAAATCGTATTCAAGTGTTCTTGAAGTTTTTGAATGAGATTATAAAATGGTGAGGAGAAATGTATGCATGGTTCATATATAATGTCAAAACACATCAGGTACTTGGCACTATAAAAGGTGAAACTTTTTGACAGGCATACTGTCAGAATATTTTAATCAGAAGTATTGTCCAAATACATCCAGTTGAATATACTCTGGATAATTTGTTGATGTTCCTTCAAGATTTTCTTTGAATCCAGCACAGGGCCACCAAGATGATCAAGGGACTGGAACATATTTCATATGAGGAAAAGCTGCAGGAACTGAGGCTGTTTATTGTAGAGGAGACTGAAAGATGATCTTATTAATATTTACAAATATCTAAATGGTGGATGCCAGGAGATTGGGACATCCCTTTTTTTCCTGTTATATCTAGTAACAGGACAAGGGATAATGGGATGAATCTGGAATACAAAAAGTTCCATTTAAATATAAGAAAAAACGATGTTACTGTGACGGTGATTGAGCACAGAGGGGTTGTGCAGTCTCCTTCCTTGGAGGGCTTTAAGACCTGCCTGGACATGTTCCTATGCTACCTGATCTAGGTGGACCTGCTTCTGCAGGAGGATTGGACTACATGATCTCTAGAGGTCCCTTCCAACCCTACCATTCTATGATTCTATGAGTCCATTTCTGTTCTCTGGAATAGAGATACTGCACTAGATTTCAAAGGAGGAAGCAAGATTAATGTTGCTAAAATAATGTAGAGTATTCATCTAAAGATAAAACCTTAGCTAACTTCAAGCCTAGTGTTTGTGCTATGCTATGTTCTCAGTGAATGTGTAGCTTTCATGACAAGACTGATTTTTTTCTTCATATATCATTTCATTTTCACTTCTTTTAATTGAAATATGCATGCTATTGTCACATTGTGAACAATGCACTATACTTTTGCTTCTGGAATAGACATTTATTTTTAGTTAGTGAAAATTCTGATAGCTATGGATACAGCTAACTTCATTGGGATGACAGCATGAAGTATATTATCCCGCAAATTTAAGGCATTAATAGGTAATTTAAAGAATTTTTACAGTTAGACAGAACTACTTCATAAAGCATTGTGAATTACCTCATCTATTCTTGCCAAACTAGAAAATCTCTTTCAAATAAATTCAAAATCCTTCTTTTCTTCTCAACTGTGATTTCTGACATATTTTAGAAGATCAAAATTGTTCCGGTAATATGGTAGCTACAGTAGTCTTTCAGTTACTGATTCAGCACCAAGAACATTAGCATACTTTGTAATTGCCCTGGGAAGGAGGGATGGCATCAATCCACTACTTTCCTAGCATAGGATTCTCAAATACTGGTTATGTGAAAGCCATGTCTGCTGTATTTTTGCAATTCCATCAGCCCAGAAAGGTACAATGGGTTATTGTCAATGGAAAACATCTCCCTTTGATTTCAAAACTAAAGAGATTATAGTAAAAAAAGACTTGTTCCTCCATTTTGTAATTATCTTAGTACTTGATAAGTAGCTGGGGTTTTTCCAGTATTCCCATGTTCAGTGCTAAAGAAGTATGAAGTAATAGGAATTTCTTTTTCTTTTGAGTCTAATCATGTTACATATATATTGCATTGAGTCTCAGACAGATTCCATGTTGATACTCAGGAATTAAAAATTGCGATCAATATCCCTTATCTGATTTTCTTTACAAATAATCTCAATTTAATGTAAGAACATACAAAGAAAATATATGTCAAAAGATATGTATGCATTAACCTGGGTGAAATATGACGTGAAAAGAGATTTTCAGAAAAGTTGTACTTTATCTTGACAAAGAAGGAGGTGCTGATTCCAATAGATATGTTATTAAATATATATATATTTAAGAGTCATTACATTATATATATTATAAGGCAGGAAGGAGAGGGAGGCAGACACTGGAAAACAAAAGAAGAATTCTTGACCATTACTGCTTATGTACTGTCTCTTTGGAAATAAATGAATTGATTTGTATATATACATAATTTTTTATAAATAGCCTAACTGGACTGATCTTTTGTGGTATTTTTACATCCGTGACACTAGCCAATTTACTGTATTTCCTATTAGGATGTTTCAAAGATCCTCACAGCAGCAAATACTCCATTAAATTGTGGTTCATAACTCTCTTAGGCCCTCTGAAATCATTTACCCTTTCACGACATTTGTCAGGTTTGCTTTGCCCACTGCGTTAAACTTCCAAATGAGTGTTTGGAGTGGACATAGTGACTGCATTACTTACACAGAGCAACAAGTAAGATGGCAACCATATGCCAATCAATTAGGTTGCACAGGAAGTCACAAGATAGCAGTTGCTTACATCTGGCAACAGGTAATATCATATCCTTTAATATGACTCATTCTGTTTATTTCAAGTCATAGAATCATAGAATGGTAGGGTTGGAAGGGACCTTTAGAGATCCTCTAGTCCAAACCCCCTGCAGAAGCTGGTCAACCTAGATCAGTTCGCATAGGAACATGTCCAGGTGGGTCTTGAAGACCTACAAGGAAGGAGACTGCACAACCCCTGTGGGCAGCCTGTGCCAGGGCTCCGTCACCCTCACAGTAAAATAGTTTTTTCTTATATTTAAATGGAATTTTTTGTGTACCAGCTTTTCAAATGACCATAGCTACTTGAAAAATAATTGTTTATCTTAAAAGTGTGGCTAAAACTATGCCAAGATAATCCGGCTGAAAATATCTCTCCATGAAAAATGACAGTAATACTGAAAGCTGCTGACAAATAGGAATGTGTTGAAAAGATTTGTAACTTGTTTGTGTCTAGAAGAGTCTCAGATATACAAACTGAAAGTCTGAAAATGCTGCAAGCCTTACAACTGGCTCATAGTAACGGATACATCAGATGATGGAAAAACGAGCTGTATGACTTCTCCATCAGAGTCAGATCATGCGTTGCCTCTGTCAGAAGCTGTCTAAAAGACTTAAATGCCGTCTGCAGCTGCCATCTCTATATACCCTGGCCTGAGCTGGATGAGAATCTCTGTTGTTTAAATATTTACACTGGGTCCGTTTTCTGTGTTTATAATGTTAGTAGAAACTTTATTGCCTGGATTGTGTTAGGACTCTAAATATTGGTTCGGCGTTCTTGCAAACACAGTAAACTCTGCCTTTGTTTACTTCCCTATTCAGTCTAAATTAAAAAAATATATTGTTGGAAACAACACAAGAAGTAGATCACAGCTGATGAAGCGTTCAGTATATACACACAGTTTTTGTCTGCACTTCTTTAATGACAGAAGAGAAAGCCTGACGTGCAATTGCACAAAGCCATCAGTCTGCTTATGCCACTTACATTTAACTGATCTAAACCAATTATCAGCTTTAGGGCAATAAAGCTGATGAACTTGAGTTCAGTGGAATGTTTTATTAGTTAGTGAGAGCAGCATAGTCATTATAGATGATGTTTATGGGTTCAACAAACTGAAGGAAGAGGAGAATATGGAAAGGTAATTAGAAAGTAATAGGAGTAATAGGAGAAAATAATCTCAATTATGTAGTCTAGTTTCAAGAGTGAAACTTTAGTGGTTGTGAAATAACTGCTTAGAAAGAACAATATAACATGACAGTCTCCTTACAGAATTCCTTAAAGATAGGCAGCCCACCTAGCAAATGATTCTAATAAATTCTCTCAGTACCCCTCATCCCAGCAGATGGGCTCAGTTTTTCCATTTTCAGTCCATTCCAAAACTCCTAATTTTGTGCAATATTATGTCAATATATACTTTCTGTGGCTGTTAGTCATTCAGAAGAGAACAAAGCCAGGTTTGTTGGAATTAGGGGCTGAAATTCTCAGCAGATAATGAGAACTATAGTCACTATAGTTGGTTAACATAAAGTGTATTGATGTACATGTGTTGACCAAAGATTAAAATGGCTCAAGATTTAGTACCCAAAGAGAAATAGTTATAAATTTAAAATTTAAATAATTAGCTACACATTTTTGCTTTAAAAAATGGGGCCCTGACGTGTGTTAGGTTATATAGCTCTATACACCTTACAGTCCTCAGCTTTAAACTGCAAGGTAAGATCTAAGAAAATTTTAAAAAAGGCTATTATTAAAGTTCTCCAGAAAGGCAGGAGAAGGGAAATACATAGGCCAGATGAAAGATGTTTTAATTTTGTAAAAAGAAAGCAGCAGAAAACTGTAACTGAAAAACTGTTATGATTTGAAAGCCAAACAACTGATCAAAACCTGTGGCTACAAAAATGGTTGGGTTGAGAAGTTTTATGATCAGTTGTGTTGCTGTATGTTAGGGAAGATGGTGACATGCTATGTCAAGAAAAAAGTCAAGATAAAATGAGATCATTTCATACTGAGTTGTGCATTGATTGGATCAGACTACTGATGAGTAGATGCTTAAGCACAGGGAAGACCTCAGACTGGACAATGCAAGTACAATACGTGTTTTGGTGTAGACAATATTCATTTCTAGTGTAAACAGATTTAACAAGCAATTGCTCTTTGTTCACAGGCAGCATCCAGATGTTACAATCATGGCACCCTGGCCTTGTGGGCAATATAGACCTGCCAATCACATTTCTGCCCCACTTACAGTCCAGGTCACAGTAGGATGCAAGAGGTGGCAGGAACAAAGAGACAATACCGCTAACCTGTCTTCCAAGAGGATCTGTTCCATGATCTTACCAGACACTAAGTTAGGGCTAACTAGTAAGTAGTTCCCAGGATAATGAGCACTTCCCTTTTCCCAGTCACCAGGGACTTTGTCTGACTGTCATAACTTTTTGAATATGATTGAGTGTGGCTTGTCAACTGTATCAACTGAGTTCCTCAGGACTCTGGGACTTCATGTTCATTAGAGGGTCTCAAACCTGATCTCCTTCACTGGGACAGACCGCATTGCCCTGGTCTCTGCCTTGAGGTTCAGGAACTTAAAAGATGTAGGAAGAGAGATTGAAGTTGAGAAGTGAGGCAAAAACAAGTTGAATTCCTCAGCCTTCTCCATGTTGGTTGCCAACAATTCTGTCTTATCATTTCCTTGAAGTGTTACTTTCTACCCAGCGTACCTATAGAAGTTTTTACTATGATTCACATCCCTTGCCAAATTCAGCTCATGACTCACAAATGGCAAAAAGTTCGAAGCCCAAATCCACAAAGACACTTTTCACCTAAAATCACACTAGCTTCAAAGTGAGGTCACTGGAATTAGGAGTGGACTTAGGTTGCTAATATTTGATAGAGCTAGATCTTTGTCTCATACATTATTCAGTTGACATAATAAAGAATAAACCACAGAACTTTAGTGATTAACTTTTTAAATCACTTTTATGTCTTGTCTGGAAAAACATTTGAAGATTCAGCATTAGTAGTTTCAAAATACACTCTTACTGCCTTTTCTTCTAGGTTTTTCATTCTGTATTTCAGAGTAATTGAGAATTTAGCTTTATGTTAAAATGCTTTTCCCAGTAGGAAGTCTAAGTAATTTTAGCAATTTAAATGCTGATTCTGAGGTATTGATATGAGCAAATGCAACATTCATTATACTTTCTGCAATAACTTGAAAGTAACTGTGGCCATTAAATCATGTTTTATTGAAACTTTGAATACAACCTAGGACACCATAGCTTGTCATCATGTGCATATATGATTTAGAAGAGAATGTCCTCTTCCAGCACCATCAAGTCTGGCATTACAGAGACTGAGATCGTGCAGACTTTATATGGAAAAATACCACATGTGATTTGCAATTACGATGAGCAGATATTTCTGCAAGCTGCTGGAGTGTTTAGATAGTGGTCTCGAACAAATGATTGTTAGCATAACTGAAAATGTTTTAGCTGCAGTGACTGTGAAATCATGAAGCTCTCCACTATCAGCAACTGTCCACTTACCCACCATCATAAAGCTATCTGGTGTCCTATGGTTTGAGCAGAAAGTATTTACGTGCATTTCTCATGGGGCCACATGACAAATATGTAAATTATTTCAGTGATGTTTTTTTTCTCTCCATACATTCTGGAAAAGTGGCTTTGTTTGTTTTTTTTGTTTTTTTTTTTTTCCCTGAATTTGACTTTCTAATGTAAAACAAAAAAAACACCAAATCTATTCAATAATGATTTGGTACTCAACATTATGATGCAGGTTCAACAAAGTGCAAACTAAACACAAAGTTAGGTTATTTGCAGAATTGGGGTAAAAAAATCAATTTAAATTAATGGAAAGTATATCGGGGACAGCAAAGTATTCAACACACAGCATTAGCAATCTGTAAGTACATCATAATATTGTGAAAACCAAACAGTGTGCCATTGTTATGGGCTCTTTCCAGTGCTGTTAAAATTTCTGGATTCATCTGATTATAGTTGCACATGGATCCTTTTTTTGGGGCAGAACTTCTGGTGATGCTGACATGCAATCTCTTACCATTATAAGGTGTGGTGTACCCAACTAACAGATAAACTTTATGGTTTTGTTACAAACTGTTGGTAGCACAAAAGCCCTATCATGCAGGTAAGCAACTGGTTGTGAATTTTGTAGGTATGAGGAGCTCTAAACCATCACACCCTGACCTTCATTTCCACTGAGGAAACGACATTATGTTATTGGAGTTATGAACACTTGAAAAGTCTGAAGATGACTTATAGTCACTGATTTTCTAATAACTGATCTCTAAAGAAAAGCAAAATTGCTTGTTCTTTGATCATAACAATTAATGTTTTCAAAAGTCACTACTCACAGAAAGAAAATGTATTGAAAAATCCAAAAGCAATAAGGATAAGGTAGAACACTTTAGCCCTACAGTTTTTATTCGTCAAGGAAAATGTACCTCAGACACTTTGGTTCCTTGAGCCTCCATCATGTCAGCATTGAAATCTATGCAATAATCAATCTGACCATAGAGAGAGCTGCCCTTTGAAAATTGAAAACATTCTGTTTTGATCTTTATAAAATATATATTATGATTATCATAAAAGTTTTCTGGATTTCTTCTTTTTAAAATATAATATATGTAGAGGCAAAGTTGAGAAAAATGCCTTTTAGTATAAGAATGGTTTGAATTACTCAACTGAATTTTGTTCACAAAAATAGTTACCACTGTTTTTCTCCATCCAGAAAAGGAAAAAAAAAATTCTCCTTAAATATTTCTCGAACTCAAAAAATATGTCTGAAGTAGCTGAATTCATCATTGTATCGTACATGAGATGGAAAAGAACTTAGGAAATGTCACTGTTTCCAAAGCAAGGAGACTAGAAGGGATCAAAAGTAAACAGAAAATGGTGACTCTGTTAAAATCATTAGTGGAACCAGGACACAGGTTCACCCCAGAAATTACAACAATGGAGAGCTACTGCCTCTGATGACGAGCTGTATTCATGCTTTACTGATCTCTAATTCAAAATGATCTTCAAAAGTCGAGTAATTAAAAGATCATAGTGAATTAGGAAGCTGTTATTCTCCCTGTAGGCTTTACTGATTGCCTGTCAGAGGGCAAACAACTTGCATTAGACCATGGAAGGAAGGAAATAGAGTGTTTCACCTCTGTATTATTTCCCTTGTTCCAGTCCTCATACAACCAAGCTATTCTTTTGTTAACTCCATTTACTTTTTTTTAAAAGCAAACAAGAGAAAACACCTGTTGTTTGAGAGTTAGCCACTAAAGGAGATAAACAGTCACTGCTCTCACATCTGGCTGTGTATTTTCTCTCTCCTCATATTTATACTTCAAAATGTTTCATTAAATACAGGAAGACTATAATATTCACATCAGTACCAGGTGTGATGCACTAATTGCTTATACGAATAGGAATGAGGATATAAGAATAGGAAAGAATGAGAACAAGAAAGACACTAAATGTTCCTCTGCTTATTCTACTATATGGTATTTTGACATATGTTGTTTTTATTTTCAGGAGAATGACCAACTGCTTTGTACACACTGAAGTGGAAGCAAGGCAGAGCATACATTAGCAGAGGAAGGAATACAGTGAAAATATGCCACTCCTTAATGTAGCTTTCTGTTTAGTTGTTAAATCTCCACCCATATTTTCATCTTCATATGATTAACATGTGAACATCATCTTTTTCTAAGCCTATATATGCATTCCAGCAGAGCAGAAGCCCTATCCATATTAAGTGCACAGGTAGTGAAGTCCAAGTATGGACTGCTGTCAATGAAAAAAGAAAAGCAGAAATACATATGTAGCTCATGTATTGTAGTACCTGAGGAATTGGGCTGCGATGGCAGAGTAAATCTCAGTTCATAGTATCCATACTTTCCTTTTCCCCCTCCTGACTATTGTAGGGATGCAGACTGAGCACTTTCAAACTGAAGACATGAGGGAGTAGAAAACAGAATGGCAAACAAAACAGCATAAAATACTAGTAAGGAGAAAAGTTATAAGGTAAGAGGAGCAGCCTATATAAAATCTGTTTCACTGATTCACAGGTAACGTGAGCAGCTCCTGCTCCACTCACGTGGAGGTAGCCAGAGGCAAGTCATAATGTCCTTGTGAACCTGCATGAGTAGGATATACTGGCCCAGGTAAGAAAGCCTACCAGAAGACCAGTATGCAAGTGAGGATCTGGGTGCACGTCTCAGTAGCTGTCCCTCACTGTGCAAACCAGCCCTAAGATGATAAAATTACAGCTTTCTTTTCCTTGTTGGCGAAATTTTCTTAGAAATGCAGATTAAATCTCAAGCCTTTTATTTTTGTGCATATCTTCTCTTTCCTGCATAGGCTCTACAAAACTGCAGTATAGTTTTATTGACTGACAGTCTGATTTAATAAAATGTGCTGAGCAAGAAAATATACTGCGAATTGCCAATTTAGTCTACAGTAGCATTCAGATAAAACCAGATATTACTGCCAACCTAAAGCACTTTGACATCTCAAATGTTTTAGGTTTTATAACGCTTGCCTTTTTAAACATACTTTACTTTCAAAATGCTTAAGCAGAATGGTTTTCTGAAGCTTGATGTCGATGAATTACCCACAACAGGGTTTGATCACAGCAAAGTTTTCAATGTTCTCAATGCACAAGATGCCAAAACTGAAGACCAGTAGATTAAGTAAAAATCCTCAGTGAATATTCTACCTTTTCTAGTGGAAAGACTTCCTTGTGCTTCCTTAGGGACTACAAAGAGCAGTTACTTCTTACCAATTTCCAGTTTCTTTTGAACTCAGTGACTGCACTATGATCTCATTCTTTCATGTCCCTTTTTTTTTTTTCTTTTAGATTTAGAAACTTTGAGTTCTTTTGGTCTCAAGAGTGTCAGCTTTCCAGGATAAATTATCTCCTGTCACTTCGTTAGGATGCAGAAGGATATTTATAAAAGTTCATTAAAAATATCTTAGGCTATCTGAAAGAACAGCCTATTTGATTCATACATCTCTATTAATACTTCTATACTGAAGAACACGAGTGGAAAATTGTTCTACAGAGTAAAAATCAAAAAGCGTAGTATCTACATCCTGGTACATTGTTACTGGAGTTACAAAGCAAATTTTCCATGTATATGAGGGGTAAGCCCTGTTGCCAGCACTACTTCTGATGGACAGGAAGCAAGGCTTTTGTGAACATTTGCTAATTGTTTAAGTATCAATTGAAATTGGATTATTTCCAGTAGATCCTGTAGCCTACAAATTGAGTTCCTCCTGGAGAATTGAAGGAACTCTCAGATCCACTCAAGGAGAAGAATATTACAGGTTTAGGACTCTCATATTCTGGGTAAAAGCCCTGAAAATTGAGTCATGGGAAAAAAGGACAGTCACTGCAGCTTCCAATGCTTTATGAAGGCCTGTAATTATTAAAGATGCTCTAAGTACCAGATTGAGCCTACAGAGCAAAACCTAGTTGAATAAAACTTATCACAGAATAACAGAATCGTTTCAGCTGGAAGAGACCTTTGAGAACATCAAGTCCAGCCTTTGTCCCAGCCCTATCAACCACTAGAACATTTCCTTAAGTGCAACATGCAACCATCTCTTAAAGACCTCCAGGGACAGTGACTCCACCACCTCTCTGGGCAGCCCATTCCAATGCTTGACAACTCTTTCAGTAAAGAAATTCCTTCTCATACCCAGCTTGACCCTTCCCTGTTGCAACTTGAGGCCACTTCCTCTTGTTTTATTGCTTGTTACTAGGGTGAACAGACTGATCCCCTCCTTGCTACAACTTCCTTTCAGGTAGTAGTAGAGAATGATAAGGTCTCCTCTGAGCCTTCTTTTCTCCAGGCTAAACAGCCACAAATCCCTCAGCCATTCGTCATATGAAATGTGCTCCAAATTCTTTACTAGCTTGGTAGCCTGCCTCTGGATCCTCTCCAGCACCTCAATAGCCTTAAAGAATCTTCCCCAACATCTGGGCTCTTTTTCTACTATTACAATTTTTAACTGTAGGTCCTAGAATCCAGGATTAGACAGTAGGTAAATTTTTGGCTGTGATACTGAAATTAACTTTTTGGAATTTAGTGAATTGACACACATTGAACTTAAAACTTTAGAGTGAAATTGAATATGGATGAAACATATATCGTGCTGCTGTCTCTTTTAAAATATCGTTAAAATGCTTTAGCTGCATGACCAGAAGAGTTTGCATTCTCGTCTGGAAGGGCTTCAAAAGAGAGTCCAGAGAATACTTATATCCTAAGTGTCGTTTGGTTTAGCAGGTTGACACACTCATGAAGTGTGAGACATGGGTTTGTATGCCTTCTGGACTGAAAGAACTAAATGCAAGCTTCTCTCTTCCTGCATGGGTGAGCTAATAAAGAAGCTACTAATTAAAAAGCTGTATAACACACGGTACAAGCTACAGAGATATTGTTTCAAATTAAATGGGATGTGACAACAACATTTTCTAAGCAACCCAAGGTAGCAAGCATCAACAACATCTCAAACTCACCTGGACTGAGTCAGCCAGAGCAGATAGGCAGACAAGTGTTTAAATTAAATCTTCTAAGAAAGACTGTGTGAGAGACAAGGCTGAGCACTCACAGCATGACAACAGGAGAGCTGTTTGGGGCATGTGTGTGAGCAGTCCTGTCAGGCATCTACCTCTGAGACAGGCATTTTGAGGATCTTTCTCTTGGACATAGGATGCACTTAAGTGACTAAACCCTTTAGTTTATCGAACCTCTTCCATTTTGCCAACAGACAAGATTTTATGGATTATGCAGTACATTTCTTTCTAAACATATTTCCTTGCCTACTCAAAAAGGAACCATTTCCAAATACTTTACAGTTGCCATGAAAATCAGGAAGACACTTCTAATTGTGGCTGAAATGGTCAACCTAAGCTATTAAAGAAAACCTCAGTTCTCTAAGACAATACAGGGATTAGTTGCTTTTAGCTTGCAAGTTTGAAATGTCTTTCTTAAAGCTTTTACTGTCGGTAAACTCTTTATAAAGTAGAATACTTGCTGTCCTACAGAACTTTGCTTCAATTCTAAAATGATTTAAAATGAAATGTATTGAAAATGTCTAGCCTACTACTCAACAAAAAGATACATTGGCTGCTTAGAATCAACAACATCCTCATGGCAAAATAAAATTAATTTAAAGGACAGTTATGAGCAGAATAAGTGGTTTTTTCCTCTACTGCATAAGAATTCACTGGTGTTGAACCTCTGAATACAGAAGATAAAAATTAAAAACTTTATAGGTTTAATCCTTGCTTTCCTCAATGACAAAATATACCTATACTGCAAAGAATCAAGATTCTGTATTTAATTTTCTATTTCAATTCATTACTGAATAGTGTTTTGTATCGCTGTAACAAAAAGGATGTGATGGTTTTAATACAGAGGTCTGAAGAGATGTTGTCTTTTAGTATACTAGGATTTTGATGCGGTTGGTTTCCTCTCAGTTCTCATGGTGTGATTCAGCAGTTAGTTGAGTGGCATGTTGAGCCAAATATCTGCTTAATGATTCTTCTTTCATATCAGCTTTGTAGCTTTAAATATCCTGTCAGTATACTCTGTCATCTACGAGCCAATGTCATTTTTGTCTGTCTTCTGCATTACATCCTACACTAAGCTCCATCTCATTCATATCCCTTTTCTGTCTATCTCTTTGGATCATTGAGCATACACACTGTCTAGATAGTAACAGCATACTGTTTTAAAATATCCATAGAAAATATATAGAGAGTAAACTCACACATAATTTTGAGTCAATTTAAATATTTATCTGCTCAAAAGCCAAAGAAATTCAGAAATGCACTTTCTCCATTTGGTCCCGTACTGCCTTCGGAGTGCTCTAAGGTATTTACTATTTTGCCTTCGTGTTAAATTTGCTGCCAACTCAATTCATTTTCCTAGCTGTTTGTAAACACATCTGTCCAGCAGAAAGAGGAAATGACCATCAGTCCCTTTCATGTATTTCTAACAAATGTTTAGAAAAATGTGACGTACATTCACTATTGATCTAACCTGGACTTGGATGAAATTCTTTTTGGCAGTGAGGAGTATCCTGTGTTTTTGCTTAAGAGCTTTAAGGATTTAAGGACAAAATAATGACAGCTCTGACTGCCAGATAGGAGGTATACACTTTCCCATTACTTTTCTATTACAAGAGTTTCTATATTATTGAAAAGATAGCCTAAGTAGTTGTCAAATAGCTCAAAGACACAAGACCAGTTAACCAGTGGTATGAATCAACACAGTTCTACTAGTTTAAATAGCATTTTATATAAGGGATTTGGCTTTTTATGTTTCATTCCTAGTCCACAGAATAGATATTTAAACATGTAACCAACACATCTTTCATTGATATCATATAACCAATACATGTTTCATCCTAAGCAAGAAAAAGGCAAGTGCCATTCAAAGAGCATCATTATCCAACCATAGGACTTAGGGTCACATTCTGATTTCAGCTGAGTTTCTGGAAGTATAGACAGTTCAAACATAGCTCAGATCTGGTATCAGAAATGTTAAGCAGCATGAACTCCTGACATTTTCCAGCATTCTAGTAGGAAAAAAAGTGCCTTTTTAGACACTTTTCCTCTGCCCCTTAAAACAAAAAATGAAGAATGAGAATTGCTGGGTAAAGTTGATTTGTTTTCTAATAAATTTAGAAAACTGTAAAACCAAAACTCAGCATAAATTTCTACTGTTATTATTTAACAATTTTTATTGATATATTAAAACTATTATACAGCACAAATCTAAAAATTACACATGTGATTATACGTGTTGGCTATACATGACAAGTCCTTGTATCACCAATCAGAGTACTACACTAAGAAATGTGATGTATTTGCCAAAGAGAGAAACCACTAGAAAGAAACATCTTTGTTTGTTTGATGGTCTTTTCCTATTACTCTGCTGCTCTTCTCTGTAACAACAAACAATGTTGAAAAAAGGGAAACAGCAACAAACTTTTGAAAAAGTTATAGGACAATGCTCATAGGCATTAGCTTTTATTACTTTTAAAAAGATATTTTTCAAGGATGTACCCTACAAAACGTTACAAATAAATTAGACTTCCTAAATACCAATTTTTACGGGTTTAATTACTTTCAAGACTCTTTGTAAAAAGCCTCCACTGTATAAAGCACTGCATTAACTTCCAAATGCATTTTAGCCTGTTGTGAGTGAGCTGAGTGAGATTTAAATATGTGTGACTAGCAAGACAAAGACAAAACCATACAGCCCCATGAAATAAAGACAGATTTTTTTTTTTTTAATCTGGATTAATTTAAGTAAACTAAGAAGAAGGGATGTGCAATTAATTTGCCTTCACACAAAGCCTTTAATTATGCCCATTAAGATTTGCATTCACCACATTCAAATGAATTTTGCTTGCCAGCTTTCAGGACTCAGCACACTGAGCAGTTGAATCAATCCTCTGCACCAAAGACATATTTTTAATTAGATAAAAACATGCATCAAGCTTGCTTTTTCACAAGGCCTGAAGAAGTGGTTTGGGACAGACAGATCTAGAATTATGAAGGCTGTCAGAGGTGCATGGCTTTTACTGCACCTTCTTGCAGTAACATAGATCTGAGTACTCATGAACTAGAGCTCAAGTAAGAATGCCCCTTCCTCACGTATGCCTTGAGCATCACTGCCTTTTTCCTATATGCCTTTAGCTTTTCTTCTTTTGCAACCTCAAATGCTCCTATTACAAGCCATCCTATTCACCATCAGTACTCTGAATGATTTTATTCCAAGGCTGTGGCAGAACTCATTTTCTAAAAACTACTTTAACCAGTTTTAGTTATAACAGCTGTAAACAGCTGTAAATAATTTTGTTTCAGTCTGTAGAGCAGAAATTTTATAATTTCCCTGTGAATAGACAACATTGCAACAAATCCAAAGGAGAAAATGTTTTCTTTTTCCTTGTGAGTAGAGTTTGATTCCTGGAATTGCCAGTTGCTCAAAACTGCTGGCCACAGTTTACATAAAATATCCTGTTTCAGTAATCAGTAATGACCAAGAAATGGTTCTGCCTCTGCCTTTAAACAAAACAACTTTTAATTTGGAGTATACAGGTTTTACTAAAAGGCCAGGACTACTAAAAGATCATGAAACTTGTATAATGCTGCTTGGCAGTTTGGGTACATCTCTGCAGATGTATCATTCTTGTAATGTTTTTTTGTTAGAATATATTATTTATTCCACTCCAATTCCAGTTAACTATCAAAAAAAGGAGAAAGTATTGCAAATGATATATTAAAACATCCATGTACTTGCACTTCTCTTCTCTTTACTAGTGAAATAGTACAATCTGACTTGAATAAATATTGTGAGAGCTGCTTTTCCTTCAAAGCAAGGAAAGTTTGTCTTCATGGTTTTTTGCCATCTGGTTTGCTATCAGAAACCTCCCACCCTCCCAACGAACCTGAGGGCTGCTACAGAGGAGTCCGTCTGATCCCGGTGATGAAGAAAGTGCCAGGAGCATGGATGCAGCCACCAGTGCTGGTGGGGTGTGAGATATGGGAGCTGAGAAGGGTGGAGGGATACTGTGGGAGGGACATCATGTCTGCACAGAGGTGACTAGATGCTTTCAGCTCCAACCCTAGACATATCTTGGGACTGAAAGAGAAAGTGGGAGATGTAACAAGGAAAGATAGAGAATGCTGATGTTTTCTGCAAAAAGGAATTGTTTAAAATCATTACTTTACTATATATATATATATATATATATATATATATATTTAAAAATAAAGTCTAGAAATTCCACGGTGTGGGGTGACCCTGAGCCCATGGGGAAATCCATGGGACTGAATAGCACATATTCGCTCAAGTCTTCACCACCAATACTGTTTTCACATCAAGGCTGCCCAGAGCCAGTAGCTGAGCGGCTTCTAAGAAAGCTCTCGCTAAACTACGTTTTCTTGAAACGTTTCCCTGTCAATGAACAGATGATTCCCAACAAATCTTGTTTCACTTAAATTTTTTTACTTATTTCCATACTGACAGTATTTGCTTACAGTAGATCTATGGGGTTTGGATGTTGAGCTTCTTATGGGGTTTGGATGTTGAGCTTACCTATCACATCATGGGTAAATGAATGACCCACAGGGAAAAGAAAGCCATGCCTTATGAAGATTTTCTCTTATGTATTTGGGAAAATCTTCATTTTTGTCTTCAGCATGCCACATTCATCTTCCTAAGATGCAAAGCATCTAAGGTTTTAGTACTGCATTGACCTATATTGACAGATTACCAAGAGACAGGATTTCATCCAAGCAAACATTTATGGCTTTAAATAACAGATGTAGGAGCATAGCTCAGACTGCATGAGGTTCTCAATACTACCTACTGACAGCTCAAAAACCCACTATTTAGGTCTCAGTAAAGTGTGTTGTTAAATTGCAGGTCCTACTGTCAAACATAGATAATCTACAAAGAAGTGGAAACTGATTTGCTCCATATTTGGTGCAACCTTAATGGAACATAAAATGACGGAAATAAAAGCTGGTTAATTTAATTTCATATAAAATATTTTGTGCTATAGAAAATACCTGACTCACTATTAGGTGAGACTTAAAACACACAGAGACTTAAACTCATCCTATTAGACCTTAGGCTTTTAATTTAGATAGATTTGTTGGAAGTTTAGTAATCCTAAACACTGTCATTGGAGGAAGAGGAGAAATTTGACCCGAGTCAGATTTGAATGATGATTTGAAAAGATTTGAAAACTTTGGATTAAGATATTTGCTTTCTAAAAGAATAATAATTGAAATGATGGACACCTCAAACTGCTAGGGATAATGCTGCTTTGTAAGAGCAATCTTTGTAAAAACCTGCACTTTTACATAAAACGTTTATGCAATTCACTTTCCCAGACCTTTGCTGAAGGCCATTTTTTTTTCTCTAATAATATGGAAATACTTTGTTCCCTGAGCTTACCACATAGCTGGGGCAGCAGTACCAGGACTTCCTACTCACTGGGTGGACATTGGAGTTACACAAGATACCTCTCACCCCTTACAATTCTGCAGCTTCTTCTCTTTTTCTAGTGGAGAGAGCCAGTCCTGATGGAGTACTTGTCAGATTAGTTAGGTCTGGCTTCCATTTCCTTCTTCTTCCTACTTTGAGTGTCTGAAATCCATAGGCATCAATTACTAGGCAGCAAAAAAGCAGAGGCAGGAAAGATCCTTAGAGTACATCAAACAATGACAAAGTTGGCTCTTGAAGCATGGAACAACAATTTATCATTCAAAATGAAATTTTTTATTACAAAAAATAAATTTATTGAAAAAAAGCAATCACTCATGGATATATAAACACAAAATCTTTGTTTACACTTTTTAATGAAAAGGAAACGGGATGTTTTCTCTTTTCCAAACCACCACCAGCCCCTGCCTCCATTGCTCTGATGTCAAGTCATGACTACTCCCACATACACAGCTGCAATGTAAGTGCTCAGGATCGCACTTTTGCAACATTCCCAGCACTGTATTTCACTTGACTTGGAATAAAGTTGTCCTTGAGGAAGACATTAGCTAGTTCACATCTTTTTCCAAAGTCAAGCTTATGCTTTGCATACTGATTTATAAAATTTGCTTTCAAAGGTTGTCCTCTGCTTCTATTTCTGACTTTTGTCAATACTACATCTATGAACACAACTAAGTGCAGTTCCAAATATTTGCTTTCTGAGCTTTGCAAACTTCAGTGGTGTTTGATCAACTGGCTTAGGGACAAGAAAGTTCATATCATTTATAGTTTTTATTTTATCTGGCTTACACAAACTTACATAGACACTATCTGTACCATTTTCATCCTCAACTGAAATATTTGTTCACCACTTCCATAATGTTGAACTGGACCAGATAATAATTTTTTAGAAAACTGGCTCATATCTACTACCTTTTAGCTACCAGTTGTTTCCTAATTGTTCCACAGATACAGAAGGTTTATATGTTTCAGACATTTATATAGATGTGCAAGGAGATTACTGGTAGAAGATCAAGCAATAACAAATGGTGGCATCTACGTATAAGGATCAATTATTATAATCACATTAACAAGTTTGAATCTGCAAGAACCATGTACTTTTAAAATGTAGGTTGCTCTCTATTCCTATAATTTCTAGATATTGTACAATATGTAGAAGAAATACACTGCATACTTAAGTACAGATATAGCAAATGACATTAACTCCAAGTTTCAGAAGTACTTTAGAAAGTTGGTCTTTTGCAGCTTGCTGACAGTCTCAAGATGCTGTGGATCGAGTCCCTCAGTGGAAGGATTTGTTCTGAAACTACTCAGTTTGTCTGTTTAGTATTCCCAAGATGTTTTCATAGTCCTCCTTAGAGAGCCACATATTTTCCTCATTAGTAGGAACAAATATAAAATATTGAGTTTCTTGGTTTTATCTATCTTTTCCCTATTGCATTTGGATGGACTTCAAATGTTAAGACATTAATAAGTCTGTTTATTATTTAATGTGCAAAGGTTGTGCTTTTCTCTAAGGGACAGAAAATAAAGTAGATTTGCCTTCTCCAATCATTTATGTCCTTGTTAATTTAAAAAGTCAATGAAGATCCAGTTCATTTAACAAACTTGCTCAAGTACATCCATGAAAGGATCATTCATCTTTTTAAAAGGAGTTAAACCACTGCCATTACTGAATACAGAAACAATAAGCAGGATCAAGTTTTGCACAATTCTAAAAAAAAAAAAAATTTTACAAGGTTTTACAAGTTTTACCCCAAAGTTAGTATGAATCTGTGACAATATTTCATACTAGTAGTTTGCTTAATGCATGTACCCCTTCAAATTTGTCATTCATCATTGGAGTAAGAAACAGAGGATGAAAAGGAGTGCGAAGGAAATGGCATCTAAAAATTAAAATCCAAGTTCAAAAAAATACATAACTCCAAAGGGAGCTCAGATTGAGAAGAAAACTATGAAAATTTACCCTCTTTGTTATGCATTTTTTCTCAAAACCAGACAAGGTCTGTAAGAGCTTTTAGGACATGCAAGCACATTTTCAGCTTCCTGAAGGTTATCTGCCCCCTTCCTCCCTAAATACCCTTTCAATACAGAGAGGCATGAATCAGTCTTTAAGCTCAGCCTCAGTATGTCCACCCACTATCATAGGCACAACCATAGTCCTCCATCCCTGAAACTAGCTGTTTACTCATTACTATAATTTTGCATAATTTTTATTTAGGCAGAAATCTGCTGTATTGCTTTCTCAAATATTTTTGCTGAACAATAACAAGAAAATCAGGATTATATTTTTAGTCATCCAGATGATGGCAGTATTTTCACAATTTATTTATGCAGTAGGAGAATATTATTGGGGAAAAAAGTATTTCCTGGTTAATTACATATTATAAAAAAATCAGGGGCTTTGTCTTTCTTTTACTCTAATCTTCAATTATTCTTCTATTATCTCTTTCTTATCTTGTACTATTTTACTTAACAAAACAGAGTTTTACTTAAGATCTTCGCAACATTACCCAAGTGCTTACTGCTGTGTCTTTCAGCCAGTGCCACCTCACTGGCGTCTCTTTGTGAAACAAATATTTGACAGCAAATAATGCCTATCTGAATGAAGAAGTGCAGCGAAAGATAAGGGATAGGGGACTGTCCTGCCAGCCTCCAGCAATCACCCTCTCCCTGGTAAAGCTCAGCAAGTACAGGAGAAAGTCTACCTGTGGCATCAGGAGTCCTGCCCTACAGCACTGAAGGTGATATGCCAGATGAAAAACTGAAGAACCAAAGTACTTTAAATGGCCTTTCTCCTCGTCTGAGAGATTTTACTGCCTGTGCCCAGGGCCAGCCCTTGTACATGGGACCATCAATCAGCCATGGGAGGAGGAGCCTTGGCTGCTCCCTACCCATCTTGCTTGGGAACTGCTTTTAAGGAGAGGACTTGTACCCTTGCTCTTGCCCCATGAGACATGGACCTATGCTCTACCACAGCCCTGTTGCTGCCCCAGCTGCCCTGGTGGGGCAGTCTTCTCTTGCCACTCCTGATATCTGCTATCATGAAAAGTGAAGTTGTTAAGAAAAATTATCATGCTGTAGGTGAATTCCTCTCTGGACAGGATGAGGAAGCTCAGGCCAAGATGACATCCGAGACTATGGAAGATGTGGAAAGCAGACACTTATCCACCCCACCTTGCCATGGGCTCAGACCAGGACGCATCCCCAGAGCCCATGCAGCTGCAGAGAAGCAGGCAAGGGCAAGACCTGCCCTTTATCAACCACTGCAGGAGGCAGAGCAGTTCTCAGAAGAGGGACAGGGCTCCAGCTCCCTCTCGCCATCACTAGCAAATGGGTGCCCTGGTTGCAAAGCACAGTCAGCCTTGAACTCCATGTTCATGTCTGAGTAAGAATCACCTAAGAAAACGGGTAGTAGCTCTCCTGTCCTTCACCCCTTGTTCTGCCCCTCTGCTAAATGCTGAAGGAACTCACCAGAAAGTTGGAAAAAGGTATTGGCCACATGTTGTGAAGGGAAATGAATACACATTTCCTTTAATAATTTTTCAGGTATTGGGGAAGAGAGGGGAAAGGAAGAGATGAAATTCTGAAACCTCATTGGTAGCCAGGCTGCATGTTTGATTGGTATCAGAGCCAATACAGTTAAAGTTAACAGAGCTGTAAAACATGTATTCAACTGCTGCTGTAACACTAGGTATTTTCCTCTTTTTGCCATCTATGCTCTTTACATGAGCTAGGATCACCTAGGTGTTCACATGTATGTGAGGTAACAGGCCCTCTGCACAAAGTTCAAACTCAAACCCAGCTGAACATGGTGGATATTGTTTCCTGTTATGCTCTTTGCTTATGAATTTAGAAACATTAATTGAAAAAGTAGAATGACAAGCCATAGTATGAGAAAAATATGCATACCTGCATATTACAGCTTTACTATTACATGATGGCAATTAATCCTTCACTACAGGACAGAAGCTTTCTTTGTAACACATCAATCCTCTATTACCAGTTTCCTTTCTCTGAAGCACATTGCCAAAGACAGAATATTTGACTAATTAATAGTAGCACAGCGTTTCCCCCATCCCTAGGCCTCAGCTATGGCTCTCCCAAGGGCTAGACAAACTCAACCTACTACTTGTCAAGCATTTCTTTACCTTGTTTAATGGGTTCATGTATCTGCTCCTGTGTGACAGCCCATTCCCCACCAGTTACATCAGAGCTAAACCTGCTTTTTTTCTGATGCCACGACTGCAGACTTAAAATTAATTCAATACTCTTATTCCCTGACTTGACTACACTTTTCATACGTTTCTCAATCTAGTCATCATCCGTAGATCCTAGATAAAAACACTCACGCTGAAACTTCCACAATCTAAAACGATAGGTTAAACTAACATATAACAATGATTATTATAGTTATGTTATAAAGTTATAAGTTATAAAGTTATAAGTATTACTATTTAAATGAGGGCATTAATTGTTATTTCCCTGTCAAACAAAATACAAACCTAAATTAACTTGATATTGGGGTTCATTTAATTAATTAATTAATTATTTCATGGGTGAAAATAGGTAATGGAGTATATATCTCATTGTTGTTCATTATTGTGAGTCTTTCGTTATTATGGTGTGGCTGCAGATACTCTTCCATAATAAATGCTGCTTCCTTCTTTTTAGTGGGCTGGAGATGAAGCTTGCTGGCAGCAGACAGGTTTGCACAAGCCCCATCCAGGGCTTAGGATGGCCTTTACACATGCCCTAAACATACCTCTTCCCTTCAGAGCATTTGAACTTGTTTTCTTTCAGCATAGTCTTTGAATCAGGAAGAAAGATCTCTTTGTTCAGCTATAAAACCACTCCAGTTAGAGACTAATACCCGAAATTAAATTATTTTTAAGGTGAGGATATTATAGCTGATTTGTCATGTAAGGAATGACAAATTGCGGACTTGCAATAATAGCAGAGCTGGTCACTCAATTATGGCCTGGGTGCTTTTGAAGGAATCCCAGCCGTGGCATGACAGGATTGGGGAAATGCAGGTCACATTTCTCAAAAAAACCCTAAAAGAGGAGTGGGGCTTAAGGAAGAACCAAGAGGAAATTAGAGGAGGCAAGCAGAAGCCCTAGCTATACGTTCTGCCCTCTGTGGACAGGGGTGCCTGGGCATTTGGAAGTGGCAGAAATCCCAGACCTGCCAAAATAGACAGCAGCTTTTCCTTTGAAGGGGGAGATAATAAAAAAAGTAAGCAATTACCTTCTTTTCCACCATCCCACATTAAGATAACCTTTCAACATTCACAGCCATTTCTAGCACACCCTATTTTAAAAAGATGCTCAAAGACACACATATTACACATAGACATTATGTGGCCGATACACAAATGGCCTTTGTTGCTGTGACTGTTGTTCAGCTTAGAATTCATTCCATTTCATGGTCTAGACAAGACCATTGCTATCTAGGCAGGTAAAAAAGTGAGCCAGAAGGGCACAACGATTTGAGGATCTACATTTGCCTTCTACCAGGACATAATCAGAGGCCTGTTTTAAAGATAATCACTCCAAAGAATAAGAGAAGGCATTCCAAGAAGCAAGGGCTAAGCAATTGAAATATATGACATAGACTCTAGCTTAATGAATGTTTACAGATGATCTTACACAATGAAATACATAGAATTTTAATCACACACCCAAAGACTGGCTTGTAGGTTTTTCCACGTGTGATATTTACAATGCTCATAACTATGTTGCTGAGTAATATTAGGTTTCTGTGCCAGAATCAACAACAGACTTCTTTTTCATCTGCTGCCAACCACATGCTCAGCAACTGATAGAGCAATTTATCATCCATAAATAATGATGTAACACATGTAAGGATTTGTTAACTATAAGACAGTAATTTTTCCAGTTGCACATCATGGACATGTTCCTTATCTCCTCTATGATCTTTAGTTAATACTGGTCCAGTTGCACATCATGGACATGTTCCTTATCTCCTCTATGATCTTTAGTTAATACTGGTGGTTTTTCTTTCATCTATTTCCAAAACAAATATTACTATAAACAAGCTTTGGTACATGTACAAGATATATAGTCATGAAAATTAGTGTTTCAACATTGTCTTCTTGTCTAGTTCCTGAATTTACAGCTCTAAGGTATTTGAAATCATAAAAACGTCATTGTGGTTGCATGTACTTGTCCAGAAGAACAGAAACTTCTGAGATTTGCCAGTTTTCCAGTATTCAACAAAACAGATGTGCTTATTGCAAATAACTTTAATAGAAATCATCAGCAAAGAAATGAGTGGGAATGGAAACAGAAATACATATACTGGTCTTCTCAGATTTTATATCTGTTGGAGAGTATTGTGGAGAAGGGCATCATAGCACCAACAATCAGTTTATTGCTATTTTGATTCTTATCCTTACTCTTGTTACTCATTTGCTTTAACTGCTGTAACATTCTGGCACAAATACCTGTCAGACAAAAGCACCATGGCTGTGAGCTTTAGATATATACTGTATTTTGGAAACACAAGTAAGGCTTGTGAGAAGATCAAAACAAATGAGTTTTCCATTGTTTGGTTTCATATTTTCACATCTGTATGTGGCCTTTTTCAAAATGGAAACAACGACTAACTCCTTGCCAATTGTGGAGTTTCTCCATGTAGAGTCTGTAGTTCTTTACAAATACATAGTTAAAAAGCTCGAGATTGCAAGCACAAGCACATGACTTAGTCTTATACTATTTCTGGTGCATGTCAGAGAGGGAAAAAGCTGAAGGTCTGTATGAGCTCAGTGACTAGAACGGTGTCACAGCATAAGCAACACTGGCAGCACAGGCCTCTTGCATCCCCATTGCATGCAGCTTTGCTAATGCAGAAGCTTCATGCCAATGTTGTGTGACTTCTAAATGGTCCTCTGCCTGAAATGTAGCTGTGTTACCTTGTGGAGCTCTTCTGCTCATAGGGTGTCCACAATAGGAGGCAAAGTGACAGCTAGCCTTCATCATTAAATTCTTCATACTGCATTTGTTAGATAAGGTTAGAAAAGTTACTTTTCCTTAAGTATAGAGATATGTTCTTCACCTACAGGGATACATGGGCACACACGTTTGTCGGTTAGAGGATTTCTCTGAGAGTCTGATTTTTTAGAATTCTTTTTAAATGCTCTTATTTCTTATACAATTGTTCATCTGAACCAACAAAATCACCCCAGCAATTACTCTCTATGAAATCAAAAGTAGACAAATACTCCTCTAAGGTCAATCAAGGAAGACAAATAAAGTTCTGACAGTAGGAAGTGATGACGTATATTACTGACATTTGTTAATCAAATGGTCCTCTCTCTTTCTTTCCTACTAGAAAGTCATTCCTCTAAAAACACTAGAAAGAAGCAGGAATGGACCAAAATAATATCTTTAATTTAATCTAATTTCTAAATCAAAACAGAGGGCAAAAGAGACTATGGAAGAGCTGACTCATCAGCTGAGCTGTATTTAGAAGAGGAAAACCAGAGCAGGGATCATCAGATTATCTCTCAAGAACTCTGCATCTGTCTGGAAGAATATTTTCAATATGAAAACCTGTCTTCCAAAAAAAAATAAATAAAATTGTGTTCCTGATGGAGATCATTCTTTGCAATTTGTCAGTTTTCCCTATGTATGAGGACTTTAATCCAAAGAGATTAATTCTAAAATTAAGAAGTGGGTGAAATAATAAGTAAGGCCCCAATCTTCCCCCAACTATTACAACTGTAGAAGCTGCTTGTTTCCAGAATTCAGTCAGAAGAACATTTGATGACTTTCACAGAGAGTTTTGACAGCCTCGGGATTTCAGCGATGACCCAATTGTTGTTACATTTGGTAAAAATATTTATCTTTAATACTTGATTTTACTATCCTGTCCTGTTTTCATCTGGAATAGAGCTAATATTCTTCATAGTAGCTGGTATAGTGTTGTATTATAGACCAAATTTGAGAATAGTGTTGATAACACAGGGATGTTTTAGTTGTCTGAAGTGCTTATCTCAAGTCAAGGACTTTTCATATTTTTGTGCCCTGCCAGTGAGGAGGCTGGAGGGGCACAGGAAGCTAGGAGGAGACAGAGCCAGGACAGCTGATCCAACCTAGCCAAAGGGATATTCTATGCTATATGATGTCATGCACAGCATATAAACTGGGGGAAAAGCTGGTAGAGAATGCTGCTCAGGAGCCACATGAGCATCGGTTGATGAGTGGCGATCAACTGCATTTTGTACCACTTGCTTTGTATATTGGATTATTATTATTAATATTACCAGGACTATTATTTTCTTCCTTTTCTGTCCTATTAAACTGTCTTTATCAAAAGCCATGAGTGAGTTTTACTTTTCTTTTTCTGATTCTATCCCCTATCCTTCTGGCACAGGAGGAGGCTGAAGAAATGACTGTGGGATGCTTTGTTGCCACTGGAGTTAAATCTCAATATATGAATGACTGCCAGGGCATATTTTTTAAAAAACATTTAAATTAAAGGATGCTTAAGTTAGTCTTGAGGACTGGGTTTTTTTTTTGATGATTCAGTATAAATTTTGACTTTTTAATGGTATCTCTTTTGTTTTCAAGTAATCCTTAACTTACTTTCTTGGTTATGCTTTATATTTCAGCTATAGGATTTTTTGTGATTTGGTGGTTTTTTTTCTAGAAACATGCACAACAATGCAACAGACTAGCTGTCAGGGGAATACATGCCAAATTATTACTGAGTGATTGAAATGCTGGGCTCTAGGCTTGACTCTCTATTGGCCTTCACAATCATTACTGTCATGAAAGATGTTAAGTAGATATTTTTTCCGGGCGAAAATGAGAATGTATACTCCTGGACAATGAAAAATTAATCTGTGTTTGGGTAATACTCTGATATCTCTTTATTGTTTGAATACTTTGGAAATATTATCTAATAGCCTCACAACAGCAAGTCTCCAGTGACCTACCTGGTGGCAAGATATGCTTTTCATCTTTGATGAAAGGAGAAGACATGATTCACTAGTCTGATAAACTTCTACAATGAAATGACTGGCCTGGTAGATGAGGGAGCAAAAGCAACGGATAACATCTTTCTGAACTTAGAATCATAGAAGATCATGCCAAGCCCATCACTAAATCGTGTCCCTAAGCACCACATTTACACATCTTTTAAATATCTCCAGGGACAGCGACTCCACCACCTCACTGGACAGCCTGTTGCAGTGTTTTACAATCCTTTCAGTGAAGAAGTTTTTCCTAATATCCATATGAAACCTCTGTTGGTGCAAATTGAGGCCATTTCCTCTTGTCCTATAATTCCTTATTAGAGAGAATACTCCCACCTTGCTGCAACTTCCTTTGAGGTAGTAATAGAGAGTGGTAACACCTTCTCTGAGCCTCCTTTTCTTCTTTTCTCTTCAAGAAGGCCTTTGACACTGTGTGCCACAAGATCCTCATAGAAAAGATGTTAATCTGCAAATTGGATGAGCAGATAGAAAAGTGGATTAAAAGCTATCTGAACAGTTGAGTCCAAAAGGGTGGAGACCAGTAGGACAAGATTAGTTAGAGGCTGGTAACTAGTGGTGTGTCCCAGAGGGCCAATACTGGGTCCAGTTGTGTTTATTACTGAACTTCATTCATTACTGGTCTGGATGATGGGAGAAAGCACGTCTTCAGTAAGTGTGCTGGTGACAGAGAACAGATAGAAGTTACTTATATACCAACAAGTCATGCTGCCATCCAGAGAGTCTTGGACAAGCTGGGGAAATGGGATGACAGGAATCTCATGAAGAGAAGTGCAAAGTTCTGCACCTGACAACCTCATACACCAGTACAGGCTTGGGAGAACAAATATGGAGAGCAACTTGGCAGAAAAGGACCTGTGAGTCATGGTGGATACCAAGTGGAACATGAGCCAGAAATGTCCTCTTGCAACACTAGAAATGTCCTCTGGGCTGCACTAGTCAAAGTATTGACAACAGATCAAGGGAGGTGATCCTTCCCTTCTACTCAGCAGTGATGAGGCCACTTAGTTCTAGGCTCCTGAGTGAAAGAGACATTGACATACTGGAGATAGTCCAGCAAAGGATGATGATGATGATGAAGGGACTGGAGCATCTCTCCTGTAAGGAAAGTCTGAGGGAGTTGAGAGATTTCAGCCTAGAGGAGGATCTTGTCAGAAGGAACCTTTCAATATGTAGAAATACCTGAAGTGAAGGTGCAAAGAAGACAGAGTCAGGCTCTTCCCAGTAGTACGCAGTGACAGGACTAGAGGCAATAGGCACAAACCACAACACAGGAATGTCACTCTGAACATCAGGAAACACTACAGTGGCCCAGGTTGCAAAAGGAGGTCGTGAAGTCTCCACAGAAATATTAAAAAGCCATCTGGACTGTGTCCAGATGTCTGTCTTTAGGTGACCCCACTTAAGCAGGAAGGTTGGACCAGATGATCTCCAAAGGTCCCTTTCAAGCTTAGCCATTCTGTTATTCAAATCTCCTTTCCTTTCCAAAGCCTTTTATAGCTGAGCATTAGAAACGCTGATGTGGTAAAATACTGTTTAAAAGTTCAAAAGAAACAGCTGCCATATTGCACTTGTCTATCTACTACTATTACTGCCTGTTTCAAGCTTTTTGTTATGCTTATAGTAAGGAACTATCTAATGTATGTTTTTAATTATATGCAATACAAATGCCTATTATTGTTTTTAAATGACTACATAAATAAAATAATTTCTGTCATTTTTATTCTCTTTCACATGTGTGCAAGGTCTGTGTCTCATATTTGACAATCACAGAGCAGAGAACAATACAGATTGATTGAAAACACATATCCAGCCATGCTACATTGATTCTGTGCGTCCAGCTGTAATTTCCAGACCTCCCAAAACTATTCTTTGTTTTGCATAATCCTTTATGGAGCGCTGGACTGAAAACTTTGGGTGCAAGAGAAAGTCCACATAATTTAGAATCTTTTGTATTGCAATAAAGTCCATGTAGATATATGAAAAAAATCATATCACATCTTCAAACATAAGGAACTATTTAACTGTAGGAGGAGTAGTAGTATGTCTTGTTGCTTTAGCCTTTTGTCCAGCACTGCAGCTTAGTCTGATTAATTGGTACAACTAGATGATATCCAAAACACATTTTTCTTTTTCTTCCAAGCGTTGCACAATCTCTCTACCTCTCTTTACTCCTGTCCCCAGTGCAACTTCTTCTGGTTGACAACCTAGTAGATGCTTTTCACCAATACAATGCCCACTACACTCCAGCTCCTTCTTTCTTCTGCCTGCTTTTGAAATTAGGCTTTTAATTTCAATCCTCTCTTTTAAATCTCTTATTCCCAGACTATCCAGCCTCTAGTGAGCAGTTCATGTTCAGTAGCTCTCCAGAGAGCCTACACTGTTTCTCAGTCATCAATCAAACACAAAGTGCTACCCAGACCTATGGATCTGATCACACCACTGCTGACTGAAGGCTTGTTTCTCAGTGTAGGTACTAGGTCAGTATTGGGTACTTAGGTAGTATCTATGTACTTTCAGGCATATGCCTGGTTTTACTGAGAACGCAGTCTGCATTCAGTCATGTGACAGAGCCCATCTTATTCAGTGGAGATCTCATTCTTTGCAATGATGCTCCAGGATGACAGGCAGAAGGAAGCAGTTCTTTCAATTCAGTAGATATTTTTAACAGAGAAAAATAATCTTGCCATTCTTTGCAGATTATTATTTTCTTATTAAAACAATCTTCTTATTTAACAGTTGAGCTATCTAACTCATCTTTTAATCTTCATCTTATTCATCCCACCTCTCAGTGCCTCTCTTCAGTTGTCCAGTTTCACTACTATCTATATAAAAATAAAAAGTAAATGGAAATTAGTATTTACTAATGTAGCATACAACACAAGACTTTTCCTACTAGTTTTCTAAAATACCAAAGTGGCTTGTGGTTTTGTTATCTCTATAAGTGTCTGTTCCTCTTTGAATTCTGCAAAATTAATTTCCTCAGTTCTGTCTTGTGAATGAATGATCCTTATTTGAAATGGACTTTAGAGACTTTTAAGATCTCTGCTTTCTATTCTGTACTCTTTGGCAATGGATCACTTGGGTTTGTATATGCAACTGGTTCATTTACTTGGGATTTTTTCATTTTACAAATGCTATTTTTGACTTGGAAAAGCCTATCATTTTCATTGAGGAGGAGATTAACTAGAAATAGGTAGTCAGCCTTCTCCACAATATTACCTTTTCAATATTTGTGTCTTTTTATAAGTATCATTCTCTTATTTACTTTTTCTACCAGTCTGTCCTTTAAACATATATTTAATCTCTACATCTCCTACTGCTCTCACTATCTGTCAAAACATTGTGTATTACAAGTCATATTTTATAATACAAGTTCAGAAGGAAAAGAAAGATGAACATGACTGTGTATGCCACTAGTTTTGTATGTGTAGAGGACTATGTTAGAAAGAAGCTTTCCCATCTTTTGAAGTTGGGTTAAGAAAGAAATTCAGTCTATACTCATAGAAAATGTCTGTTTTTTCACATGCAAATATATGCCACTTTCCAATGCTGGTCTGCCAGTGCTTGTCTGATCCTATAGCCAGCCTGTGCAGCACATTCAAAAGACAATTCTCATTAACAGCCTGCCATGTCTTCAAGACGTACCCTGGCATTATATATGTACCATTGTAAACTGGCATAGATTAGAATGCCCATGGACTCCTAATTTAGGCTTGTTTCTTCTTCAGAATGTGTGTAATTTTATGGATTAGCATATGTATACATATGCACATGTAAGGATGGCAGATGAACACATAGGTAAAAAAGATGTACTCAGTCCTGATGAATTTGAGCTATGTTATAAAAAGGTACCAAATTATAACCCTTTAGAAGTGAGTGATAGTGCTAATACTCCAGCTATTATAGGTTACATATGTGCACTACTCAGTGGAACACAATTTCTGTAAAAAACCTGAATCCTGGAACATATTTGCCTATTCCTACCTTCAGGATTTTAAGCATGCAGCTCACTGTTCTGTTATTTAATTCACCCAGTGTATCACTGAGAAAATAATGGGCTCTTCTGAAACAGCATGAAGAGTATTCTCTCATATTTTGTGTTTTCTCTCGGGTCAGTGCTCAGAAGGCAGCATTCCTATGGTGTCTGGATGTGACAGTACTGAATCACTTATGTATAGGCCAGCTAGGCCAGCTAGGACTGCTTGAGGTAATTCTCTTGCTAACAGTAGAATAAGCATGACTTTGTAGAAACAAAGTAGTTTGTGCTAAAAATTGCTTAGATACAAAAGTTAATGGGCCATTTCCATACATTTGCCAGCAGAGCAGGATGACTTTGGGAGCTGCCACAGAGAAAAAAAAATGTTTTTGGCAATTATCAGTGCCTGTTCTTGGGCAGTCTGTAGGCCTTGTAAATTGACTTTTGCTTGTTACAAATCTGATTTGAAAAACCAAATCTAGACAATCTGCCAGATATCAGAAACTACAATCTCAAATTTCTTGTTCGAACTAAACAATACACATCAGATATCAAATACTCACAAAGAACTATTTTCAAGTACTCCTCGTTCAGTTAATTGCCAAAGGATGTTTTTTGATTTTTTTTTTTTTGCATTGAATCTATTAGTGTTTAGTTTATGAACACAAAAATGTCCAAGTGTTAAATAGAACATTACTGTAAGAATTATCCAGTCTTCAGACAATGCAGGTATTTTTATATCGTCCTAGGTTCTTTTACTGTATCATTAGAAAAATAACTTCATTAGAATTTGAAGTACATCATTTTCCTTCGATTTTCTTTATGTCATTCTTTGTCAGACTACATACAATAGGAAATTCTGAGTCAAGTCTGTGTGATGCTTACATAAAGTCTAAAGCTGGATTATACTAAGAACTTCTTTATTTTTACTTTTCTCTCATCTCTTGCAAATTTGACTCTTTCCAGTTCCATCTGTAGCAAAATTCCAGCAGTTGTCATTGTGCTGTATTTGGGGGAAAACATGGAAATAATGAAAGAGATGCCTTATCACTGAATGGTATTAATGTACCACACAGAAATTTTACTGGTGAGCTGGAAAACAATCAACAAAATTGGCAAGTACACAGGCCTTTCTGTTGCTTTTCAAATGGGCTTTTACAACCTGAGAATATGAATCTGTTCACCTCTGTGCTGAGTAAAGCACTTCTGTACTTAAAATTATGTGAGGCAATGCAAACAAATGACAATGATATGGTGCTTTAAGAAGCATGACTTGTCAGTGTAATGAGATTGACAGGAGACTGGAAATAAAAGTAAGATTAATTGTAAGGAACAAGTATCAGTGGAAAACCAAAAACTCCTCAAAAACATAAACAGCATCAGTTTTCCCTTAAGAGATGCTGAAGAAAACACTGTGATATTTTTAAAAAATCTTTGACTTAGTTACAGTTCTTGATAACAACATTTATCTATGACAATCACTGGCAAATATATTGTGCCTGGCCAAGAAAGCGAAAGCTAGAATAAATATATGGCATTTTCTCTAACAATAGTCATTTATAATCACTGTGACTGGAGTGCAAAATCTCCACTTTCCTCAAAATACTCAGTATTATTCTGAAGAAAAGCTACCACACAAGAGTTTTCTTGCCATTTAACTCCAACTTCATTATTTTTAGTTGATACTGTAACCTCAGTTCTTCAGCTTTATCTAATCATGATGCAGAAAAATGCCTTCTTAAACCACTTGATGGCAACAAAGCAATTCAGATACTAAAGGAATGTCAAAGACCATTTTATATATATCAAGGTCTATCTGTTCAAACAATTTAAAAATCATCTAAACTAACATACAAATACTTTAAAAAGCCTGAATCACAGACTTTGACTTGTAGTTGTACCACTGTTTTTCTTTGACTATTACTTCAACTGAGAAACAAAGGCTGATAAAAAAAGGAATATCAATAAAGCTACTTCAAAGCCATCTCCTACAAGGCTGTGTGTTAGATATGCAAAATGATACACCTCCCAAGTGCTGAGGTTTCTGTTTAAACATATAAACACACCAGAAACTCAGTTCACTCTGTTTTCCAGCAAGAGCAGTTGCAACAGGAGGAGGATAGGAATCATTCAGCAGCTGGCAGGGCACCACAAGGAGAATCACAGATTAACACGTCCACCTTTGGTCCAGTCTTTATATGGCAGTTTAGGTACTAAATCAGCTGCCAAGGGAAGAGGCTGTGGCAGAGGATCTGATAGCAGCACTTAGCTTGGAGAAATGAGGAGGAAACTACAGAGGAGAGTCTATCTGTCTAACTTATTACCTCTCTGGGCATGAGAAATCAAATAGAAAAGTGCAGTATTCCCTGAAAAAAAACCCCAAACCTTCCACTCATCTCCCATTTCAAATCTATACCCAAATTGCATTAAAGCCACCTCCAAGTTGGTGTAATGACACATATATCATGAGGGGAGAAAATACATCTCTTCTTGAGCCTTATATAGATACAATCCATACCAAATGCAGATTTAGCTACGTTTATAGATGAATTTATTATGTGACTAATGACATCCAAGGTCAACTAAAAATAATAAGACTCAAGTGGAAGATATATGGCTTGCCCAATCTGAATTATGTCTCTGTTGTAGAAAAAGTATTTCTCCTTTTAAATTGCAGTTCTGTTATGTTTCTCTGCAGGGTTGTAGGCTTCATATATAACCTCCTGGTCACTACATCCGCTATGCAGACATACTTGTATGCTCTTTCTCCATGGGGCAGCAGTACCCATCACATTTCTAATGTGTTTGGAAACAGCCTGGTACTTTTTATCCCATTTTTTAATCTGCTCTGCTGTCCTTTTTTTATGAAATATGACTCTGATACAAAAGGATTCAAGAATATCCTAATGTTAACACACTGGAAATCTCACTAGGGTGGAACATTCACTCAGTTGACCAGGTGGCTTTTAGTCCTATTATACAACTGAGGAGGTCCTGAATGTATAAGTCCTGCATAGCTTGTACTGAAGGTATAGATTCTGCACAGTTTGCACTGTCTTCATCCATACAGTGACCTCTTAAATATTAGAGTTGTTCAATATTATCTAAAGGGCTACATCAGTCTGCAGGTGCCCCCTCTGCCAGGAATGGCAGGAAGTCTTTTAACAGCCCCTCACCTCATCTGCAGCTTAAATTTATAAAGACATCAGCTTAAACTTGTCTTTGGACTGGAACCTAGATAACATCTTCATATGTGCTTTGGCAAAGACAGCCCATGGTTTCTGTCCCAGTGTGTACTACCCATTTCATGGCCTGAATGATTCACTCTGAAACTCAGATTCACTGCTTTTTACCAACCCCATGGACCTTCCTTGCTATTACTGGCCTTTGTAGCCCTTTTTCCTCATTGTCTAAATCAACTTTGAAGCCAGAGCCTCTGCAACTTTTATATTTCTATAAAAGCCCCTTTAGATAGCTTATTATACAATTAGCTTTAGTATTACCTTAATAACCTGAAGCTACCAATTCAAACATCACCAATCAAAACAGGCTAAACAGGTCCTGCACTTGGGCCACAACAACCCCATGCAATACTGCAGGCTTGGGACATAGTGTCTGGAAAGCTACCTAGAGGAAAAGCATCTGGGGGTGTTGAGTGACAGATGCTGGGGTTATTCAAACTGGAGGAGGCTGAGAAGAGATATGATCACTCTCTACAGCCACCCAAAGGGAGGTTATAGCGGGTCCATCTCTTCGCCCAAGACAAGAGTAAATGGCCTGAAGTTGCACCAAGGGAAGTTTAGATTGGATATTAGGAAAAACCTCTTCACTGAGAGCGTTGCTAGACACTATCACAGGCTGCCCAGGGAGGTGGTGGATTCACCATCCCTGGAGATAATTAAAAGCCATATAGGCAAAGTGCTGAGAGGCGTGGTTTAGTGGTGGATGTGTCAGTGTAGGGTTAGTGGTTTGACTTGATCTTAAAGGTCTTTTCCAATCAAAATGATTCCGTGATGTTTCTATGATATTTCTTTCCATTTCAACCATATGAATCTGCCATTTCTAGATGTCCAACATCTAAGATTCAACAAGAATTTCACAAGCCCACTACTTCTCCCTCCACATTGTGACTGAGAATGGAAGTTTCCCATGTGCATCAGATTGATTTGTAGATTACTTAGAGTTTTAGGGTGCCATGGACAACTTAGCACCTACCGCTTTTATTGAACTTGAATGAGTCTGGCAGATATTTCCAGGAATATTGGAAACAGTCCTTGAAGATAGAAATTTTGAACATATTACTATATGTGGTCTTTCAACTGTGCATGATAGTACATGAGGAACTTTTCTTCTCTACTCAACACAGAGCATCTCTCTCCCCTGACAGGATTTAAACTTGTACTTCTTACCTTGAGTTTGCTCTAAGTTAAGAGCTTAGATGTGATCATCTACAAGAGCTGTGCTGGACCAAGTTGATCATGCATTTGGGCCTGAAGGATTGTCCTACATAATGGCAAAGTTATTTTTCTGATGTTATTTTTCTAACATGAGGTGTATCAATGGATGATGTGAGACTCAGTACCTTGAAAATGCTGAGTCTTAATGCGCAAAGAAAGGGTAGAGAGGCAGATAAGGAAAATGTGCAATGTAATATAGAATCAAATAAATTTCTATTAAATCAATTAGGCCAGTTTAGATGGATTTGAATCTGTGCTCACTTTCCATCTTGCTGATATCATTCTAGCTGTGCATATTTTCAAGCCTCTCTAATCATAGGAGAGACTGCATTTTACAGATGTCTCCTTTCAGATAATTTGTTAAACAACTAATATTTTCTTTTTCTTTTTTTTTTTTCAATTTACAGAAACAGCTCAAATAATTTGTCTTATATTTTATCAACAAATAATAATTTTAAAAATTGTTTTGTTTTACATGTTGCTAGCTCCCAAATTAGCAAAGAACTTCAGCCCATTTCAGTAAAATAGACAGAGCATTCTGAGTATATAACATAGCAGTCATGCTGCTATGGGCATGCACTGCACTCTGGGTTTTGGATGTCTTTATTTTGGCTGTTACTATCTTTCACCTAAGATGCCACCCACTAAGTCATGGTTCGACTTCCTCAGAGTTGCTGTATTCATACCAAATATAGCACTCAGATACAGTGAACAAGTCTTATATTTGTTACTGTTGTTCTTTCATTTCATTTAGATGCATTCATATTGGTGAAGAAGATAGTACTGAACTGAAATACTAGGTATGTAATTGCACTCTATGTTCAAAGCATTCCTAAGGCAAAAATATTATTAGCGGATCAATAGTTTCCATTTTCTTTCCAAATGCAATGCCCTATCTAAATTAGCATTTCTGTCCCTCATTTCTTTGTGTCACAGAAATAAGAATGTTTTGCTCTTTCTGCAGCTCTGCTCTATATTCGAACCAGATTAATTAAAATTTTAAGTCTCTAATTCCCAGTCTCCTTCTCTCTCAGAAATTCATCTAATTCTTCTCACGTGGCAGAAGTTAGAACTGAAGCTAATATAAATGTGTAAGGATCATGCAGCAGAGACTGCTTTGACTCCAACGTGTTTATACAGATTAAGTACAAAGAAAAATACATCGGATAGGATATTTGTCTAGTTTCAGATGTCAATATCCTCAAACCATAGGTAAAATAGGATCTCTAAGGAAATATTTCTAAAACACCTCAGCAAAAAGATAATGTCATTTATTCTTATGACACTCATTTATATAGAGTAATGGGGCTTGCTGCTATGAATACTGCTGGCCTAAAGTTTGTGTGGCTGTGTTCTTTTACTGCACAGAACTCACTCTGTTTTCAGGATTTACTCAGTTAGTTACACTGACCAAAGTGTTGCAAAGAAATACAAATAGGTAGAGGGGAAAAGTCAAGCTTGATCTGCAGATTTCAAAAAACATCTGCAATCATGTTTTCATCTTGGTTATCAGCAGAGGTGAGTAGGAAAAATAAAGTGAAATTTGCTGCAAATTTTAAAAGGAAACAAAACCTGTTAGTAGATCGCAACTCATTTGAGCTGTGCTCTGAAGAAGGTAATTGCAATTTTTTGTTTGCTATGGATTTGCAACTCCAGAAATAATCTTTCCAAGTAAATTGGAAACTGTGGGTGGTACAGAGTCACCAAAGAGCTGCAAGAACAACTGTCACAGAGGCTGAAATGGGTCTCAGACTATCCTATTTGCAGCTCCTGAAAGTCATAGTAAGTCCTATTAAAAGTCAGTACACCTGTAAATAAGCTTCTTTTTCATTGAGGAAAAAAAAAAAGAAGCTTATATATTTTCAAGATGTCTATCTTCAAACAGAGATAGAAGGTAAAAGCGACATAGCAGTAAACATGGATAGCTAGTTAGATCTGGCCTGACCCACAGGGAAAGCAACGTATTATAAAGTACATCAAACTCACAAAAAGTACGTCTGTACTCCAGTAAACTTCTCCCAGTGTAAACCTCTGACAGGGTGAGGGTAATTCTTAATCTGATAAAGCGTCTAATCATTTGAAGATCAAAAATTGTGAACGGGGACATTGGGATCACACAAAGTGGTTGCTGTGATGTGCGTATGTCAGCATATTTCGATTCTGCCTTACCTACATCTTTAGAAATACAAAAATAGCTGTGTTCTCTTGTCCCTTGGGCTCCTCTCTGTTTATGAAGGGAAAAGAGGGAGAAAGCACAGCTTTTGAGTTGAATGGTACTGAAAGTCCTAGAATAAGCAAAATCATGTTGGATGAAATCTCACACACAGAACAATGTTCTTGTTGTTCTGAGGGACTTTTAAGGTGCCAATACATAGAACCCAGTCATATCTGTTTCTTCATGTTCTGGGGGAAAAAGAAGTCATATACCCTCTACTGAAGTCTTCTGTTCCCTTTTTCATTCTAATTTTCTGACTAGAAAAGCAGGTTGTGAATTAAGGCTATGATGCCTTTACTAGTGTAAAACCAACACATAATAAAATTCCATGATGCACCATAACCTGATATCATTGATTTCCCCTCTTGCACAGACCAGCTTATGTTTGCAGGTAAGACTATAGCTACCCAGACAATGGAAATGAGAGGGGTAGAAGAGCCTTAAAACCAGGCAGACTCTTAAACACACTGTCTCACTATTTCCTTTCTTGCAGTTTTCAACAAATCTGCCACTCAAAGCAATCCCATTTTATTTTAAAGTGTTAAGGAAAGAATGCATCAGTTCTCCTAAATCTTGAGTGTTCCTTTTAACAAGGATTGCTAAAAAGTAGCACAAATTCAGCAGCACTTTATGCTTGCAGTCTTACACATTTTAATTGAGGGGAAATGACTGCTGCTAAGCAAATGAGACTGTTTGTAAATACACAGCCCAAGTGCAGGGCAAGATTCATTATCAAAAGAGGTACAGTAACAGCCAAAAAGACCCCAGTGGAAGCCTGTAAAAAGCCTAGTGAAAAGCAGTTTGGCTACATTTGTGGAGACAAACAGGAGGCTAAGGAGCCATTTATCCTTACCTTTAATGAAAAGCTTTGTCAGAGTACAATTAGCTTTGGTTGGAAGGTGTGACTAATCGACCGTTCAGAGACTCAAAAAAATTTTACAGAAATAAAATAAGAACTGATTATCACAATCTCTGGAAACAGGAACTTTGCCTATGTTTTTTTCCAGAAAGCTCTTTGGCTCTGACAAAACTATGACTGCAACTTTCAGCTTAGAGTTTGAAAAGACAAAACCTACAATTAAAACAAGAGCTCATCCCAGGTCTGGAATAGAGCAGTAAAACTGTCCTGGCATGGTCCAAAGAGATCTGTTTATATCCACTGACCAGTGATTTACTTTTGCTTCCTAACCTCATACAGTTGCACCTCCCAAAGGCATCTTAGACATCTGCCCTGAGGCTTTTGTTTCAGTGACTAAATACTTACAACATTTCCAGCGGTAAGTAATTTCAAAGTCCTGCCAGGGATCTATCTTGGAACATACTTCTTCTGTAGTTATATGCCTTCATCCGGAAGTATTATGCATTCAGTGGTGTCTAATATCATCCAGAGATACCTGCTAGCAGTTTCAGACCTCATGAGCTGTTATTTGCATGGTTGCGTATGCCAGAAACTATGTCCTAATGGCCTCCGTGGTGTCTCTGTCTCTCCTGCCTTTCTGGGGTAAAACTTCATTTGGAGAGAGTTTAAGCTTGGATTTTTGTTGTTTCTTTATGACAATCTGTTGAGTGGTGTTGGTGTTGTGTTTTTTTTCTGTCTTTGGTTGGGTTGTTTTGGTTTGGGTTTTTTTTTTGCCAAAAAACAAAGTTTTGACAATTCTGTTTGTGGATAGACCCATTTGAAAATCATCTCAGAAGTTAGAAATGCCTCGCTTCTGCCTCTGCCCCACAAACATCTGCGATTTTCTCAGCTGCCTTCTGCACTGAGTATCATCTGTTGTCACATGGCAGTGGAAATGTCTGAGTTGTTTGTAGAAGGAAATTCAGTCCTTATCATGTTGGTTTTGTTACTAATCATTACCCCTGAAACCCAAGTAGAACTGGAGGAAGGGCATTGGGAAGAAAGATCACATTGAGTAAGGATGAACAAAGTCCAGGTGAAGTTTGGCAAGGCTCCAAAGACCTCATGTTACATTTCCTCAGGTTCAGGAGTAGCCCCAAGACTTATCAGAACCACTGTGGGACTGCTCAGGAAGGTTATCCTGGCAGCTCTGCACTGCAGCTCTTCGATGTAGCACAGCTATATCTTTCTGATCTCTGCTCAGTAATTCCCATCAGCTGCTAGTAGTATTGATATATTCTTCACGGGCTTGTTTCAACTATGCTTTTTAATGCAACTCTCTTAGATGTCTCTCAGATCTTATAGAAAAATAGGAGTTCTCTATTTTGAAAGATCTCTATCTCTTCTCCGGTATTGAGGCTGGACACATTACTCACTGTGACCAGTTAACTGACAGATTTAACACTTTTCTCTGTTCACAAATGGTTCCTGATCTTGCTTTATATCACTATATTTGTTACTTGGAAGGCTTAGATGAATCGTATTTGTGATTCCCTTTCATCCCTGGATTATTCATAAATTGATCATAGTGACTATTCAAGTGCTTAATCAAAGCTGAATTTAATCAAAGCTCTTCTGCTTTGTCGTTAGTCCCTTAAAAAGTCACTTGATGTTGCCTTATCGCTGGAGGTGTGACTGTAAGTATTTAACCTGGCAATGCTAGAAAGTAGCTTCCCTTTACTGGATGGATCTTGTGCACCAGAATTGAAAGAAAAGATAATGCTTCTGATATGGGCAGAGCTTCAGCACCTGCAGCAGTAGGTATTGTTACAAAACCCGTTATTAAAACACAACTTACTTCTGCTTCAACAAAAGATGAATGACAGAATAATTCCTTGATGTTAGTAGTCACAAGTAAAAGCCTGAAATATGCCTTCTTTAAATATTTATACACACCACATTTTCAATTGTTGAAGCATATATAAGCAATGAATAATAAGAGGGCAGATACAGGCTAATAAGATTCTTGTTCAGTGAACAGTCTCCCAAACCATTTTTTTCATTATTTGATCAATTCTGCTTAACTTGGTCTGCATGAATCCTCACATATTGAAATCCCTGACAGAGTGATGACTGAATAAATGGGAGTTAAAAGAAAGTCAGCAGATGAGTAGCTAATGAACAGCAACATGTATGAGGACACGCCATCATACTTGAAGCTTTATCATATCTCACCCCCTGGCCATGAGAACTCCTTCAGCACAATGCCTGCCCCTCACAAACTGCCCTGTCACCCATCCTGGGCACACATGGTCTGATAGAGCCCCATCTGTGGGGACACAGAGACATTTCTGCCTGCATTCTCTGTGTGGTCCACTGTGTATACTACATATATGTGGTGTATATATGTGCACATATGTATATATATATGTTTGTACCTACTGGGAATATGTGCTCAGACCCGGTACTAATTGGACAGGGGATGTGGAGCTGCAGCAGCTTCACGTCTGCCACCTTGCTGGATTCAGCAGCTCACTAACATGTGCAACATGAGAAACACACAGTAAAGAATACATTCCAAACAAACCATTAATACCTTCCTTTTATTCATTCCAGAAATGGAATGACAAAATCCCATTTGTTCAAATGACCTATCGTATCAGGTAGCATACTATTGTATAAAAGAAATGTAAAGAGGAATGAATGTCTCCTGTGTGTTGTCTTAGACCTACAATTGAATCACTGAGGGAAGTCAGTGTCTAGCATATCTTCATTTAAATGTGCTACAGTTAACATCTCATTTTTCTTGTTCCTCTACTCAAGTACCTCAGATGATCCTTTTCCAGTGAAGTCAGAAAAAGAACAGTGTGAAAGGACTTTGTGAGGGAAGAGAACAGCACCTGATTTGAAATAAAGGGTAGTTATTTGAGACTTTTTCTGTCATTTAGAACTCAACATTTGCAATTCTTAAGACTTCAGCCACTGAAAATATACCAAATATCTCAGGAAGCTTCCACTAGCATTCTGTCATGGTTTAAGCACCATGTGGCCTCTCACTCACTCCTCCCCTACCGTGGAATGGGAAGGAGAAAATATAACAAAAGACTGAGATAAGAAAAGGGAGAGATCACTCTGATATTAGTCAGGAGCCAAACAGACACAACTTGGGGAAAGCCAAAATGAATTTAATCAGTTAGAAATCAAATCAGAGTAGGGTAATCAGAAAGATAGCTAAATCTTCTTTAAAAAAAAAAAAACAAAACAATTTCTGTTCACCCCTCCCTTCTTCCTAGGCTCAACTTTACCCTCTATTTCTCTACTTTCTTCCCCCAAGAAGTGTAGGGAGACAGGGAAGAGGGGCTGTGGTCAGTTAATCATGCATTGTCTCTGTCACTCTTTCCTCCTCCTCCTCCTCAGACTCTTCACATTCTTCCCCTGTTCCAGCCCGAGATCCTTCACATGGGAGACAATTCTTCATGAACCTCTCCAGTGTGTGTATTTTCCACAAATACAGTTCTTCGTGAACTCTTTCAGAGGTGCCCGATTGGCTCAGTTTTGGCCAGAGTCAGAAAGTCTCACTTGGAGCTGGGGAACCTTCTAGAGGATTCTCACAGGAGCCAACCGTGTAGCACACCCTTCCAGCTGCCAAAAAGCCCATCACACAAACCAATTACACATTCCCACTCACAACAGCACCTCAGATTTTATAGTCAGGCTGGCCTCCAAATTCTTGAAGTAATATCTCTTGAAAAAGATACCTAAACTACTGGCAATGGAGAGCCTGGCAAGGGAAAGAGGCAAGTATTTCTTCAGAGCATTCAGATGTGCAGATTGGAACAGCTTCCTGCAGATGGTTGTTACTCTCCACCGATCCTACATAAAGCACAAAGCAATATTGCTACTGACCTTAATGTTTCAAAGATGTATCTAACTTGAGACGTGATATGCCACTTTTTATTTCTGTAGATTATGCAGAAGAGTTTATGTTCATCTGATACACAAGTGTACAGTTATATTTTCTCTGGTACCACTGCATCAACTAGTATCATTGGTGGAACATCCTAACAGGACAAAGTGGACATTGGAAGGACTGAAAGAAAGTAGGTGAGCTCAGGTCTGTCTTTCAGACTCAAAAAACCGTGTGAAGTGTCATATTGTTCTAAGTCACAGTCTCACATAGTCATTTTGGCCCGATATCGATGCTTATTATGAGATCCAGGTATTCTACAGTCACACTCACTGGTTTTAGTGTACATCTGCTGCAGAAAATAATTTCCCCCTGCAGTCTTTTCCTGTTCCCCTAGAAATATATGCCCACAGATAACAACCATACACTGTGAGCTAAACAGCATCCTATGCTCTAAGGATGCAGTAATCTTTAAGAATGGATTTGCACTAGACAGTGTTTAGGTAGCTTGCCAAATACCATCGACTTTTCCAAAGCATCCAGCAGCACTACATCTGTTTTTTTTTAAAAACAAAAAATCAGCAATCAACTGATCAACCAAAAAAACCACCAAACTCAAACCTAAACCACCAAACATATTTCTAAAGTATTTTTAGAATTTGCACATCTGAAATACTAGATTATGGCTTTTTAATCCAGCTGACATTTAATTCGTTTCATATAAAGGTCCAAAACTGAGACAGAAACAATTCAGGATACCTGCAAATTAACACTGGAAGGCAAAACATCTATATATCAAAATTCTAACAGAAATAGTTCTGCTGACTTCAGAAGGTAAAAACCTCTCAGCATACCTCTTGCCCCTGAAATGAGAGAGGTAAAGTGTAAAAATAAAAGCCTTTTATTTACCTAAGACAGAAACAAAAAAAAACAGACTAGTTTTGGGGACCAACTTATGACAGTACAGCATTACAACCTGAACAACTACGGTCACTTCCCTCTTGCCATAAATCTGAATCACTAAAAAATTGGTAAGGCACAGGTTTTACAATGCCTCATGCATACCAACAGTACGTTTCCTTGATGTCATTTTGTTCCTACTAATTTTTTGCCAAATCCATCTGTACACTTTCTTTGTCTCCCCAGGAAAAGATATAAAAGGTGTTGGGTGGTTTATTATCCTTTTCTTGTGTTGCTCTTGCTTTTCCCTTCTTGCATCTTCAGCAACATCTTGCAGAGCACCAGGGCTTGCTGCTTGCTGAGGGGCAGTTTCCCATAGCCAGCATAACTCACGTAGTTTGCTGCACTGGTGGAGTCAAGTGCCTTTCCCAAAAACTGAAAGTACATTAGAGCATGAAGAGAGAACTTTAAAAACATAATTCAAAGCATCAAACTCGATACACATTAATAATTTAAGTCAATTAAAATAATGGCAATCAAACACTAATGACAAAAAAAAAAAAAAAAGATGTCTTAAAATACTTCAAAACTTATTTCCTTCCTCCTATTTTTGTCCCACTGAACTATATTTATCTGCAATGCAAGAAGTTCATTCTTTCCTTTGGTTATTTAAGAAGGACACACAGACTTCCACCTTGACAACATATCAACTCAAACACCAATATGTCATCTTTTATGGAAGGTCAAATAGAATACTTGAAAAGCTATCAAATCAATACTGAAGACAGAAATTCTGCTTTCAACAGTAGAGTAGAAAGTCCTGTCATAATACAAAGATATACATACCATAGTGCACTCCTGATTTTTGAGTGATTTTTGAGTGATTTTTCAGTGGCCTCATTTGAGAATAGTCCCAGGCTTCCAAGTTGACTGAACATAGAATCATAGAATGGTAGAGGTTGGAAGGCACCTTTAGAGATCATCTAGTCCAACCTCCCTGTAGAAGCAAGTCAACCTAGATCAGGTCACATAGGAATGTGTCCAGGTAGGTCTTGAAGACCTCCAAGGAAAGAGACTCCACACCCTCCCTGGGCAGCCTGTGCCAAGGCTCCCTCACTCTCACAGTAACATAGTTTTTTCTTATGTTTAAATGGAATTTCTTGTGTTCCAGCTTCATCTCANTGGGTGGTTTATTATCCTTTTCTTGTGTTGCTCTTGCTTTTCCCTTCTTGCATCTTCAGCAACATCTTGCAGAGCACCAGGGCTTGCTGCTTGCTGAGGGGCAGTTTCCCATAGCCAGCATAACTCACGTAGTTTGCTGCACTGGTGGAGTCAAGTGCCTTTCCCAAAAACTGAAAGTACATTAGAGCATGAAGAGAGAACTTTAAAAACATAATTCAAAGCATCAAACTCGATACACATTAATAATTTAAGTCAATTAAAATAATGGCAATCAAACACTAATGACAAAAAAAAAAAAAAAAGGATGTCTTAAAATACTTCAAAACTTATTTCCTTCCTCCTATTTTTGTCCCACTGAACTATATTTATCTGCAATGCAAGAAGTTCATTCTTTCCTTTGGTTATTTAAGAAGGACACACAGACTTCCACCTTGACAACATATCAACTCAAACACCAATATGTCATCTTTTATGGAAGGTCAAATAGAATACTTGAAAAGCTATCAAATCAATACTGAAGACAGAAATTCTGCTTTCAACAGTAGAGTAGAAAGTCCTGTCATAATACAAAGATATACATACCATAGTGCACTCCTGATTTTTGAGTGATTTTTGAGTGATTTTTCAGTGGCCTCATTTGAGAATAGTCCCAGGCTTCCAAGTTGACTGAACATAGAATCATAGAATGGTAGAGGTTGGAAGGCACCTTTAGAGATCATCTAGTCCAACCTCCCTGTAGAAGCAAGTCAACCTAGATCAGGTCACATAGGAATGTGTCCAGGTAGGTCTTGAAGACCTCCAAGGAAAGAGACTCCACACCCTCCCTGGGCAGCCTGTGCCAAGGCTCCCTCACTCTCACAGTAACATAGTTTTTTCTTATGTTTAAATGGAATTTCTTGTGTTCCAGCTTCATCTCATTGCCCTTTGTCCTACTGCTAGATACCATAGAAAAAAAGGAATGCCCCAACCTCCTAGCACCCACCCTTTAGATATTTGTAATAGATAGATATTTGATCCCTCCTCAGTTTTCTCTTTTCTAGACTAAACAGTCCTAGTTCCCACAGCCTTTCCTCATAAGAAAGCTGTTCCAGTCTCCAGATCATCTTGGTGGCCCTGCATCCAGTTCTCTGTCCCTGTTGAGTTGAGAGGTTCAGAACTGGACACAGGACTCCAGATGAGGCCTCACCACAGGAGTTCTTAACTGTGTGAATAAACCCAGCCTCGTGTGCGAGCCTCTTCTATGGCAGGAATGCATCTAATCTGTCTAGCCATCATGCAACGTCACGTATGTACAAAATACTATGATTACATCCATTTAAATTTAGTACATTTGGAAATAGATATGTAGTTAGCTAGACCATCATGCCAGTTGTCATCTTGAATAGGATGTTGTGAATCATTTTCACATTTGGCTTTAAGAAATACAATCCCTTTTACACAGACATTGTGTAAGGATCAAACATACTTCAGAGAATAGTTTGAAAAATAGAGAAGAATGGGTCAATCTTCTTTCTGTTTCAGACAGAATGGTGTATTAATTTTGCTTTTTTTTTCTTTTTAAAAAGCCCATGTAAATCCCCTAATTTGTTTTCAAAAACCATAAAAAGATTTTGGTTTGGAAGCTGAAATATGCCTCCAAGCACTGAGGAAGTACAGAGTGAGCCTTTGTAATATAAATGAACTCTTAAGAATCTGAGTTCTGTGCCAGAGCTCAAAATAGTTATTACCTAAAGCAGGAACATTTTCTTCCCCAAACAGGAGCAGTGAAAGAAAGAAAAAGCCTCCCACCCAACCTATGCATGTTATCATACACCGGTTGAGTTGATAAAGTGAAAGCCTATTTCTATAATTTTCTACTTCTACTACGTTGATATCCAAAGGAATTGAGAAGACAAATATAGTAACTTGTGCAGGGTTGACCTTGACTGGATTCCAGGCACTCACCAAAGCCACTCTATCACTCTCCTCCTCAGCTGGATAGGGGAGATAAGATATAATGAAGGGCTCACGAATTGAGATAAGGACGAGAAATCACTCGGCAGTTATCATCATGGGCAAAACTGGTTTGACTTAGGAAAAAATCATTTAATTTATTACCAATCAAATAAGGGTAAGATAATGACATGTAAAAACTAAATGTTAAAACACCTTCTTGCGCTCTTTCCTTCTTCCTGGGTTATCTTTACTGCTGATTTCTCTACCTCCTTCCTGGCAGTAGATGGAGAATGGGAGTTGTGGTAAATTCACCACATATTGTTTCTGTCATTCCTTCCTCCTCATGGGGAGGACTCCTCAGAGTCTTCCCCTGCTCCATCATGGGGCTCCTTTCATGGGAGACAGTTCTCCACAAACTTCTCTAATGTGAGTCCTATGCAGTTCTTCATGAGCTGCTTCAGTGTGGATGCCTTCCATTGGGTGTAATCCCTCAGGAAAGAAGGACTCTGCAGTGTGGATTCCCCACAGGATCATAGGTCCTGACAGTAAGCCTGATCCACCACGGGCTCCTTCCCTTCATGGAACCAGAGATCCTGCCAGGAGCTTCCTCCAGTGCAGGCTTCCCACAGTCATAGAATCTTTTGGGCACCCACCCATTCAGCGTGGTGTCCTCCTCAGGTGGATCCTCCTGCAGGTTGATCTCAGCTCCACCATGGCCTCCATAGCTGTAGGGGCAGGGCCTCACCATGGACTGAACCACGGGCTGCAAGGGAACCTCTGCTCTGGTGCTTGTAGCACCTCCTCCCCATCCTTCTTCAATGACCTTGGTGTCTGCACAGTTGTTGCTCTCACTTATTCTTACTCCTCACTTCACCTGCTGTTCCATGATTCATGTATTTCCCCCCCACCCTTCCTGAATCTGTTATGGCAGAGGTGCTAATGCCATCGCTGAAGGGCTTGGCCTTGGCCAGCAGTGGGTCTGTCTTGCAGGTGGCCGGCACTGGCTCTAGCACACATAGGGGAAGCTTCTAGCAACTTCTCACAGCAGCCACTCCAGTAGCCTCCCCCCACAAACCCAACACACAACTGAAGATGGAAAGAGGAGAACTCTCAGCACATCGCTTCTTTGTGTGCTTTATCTATGGAGTCTCAAAAAGGACTGTTTCTTATTGAAAAGGAATTGCTATGGTTATCCTGTGAATGTAGATTTCACAGAGAATACAAGAGGTGAGAACAAAAAAATACCAATGAGAATAATACAAGTTGTAATTTCTCTCCTCAATGTGCAATCACATTAAGAATTGAACTTTTCCAGAGAAGACAAGGAATAAAATCTTTACATACAGAAAGCCTGAACTAGTGTTTTTAACTAATGACATACAATTAATTCCAAACATTGTCGCCACATCAGGACCTATGCTGTTTGTTATCCAAGTCTGTCAGATTTGCTACAGGGCGCTACATAATACTGTATTAGTGAAAGGGAGGAATGAGGATCCAATGTTTATTACCCATATTCTTTTTACTGAAATCTGGTATTGAAACAACTGGTGTTCTTTCCATCTCTTCCCAAGACATTTATCTATTCTCTATATTGATCTTGCTGACCGCAAACTCATTTTAGCAAAGATTTAAGTACTAACCTCATTGAAATCTGGGACTTCAAAGATTCTAGCATTCTGCTTGAGGACAATACCCATGTATAGACACACCATCAAATTTGCTTCAGAAGACAAAATACTTGATTTTGCACAAATGCAAAATACACATATTTTCTATCACTAAAGGGTAAACATATATTGGGTGAGAAGAGCTCAGAAACAGGCCTTTACAACAATATTATACTACACTATGGTATCCTGTGCCATAAAATTTCGCTTTAACGCAAAAATGGGATAAGGACAGGGACATCACTCAGCAACCAATATGACAGGCAAAACAGACTCAACTTGGGGAGGAATGGTTTGCTTTATTAATGAACAATCAGAACATAGCAGGAAAATGAGAAATAAAACCATATCTTAAAACAACTCCCTCCACCCCTCCTTCTTCCCCGGACTCTCCTTCCTTCCCCTCCAGCAGTGCAGGGGATGGAGGGTGGGGTTATGGTCAGTTCATTACAGATGGACTTTGCCACGGCTTCTTCTCACGGGGAGACCTCCTCACACTTCCCACTGTTACAGTGTGGGGTCCCACCCAACGGGAGACAGTCTCTCACAAACTTCTCCAACGTGGGTCCTTCACATGGGCTACAGTTCCTCATAAACTGCTCCAGCATGGGGTCTCCCACAGGGGCATCTCCTCACATTCTGCCCCAACGTGGGTCATCCACTGGGAGAACAGTCCTTCAGGTACTGACTGCTCCAGCCTGAGTCCCTCACAGGATCACAGGTCCTGGAAGCAAACCTGCTCTCTGGCATGGACTCCTCTCTCACCACAGATTCCCGGGTCCTGCCAGAAACTTGTTCCAATGTGGAAAATACACTACAACTTTGGGCAAACTACAGCGCAAAAGTGGGCTGCAGAGAGACAACTCCCTTGTACTGACTCAAGGAGCTGTCAACATCTACAGTACCAAACTGTAGTTGCAATTCTACACAGATGTCACAATTTAAAAATCCTGTCAAGCCAGCATTATGACTGTTTAGTGGCATCTGCAATAGGTGATTTGCATTTTCAGCCTCACTCTTTGTGTGTCTTTCAAGTTTGGTAAAGGTTAAAGCAACCAAAACCAGTTATACTAGGAGCTGGGACAGAGTCAGAGTTTGAATCCAGAATTTGAAAAGAAACACTTCTACAGGCAAGTTCTTACATTTTAACTTAGATGCATTTGAAAGTTGGAAGGCCTGAGATATTCCCTGAGATACAGGGAGTAAAATGTGCTTTCTAGTTCATCCGGGAAGGTAACCAATTCATGCTCTAGCAAAGCAAGGAATTGCTACTGTTCCCCTTGAGACAGTGAGGGGAGCAGCATGATAGTGAGAAGATGAAAAATATCAGAGGAATATCTTTAAAAAGCACTGAAGCTTTATGAAGCCTGAAAGTGTTGAATAATTAGATTTCTTTCCAAAGCAAGCATAATATCTCTTTCTGTGGTCTTGTCTTGTTATATGAAGTTATTGGTTTTTCTAAGGTAGGGAAACTAAACTTTGAAAAACACAATCTGTCTGCTGGCAAAATGTCATGTCAGTCAGAAATGTAGCTCTCCTGCTTTGGGCAAAGGTAAGGCACTCAAGCCTCTGCAGAAATACCCATCAATAGCTGCAAGGCTAATGCTGCTATGCACAGTGAGCAGTCTTGCATGGAAATAGTGCTGCCTGCCCATGTGTATTGAGGTGGATAAATCTGAAGGGACATTAGCTGGATCAAGCAAGTAGGTATTCTTCTGCTTTAGTCCCAACGATTCATAGTCCCCATGTTCTGTATTTAGAGAAGATGCAAAATTGTGAGGAACCACTATTTCCAGACACAAGCTTTGAAAACCCCTTCTCCAAATGTCTGACATTTTTCATAAGTGACCAACCATAAAGCATGTTTATAAATCCCTGTGTTGTCTAGTGCCCCTTTAGTATGATTCTCTGTGTCCCTCCTGAGCATTAGAGTCCCCAGTGGCTGGCGGTGGAAGAAGCTGACCCAGGCAGCTCTCAAGGCAGTCAAAAAGTTACACATATTCATCATTCTCAGAGTAAGAGAGTGGCATCTGTCAGTCCCTGGTTTAGGCAGATAAAGTTCAGAAGCTACAGAAGAGGATAATTGAGAACCACTCCTCACATTTTCTCTCAGGAATAGATCCTCCTTGGGTTTCTTTCAGTTTTTGTCACCAGTGTGCTCTTCAGTTCATTCTTCTTTTTTTATTCTGTTATTAATTCTTTTATCCTCTCACTTTCTCTATGTCTATCTTTCTAACTCACGCTTACCAATAAAGATCATGATGTACATGTGTATGTGTTTGTGCATGCACAGAAGTGGAGTAACAAGAGGGGGGCAGAGGGTTAGTTAGGGACTTCCAGTCTCACTTTTTAAGATTTCCCTTTTTTCACATTATGGCAGTCAAGAGGTTCTCTGATAACCACGTCCCTCATGCATAATTAAGCAGACGTGCTAATGACATTTTTAAGTAACAGTAATTGACATTTTTCCCACTTTGGAACCTGACAGACAAATCTGGATTTCATTAACCTTTTGCAGTTTAATAGTGGTTTTGTGACTTAGGAGAATTGATAAAAAGGCCACCTTTCCACGTAAATTCTATATGTCAAAATAAGTTGAACAATAAATCCAGATAGACAGTTTTGTGTGGTCAGGTATAGGTGAAGAGATATTCTCATTAAGCTTCATTAAAGTGACCCAGAAACAGCAAGTTAGGTCATTTATAACAGAGTACCAAAATATTTCTGTAAGGTGACTTTTGAAGAATGAGAAGTATGAAAAGTAAAACTTTTGAGAAAAAAAAATTAATCCTTCTCTGAATTAATACAACACCATGCAAAAATTCTATTTGATCAAAACAGATTTTTTCTATAAAAGTAATCTCCAAATATATTCTTTATGTGGGACTTGATGACTTGCTTTCTGGGGGAAGATGTGGCAAGGTGCAGAGCGTTTCCCAGGGCAGTGCCCACTGGCATTGCAAAACATGTCTTTCAAGAGCAGAACTGGGCAGGCTATACACAGCCTTGGGATTTGCCCTCAGCCTTACTCGCAAGCAAGGCTATCTAGCACCACAGTGCCTGTTGGCTCACAAAGGAAGCTGACAGGCCTTGAAACCTTCTGTCACTTCCTAGTCTATCAAGGACCATAATTATGTTTTGCATTTGGTTTTGTGTGTGCAGCTGTCTCTCTGGCCAGGACATTTCCCACGCTGAGGTGAATGGGAGAGTTACTTTTGGAATTCAGACAAATGTGTATCTCCTGTTCAAGGACAACTGAACATGCAACATGTCATGTACCAAGCTGCTTCCCTGCTGGAGGAGACTCCTGGTATCTAAATAATTCTCTTTTGGCATGAAAGCCTTGGATAGAGCTCATACATATCATAAAAATGTCCATATCACACAAAAAAAAAATGAAAAAAAAACCAGTTTTTGCACAGGTTTTCTGTAAAAAAGAGTAATGTTAATGTCTTTTGTGTGTGAATGCTGATGCTATGATCATCTATAAAGCAACGCGCATGAGTAGTTTGGGAACACACAAACCTGGCAGTGGGTTTAACTCCACTGCCCTTTTGTTTAATCTACTCAGTTTGTTTAGACTGTCAGAGCTCTGATCTGTCCATTAAAAAGACAAAAACATTTTGATACATGGCATTTCTATATTACTTTCTTTAGGTTTTGGGCAGTTTTCACAGTTCTCTTAGTTTTAGTTATATTGTTCATCTTATTTAAGTTACTAAATTCTTCAGGCTATAAAACTTGCTACCTTCCTTTTTAATATATATTAAAAAAAAAAAAAGATAAATGATTGACCAGAGCTCTTTCTCTAGTCTCTCCTAACTCTAAATCAAGCCTTTTGCTATCAAGAAAGTATTATCCAGCCCATTCCTTTTTGTAAGGTATTTATTACATGCTTTCAGGCCAAACACGGACTAATTAAAAACTGGCAATGAATAACTCTACCTGCAGTTTTCATTTATGTAATATTAGTGCTTTTTCTTCCACGGACTATGAAAACAGATTTAAAAGCACATGCTGTAACACAACCGGATCAGGATTGTGCAACCACAACTCAGCAGGGGGGAGAAAAAGTAAAAAAGGGCTTTGTTAAATAAAGCCACATTAATTCTTAGGGTTTGTATTGTCAAAGGGCTCTAAGGGAGGTACTTTCAATGTGACTGTGGCACCTGGTTTACTGCTTTGGATTTCCCTGGCTAAATGAGTAACACAATCATCTCTGTGCAAGGCGAAGGTCTGTACAGTTGGATTGCAGTGCTTTTTGCACCTAAGTAATATTTCTCATTTCCTTCTGAATTCATCACTGTTGTGCTGGGTAAATCTGGTGGCCTTGTCTGAAATGCTATCTGCTATAATTTATATAAGCTTCCCAGCTATACAGCTGCTCATAGTACAGTAGGTGCCCATTTTGCTGTGTAATTCTTTTCTTCTCACCTGACTCAGTTCACATACACCATTCATTACAGGCTAATAAAATCGGTTTGATTTACTTGGCAGTTTCAGTTAAATTCTTTCCTACTCTGAAGAGATCCCCATCTGAGAGAAATGTTTACCACTCAGCATTTGAGGGGTTTATTTAAAACCCATGTAGAAATGATCCCCAGGGGCATGCCCCATCCCTAGATCAGTTACTAATGGTGCTTCAGATGTGTCTCCTACCAGACATTCCAGTCCTTTTTTGGGAGTGAACATAAAGTTCTAGTTCTTAGATGCTTCCTGACCATGCGCAAATTATTTCTACTATCACATAAGTCACATTTTGTAATGAGAAATCCAAAGTGTTTCTTATCTGGAACAGGTTGCCCATGAAAAAATACCTTGTTTCACTGCCCCATTAGCAGGTTGTTGATAGATGGTTGCTGTCTCCAGTGTACCTATAGCTACAGCTCCTATTAGGAAGTATCCCCATACTTCTTTCTCCCCATGACTTCTTCAGCTCCTTGCTTTATAGTTATTGATTATTTTCAAATAGCTTCCTTCCTCTTTGCTTTGTGCTGTCACAGCTGTAGCTTTCCCTGCTTCAGCATAGTAACTGTTTAACCTAAAGCTGCTCATACCATTCCTGTGTTGTTTCTGTTTGTGACAGTTTTTTTAAATGTTCTTACTCTTTTTTAATAATTATTTTTTTTACATACAGATATAGATGAAGGGTTAGGGTCTCATGGCATAATGTATCCAAAAAGAAGTGGAGGGAGGTAGAAGCAGTCACTACCTAAACAGAAAGGGGCAGAAATGCACAGTCCCTGGGAGACTGCAGTAATTGGCATTGAATATTGGTTTTCCCCTTTTATTTGGAAACATATTCATAATGCCTGTTTTCTCCCTATAGTCTCTGGATGCTTCCAGTAGGATGACTAATGTCAGAGGCACAAATGAAACACCTCTTCTCTAGATTTTTTAGATGATTGCTATCAGTCTTAGGCTATTAAACTATAGGGAAATAGAGGAAAAAAAATCTAGGACCTGTACAAACTTGTTTAGGCATATTATACAGACTGCACTTCTAGCAACCTAGCACCAGCAACATTAATTCACCCCTAAAGGTTGATATGTTTCTTTCCTGAATGTGTGATTAGCAGCCTGACTTAGAAGGAATTGCTGTATTTTATGCTGCAACAAGAAAATTACTCTGCAGAAGAAGACAAATGTTTAATGTGTTTGCCATGCTAGGCACGAAGAAGTCAGAAAGCTTTGAACATGTTTGTATTTTAAGGAGAAACAGAGAAATGTCATGTCTTAATATATACAAAATGCGTTTCTTCTTCTAGAACATCATCCTTGGACATTACATCTGTTTTCAGAATGTGCTTCTTGAAAAGACAGAGGAAGCAGCCTAACACTTTTGTATCTCCACTTGCCTCCTCTGGAGTATTTCATGTAATTCTAGCTAATCTTCCATCCTATCAGTATGAAATACTGAAAGTATATTATTTTCTGTAAATGCCAGCCAACTGAAATTTCTTTTATCAGCTAAAGTTCCCACAAATTACTTTAAATGTTGGAATGACTGTGAAAGTGGTCTGTGACTTTCATATGGCATGAATCTATTCAGCAACTTGTTCATGAGAGTTATATGTTTCACTATTTGCAAAGACAATATATTTGATATTTGAGGCAGTCAGGTAGATAGTTGTCTGCAGTTCTCAGGCTGTTTTCTTGGGGATGAACTGATAACACACTCCGTTGGTTTTGAATCTAAGAATCTTCAATACAGTGCACAATTAATCACTTTTATCACTAGACACTTCAAACAGCTTTCACATTTAGAATATCACATTCACAAGATGGCATAAGGTATGCTGCTAGGCTGAAAGTTTTTATAAAATAATCTTTAGAAAAATCTTTTTTTTTTATCTCTACTTTGCTTACCTTTCTTCTTCCACACACCATTTTTTAATTTCTCTCACAAACTCCAAAGAGAAATCCCAAAAAAGAATTGCAGGCAAAATATCCTAAGAGCTAAAGAAGCCTCATTAGTGCATTTCTACAGAAGCAGGTCCAAATCCAAACCTATGGTCTATGATTTATTCTCTGAATTCCAGACACATAATTTGCTCCACTTTCCCTCATCTACAGTCATTTAAATGTGTGCAGAGTGGAGGTGAAATCCTACCAACCTTATTTTGATTGCATCTATGTTTCACATCCATCTCATGTTTGTTAGTCCTTTTTTTCCCTGACAAAGACTTGATCATAATGAAACATGTGTTTGCTGCCTTCAGATAAACAGTTGTAATATGATAGCTGTGATGTGATATGATAGTTGGCTTTGCTCGTGACAGCAGCCCAAGGAAGCTGGACACTGAAGAAGGAGTTGCACTGATGAGAGCCCAGTCTAAGCTTTCTACAATATCATATTGTGTACCAATAGGGTCTGGTGCATAGGATGGCTATGGCATGGAAGAAAGCTTTTCCTTTGCCCATTACAGTTGTTTCTTCCATCTCCAGAAAAATATAAAAGCACTGTAGACCTCAGAGAAATATAGAAAGAATGGCCATGGTTAAAGTACATTTTTCAAGTGAGAAATTACTAAATTAACTCAACCTCACAGTTTGGAGAAGGAGGAGAGTAGCCTTCAAGTGGTGCTAGGAGGAGACTGATCCCTAATGAACAGAGGGAGATTGTTCTTCACACAGAAGAACACAGGTACGCTGTAGACCTCCATGTTTCTGGAAACTGAAAGCTTTCAAATATTATGCAAGCCTATGGACATTTCTTCCTAAAGAAAATCTTTATGGTGCTGAGAGATGGAGTCTAGAAGAGTACTCAGGGAAACACGTACTGCTCTGTTTTCCCCAGACGCCCACTTCAGTCCTCTATCAAAAAGGCTGTTAGACTTCACAGACCGTAGAAATATCTAATAGGTTGGGCATTTTTTTCCCTTGCTAATCCCCTTATGATGGGGTGTACCTAGAGCCAGTTCATAGGCGGAGAAAGATGTTCATAGTTTACAAATCTCAGGTTAAAAATCTGAGTGAAAGTACAAATGTTTGTTTCCATATCTAACAGTGTTTTCTTTTTCAGTCCTGCTAAGGCAGTGTCCATTCACCATCTAGAGTTATATCTGGTCTAGATGAAATCTCTTTGATGTTAATAGGGTAGGCTCCAGATTCAAGTGTTTTTGTCTTTGTGCCTTTGCTATAAAGAAACAGTGTGTAGCCTGAATTGGGGCTGATCTAATCCTATTACCTCACAAAAGAAACCCCACAACTAACCTCACATAAGCACCTACAGCATTTGAAAATATTACCCTAAGCCTTGGGAAGATTTAATTTTTTGCCTTTTACTACTGTCTGCCCTTGCAGGAGAAACCAGACAATGCCACAACAGATTCTTCAAATAAAAACTGCTTTGAAATTTTTCCCTGCTCTATCTGTAGTTTGGAAATGGTTTTAAACAGAATATTAATTGTAGTAATAACAATAAAATCATCAGTGCATACATTTATGAATGTACTAATTATATTTTCAGCTTAGACAATCTGTACTATATACACTATCATTTTGTTTCTAAGAAAAGAACACTCTGATATTTTCTAGCTAGCTTGCTCTTGAGGTTTTAGCCACAAATGAAGCTTCCGAAGGCTTTTATATTTCTGTATTTTCAAGAATTTTCCTGTGCTTTTGAATTGTTGTCTGGACAACACAGATAATGAAGGGTAAAGGGGGAGGATGTTAACAATGTCACGTCTTAAAAATACACGTAGTTGCAGCTACAGCCTTTTCCTGGAACAGTGTAATTGGTATTTCCCTTTTTCACAAAAGCATTGTGAGAATTCAGCATTTTTTCTTTGTATATCACATGAAAAGTGAAGAATGCCATACAAATGTGTTTCGTTAGTATTGCTATTCATTTTCTAACATACAGCAGGAGTTTATCTTGGTACATTCCTGTTAAAAATGGTAGGTAATGTCATTAGCACCCTGGTCCTACATGAAGAAGTGACTTTATAGATCACCTCACAGAAATAAAATGCTGTAGCAATTGATCTACTTGAACAGACCAGTAAAGGCTAATTTCCTTTGAATGGTTCATAATTCATTTCAAATCTTGTAACTGGTCATAATATCATTTCAACATGGAGACAATTGCCAATGAAGGCATCATATTATGGCTTTTCTGTTTATAAATAGATCTGAATCCTAGTTGATTTTGTCCTTTAGACTCTGTTTCCTTTCTCCTCCCCCTTTTGTTTTCAGCCAAGTGCCTGGAATCACTATAAATCAGATTACGAAAAAGCCGCCTTCTGAGAACAATAAAGCTCTTTTAAAGTTGAAATGCACTGAAATAAGAATAAGCAAAAATGTTGTTACTTCTGATATTGTTAGGTAAAGCTCAGCTACAACTGCTGCAATGTAAGCAATATTGTCATTGGGAATACTTTTTCAAAATTCATCTCTATAAAAAAAGCAAACATTATTACATTTAAGGATAAATTCACCCCTAAGCTAAGCTACTAAACTAAGTGCCATTATAGCAGGAATATACGTGGCCTCTCCTCTTTGGTCAAATTCTGCTTTGATTTAAACCAATGGAAATTGGAAAAATCCCGGTGATTGCAAAAAAAGAGAAAAATCGAATTATCAAAGAGGTAAAGCAATGTCAGGATGTGCGCCTCTAGAGATTTTTAATTACATTTTTTGATGAAATGACTACATTATAACAACATAATCTTATGGTAGCAAAACATTCAAGCCTTAATAAAACAATAGAAAATGTGATAGTTGAACCATATACTTTCCACACATGAAGAAAGGTTTCAACAGTTTAGCAAGGTGGAATTCATGTTAGGAAAAACAGAGCTGAATGAAAACTAGAAAAGGAATTCATGATAAGAAGAAGTTTTGTTGCAGAGATGATATTTCAATTTATTTGATTTATGCTTATTTGTTATTTTGTTTCCTTTTCACTAAATATTTCAGTGGAAATCAAGGAATATCTATTCAAGGAACTGTATCAACTGTTAGTGCTTTGGTATCAGAAAGAACTAAGATGCTGTGGATATTGGCATGATGCCTATATTTTTTAAAGTATAAAACCTAATAATTTGATAAAGCTTACTACTTTTCGTACTGCTTTTATCTCTGATAAGGTTATAATGCCAATTATAAAGATGAGAGGCACAATATCCAATGCATTGCTCACTTTGTACCATACAGCAATTCAGGGAAGAAGTATCTCAGAGGTTATTGACTGTGGTGTTCACTGTGGCAGACAAGAGTTCTGCTTTCATTCCACTATCAACAAAACCTCAAAACCTTCTTTATAACTCAAGGACAGTAGCTCATCCTCCTGGGACTGCCAGCTGTGTTTACCACAACCAGATGTCTTGTCCCTGAAGCTCCTCCTCCGTGTGTTCCATCAGATGCAGTCTCTGTGCACTCCTGTCTAGGAAGCATCTGTCTCCTGTCCTAGCAAGTTGTCTCAGGCCCCTTTATCTGCTTCTGGCTTTGCCTCTTGCTAGTTGTAGCCACAAATTCAAAATCAGTAGCACCCTCTGTGACAACTCCTCAAAATAGACTGTTGTTTTGTTGATTTGGTTTTTTTTTTTTACTCTAGTTTTAAAAAACAATATCTCTTCAAATAGCTCTGTCAGTCAGTCTGAAATGAAAAAAAACCCAAAACCTGTAACCTAAAAATCCCTCCAAATAGATGTCCAGTGACAGCTCAGTGGTTCCTTTAATCTGCCCAGAAAAAAAACAGATATCTTTGGGGCTCAGAAGTACAGAAAATTCTGTTATTTAGCTTGGTGATTTCTGCAGCCTGTTTCTTTCCCTTCCATTTTTTCTAAAATTATGGTAGCCTTCAGTGGGGAGCCACAAAAATTCAGTAAAATCTGTTGTCTCTTCTTACAGCATTTTGCAGTAACAACACTTTGTTAGAGGACTATTAAAAAATTATAACAAATTCCAAAGAACATTGGCATATTCAGGCAAAACAACCTTTTACTAAATGTACATTTTTTTCTAACATTCAATTAAAATGTCATATACTTTTGTGCATTACTGGCAATGTTCACCACAAAGCTATATTAAGCGTCCCTTTGTTTAATCAGCTCATTCATCTTCATCAACTATTTTAGATATCCAAGAATCTGAAAGTGTTCAAGATATCATTATAATAATATACTACAACAGAGTTCTATAGCATTTTCTTGCCAAAATCTCAAAGGTACTTTGTAAACAGTGATGAGTTTCGAAGCCTAACAAAATCCCAATGGCTGGGATAGGGTTCACTCCTATTTAACACATGGATTTAAAAGGTTAAAGTCTTGCCCTAAAGTCAAATATTCACTTTCAGTGCCAGCAGTCAACACCAGCACTCCTGATTTACAGCCATCTGGAGTGTTTTAAGAATTTTCCAATGCAATGTTACAATTCATTGTTGTGCATCCAGTTGAGATCAATGATGGGAGAATATCTGGGTGTTCAGAATTTTGAGAGTCCAATAAAAAGACTCATAAATGATCTTTTTATATCTATAGAGCGATTTATACCAGGTCAAGACCTTGGACAGGCTGACCAGCGAAGTAGTGGATGCTGAGGTACATGATTTAGTGATGGGCTTGCAGTGTTAGGTTAATGGTTGGACTTGATGATTTTAAAGGTCTTTTCTAACCAAAATAACTCAATGATTCTATGAAATACTCATGTATAGTCAGGGACTGGGGAGTACCAAAATCATGTCCAGAATTCCAGAAATGAAGTATTTGAAGTCTCATCTGGAAAACTGTTTGGAATTTAAGTGTTCTGATGCAGAAAGATAAAAGTTCTATGTTCACTTTGCTGGTGCTTCAGTCTATAGCTGCGGGGTGTGGAAAACTGTTAACACTCCAACTTTCATTGCAGCATTACATTTTGACATAAAGTTATCATTCATATAGCTATAAATATATTTTTATCTCAATACATGTTAAAAACAAAATCTTTTCTCCTTCTCAGATTATCCCATAGAACAGTTCTATCCCATAGAACTGTTCTGAACTATTGAAGTGACCTTTTAAAATGGATTATTTATTCATCCAGTTCCTCGTCTTATTTGTTCACATTTAATTTTGGTATTAATAATGCAGGTCACTGAACAATTCCATTTTAATGGAGATCTTTTTTTATATGTCATATTTAATACTCTATTCAGCCTTAGCAGACAGCTTCCATTTTCCCTTATGGCATGTGTAAAGGTCTGGTTTTATTCAATATTATCTAGACTTACCTTTCTAATACCATGCTTAAAATAGATATTCATGTAAAACATGCAGTTTCAGAATGTTGAAAGAGGCTGGCTTATTTTCTACAAGTTAAAAGGTAACCCAAGATAGCAGCTGTAGGGATCAGGCAGCTGTAGTCTGGTTTAAATCCTGTTCTCATGAATTTCAGAGAGGCTACAGGCCACACTCTAGAGAACTAGAATCCGATATAGTTGCTGTTGTTTCCAGATACTATTTTTTTCTGTAGCGTGACTGGAATCTGATCAGGTGGAACCAAGTGGAATCTGCTCAAAAGAACTATAAGGTGGTTACGGGATGCTCACCAAAACCAGCCCCCAAGCCACTATGAACAAACTGGTTTGGATTCTCACATCTCATCATTAAAACAATAGCAATGAAACGTATCCTGAATATCAGCATTCACTAAAGCACTTCAAGGAACAGAACAGAATAGAAAATAATATTTCAGTTGGAAGACCCCCTACAATGATTCAGCTGCCTGACAAGGACAGACCAAAAATTAAAGCACATTATTAAGCGCATTGTCCAAATGCCTCTTAACCACTAACAGATTTGGAACATCGATCAACTCTCTTGGAAGTCTTTTCTAGAGTTTGAACATCCTCTTGTTAATTAAATGCTTCCTAAAGTCCAGTTGCAACCTCCTCTGGCACAGCTTTGAACCATTAAACCATTCAGTGGCCTAAGACCCTTTCAGTGCTGCCTGAACACCCAAGGTCCCTTCTGTCTGCACCAGGGGTGATGGACACTCTGGCTCAGGAACTCTGGCACTCCAGTATCTGTCCTAAGCGCTGAACTGATGCTGTTCACCAGCTGGCTCCTATTTGCAGACTTTGCGTTTGAATAGGGGAAAACAATTTATTGAAAACAATGCTTTGATTTTACTGTAGGGGAAATTCTGGTCTAATTTAGCAGCACATAATGAATGCTAACCCAACCCAAAAAGCAGCTTTGCAGCAAAAACAGAATAGGATTAGGTTTGAATGACTAGCTCTAACTTTTCAGAGCTGCTGAAGCAAAATGGTTCCTTGGTAAGCAGCTGTGAGATGTCTGCTGTCACTTTATGGGACTGAATTTATAGTATTTGTTGTATCTGTTACCTATAGCACTGAACTTCATAGTATCAAATTTGAATATAAGGCAACTGCTCTTGTACAAGTCTTTGTTCATGACTGTGATGATAAGAAGTTTCCGAGTAATATTTTTCCAGGCTGTGATAGGACATTGAATTGCTTTGCAAAATACAACAGTAACACTACCAATAAAAAAACTGTTGCCAGAATCGGTGTGTTAACTATGCTGCTTTTGAGCTTACCCTGATTTCAACAATTCTTTCTAATTCATGTTATGATATACAGATAAGACAGTTGAATTTAAGTTAAAAATAACATATAATCTTCTTTAAGTTTGTAGTTCAATTAATTGAACTGCATATGACTCAGACAACCACATGGCATCTTCATAAAAATAATGATCAATAGTAAGACTTCTGGAAGAATTTCAGTTAGTGGACACTTTCCCAACATTTGAAAATTTCCAGCATTATTTATATGACAAGGAAAGAAAAACAATTAAAGATTCTCTTAGAATCAGTATTTGCCAAAAATTATTTCTGTCAGATCAGATGGAAATAAATTGATTAGTTCGTTAAGAAATCAAATATTCATACTGAAACAATACTGAATATACAACAATACTGATTCATAAATGTTAGAGCTGAAACTTCATGAAATCAGAGGAATACTATTAGCATTGATATACCAGTTCAGTCGGGAAAAAAACCCAAAGAATTGCTTAAAAATAAATGTTTTTTAAACTTTCTTAACAACAAATTAGTAAGATATGTTTGTTAAATCCTCGCCATAATACACCTAACTATATAATGTTATCTAGTTATGTAAAATGCAATCTCTCCATTCACAGCAGTATTTCTAGACAAGTAAAAGTACAGATCATCACCACAGTAGGTAATGTTGGATCTAAGCCAAAAATCATAATGTCCAGTGTAAGTATTTAATATGTCATGAATTACAGAGAGAACATTATTAACACTCTCATAGTCCTCTGATCATTGTTGACATAAATACATTTGAGCCAGCAAAATGATTAACCCCACTCAAGAATAACTCTGCAACAACGTATGTTGAAGTCCTTTAAAAATACTTCAAAAGCATCCTTTTTTCCTTCAAAAAAATCACATGCTAAATAGTGGAAGCCATGAAAATTGAAAGGAAATGGATTTTAAGAGAATAGGAATACATGGTGGTTTGTCAATATGCAAAGCTGTGCTGCCCTGACCCAGTCCAGGTAAGACTGTGTTTCCACAACAGATCAGGTTAACTCAATGGTTCAGGCTTGGTGACCTGAGGGACACATTGTCACAAATTGAAAATGAGTCTGAAAGATTTCAATAAGCATGGGAATAAAAATGGGAATGATTGCTTTAGGGGGTCCCATATGAAGTATCAAAACTGTGTCTCAATAAAAATAGACCAGCAAAATACTCAGGCTATTCAATCTGCTATTCCACAATCATTTGGAGTGAGTTATCCTGGTCAATGCCAAAGAGAGAGTAACAAAGCCCTGGTACCATTGATCTGTTTTGAATTGCAAATCACAGAATCGTAGGATTCTAAGGGTTGGAAAGGACCTCAAAAGATTATCTAGTCCAACCCCCCTGACAGAGCAGGGCCACTTAGAGTAGATCATACAGGAACTTGTCTGGGTGCGATTTGAATGTATCCAGAGAAGGAGACTTCACAACCCATCTGGACAGCCCATTCCAGTGCCCCGTTACCCTGACAGTGAAGAAACTCTTCCTTGTATTTCTTTGGAATCTCTTATGTTCCAGCTTATCTTGTCCTGTCATTGGCCATCACTGAAAACAGTCTGGCTCCATCCTCCTGACATCCACCCTTTACATATTTGTAAACATTAATGAGGTCACCCCTCAGTCTTCTCTTCTCCAAGTTAAAGAGCCTCAGCTCCCTCAGCCTTTCATCATAAGGGACATGCTACACTCACTTCATCTTGGTGACCCTGTGCTGAACTCTCTCCAGCAGCTGCTTGTCCTTCTTGAACTGAAGGGCTCAGAACTGGACACAATATTCCAGATGCAGTCTCACGAGGGCAGAGTAGAGGGAGAGGAGAAACTCTCTCGAACTACTCACCACAATCCTTCTAATATATCCTAGGATGCCATTGGCCTTCTTGCCCACGAGGGCACATTGCTGGCTCATGCTCATCCTGCTGTTCACCAAGACTCCCAGGTCCCTTTCCCCTACACTACTCCCTAACAGTTCATTCCCCAACCTGTACTGGTACATGGGGTTATTCTTTCCCAGATGTAAGACTCTACACTTGCCCTTGTTGAATTTCATGAGATTCCTCCCTGCCTAACCCTCCAGCCTGTCCAGGTCTCATTGGATGCACCACAGCCTTCTGGTGTGTCAGCCACTCCCTCCAGTTTAGTATCATCAGCAAACTTGCTGACAGTGCCCTCTATTCCCTCATCAAGCTCTTTAATGAATATATTCAACAGTACTGGTCCCAGCACCGACCCTTGAGGGACTCCAACTAAATACAGGCCTCCAACTAGACCCTGTCCCATTGATCACAACTCTTTGCCTTCCTCCCTTCAATCTCATGTCCTGCCATATTACCAAAGCATTGCTGGCTAACCAACCAAAGTGAAGTTAAATTTAGAATTACTCTGTAAAAAATGCATGTAGCAGGTCATGTCTGCCCTTGTCAATACCTTTTTTTTTTTTTCATATTTATAGCTCAGTTATTTTAATACAACATGTCATTCTCTTCCTCCATGAAAATATTCACCTGAAATCATCTTGGTATCCAAGTTATCAAAAGGGGTAAATATACCATTAGGAGCAAGGAATAGGCAGATATGGAGGCAGTGAAGGATTCTGCAATCTGCTCAAGGGCACGCTACAGTCAGAATTTATTCTAAGACAATCTATCAGATCATTTGATAAATACACTACAACTGAGCTATGCATCCTGAGGGGTTTGTGCATCTAAACCACTTTATTTTTCTTAGTATTTGCTTTTATAACTGGCTATTCTTGCTGCCTGTGAAATCATCAACTGCTTTTTTTAAGCTTGTCAAGTCTTTGCCTTGAGTGCTGCTTCAGTTGTTATTTAGAAATGTGGGCTGTAGACAGGATAAAAAAAAATGAATGTATCTGCCTAAGTCTCATATGTCAGAGGGCACGAGAGGAAATAGTCAACTAATAAATTTCCATAAAAGATTGTGTGTGTTAGCATAGTCTTGCCTTGCATCTGAGATGTCAAGCCTTTAAAATCACTATGTCTGAGAAGCTAAAATTACAGAGATAACCCGAAGAAAGCCCTGTGCTTAGTTTTCAGTGCTCTTAACAGCCTTTTAGAAAGTATGATTAGTCAGGGACAGAAGCACTGACCCAGGATAATTATTTCTCCTGTGTGTCTCCTTTATCCACAAGGCAATAGAGAGACACAAGATAGGGTTTTTTGGCAGCCAGAAGTTCAGGATTTTTTTCCATGGCACACTGAGATCACAGATGAAAGGAGAAGTATCAAAGGGATATTCAGAAATGAACCACATCAGAAACTCCCTGAGAAGTTGGTAAATAATTCCTGTGCTAATACCTTCTGCCTTCTCCTCAACTCCTGTGAGCTCAGTGCCATAAACATCCAGCAAGCCTCTCATTAATACTCACAACAGGCTAGGATTTCTCATGACCTCAACCGAAATACAGCTCACAGAGAAAGCAGCCAGCCTCTCACTGCAGTTTCTAATAAAGGGACTTCTGTAGTTTCTGGCTTCAAAAAGTATCAGTAAATTTTGACATTAGCAGCCTGCTGCTAAACAAAAATTAGACGAATGCCTCTTTCTTTTGGCCAGATCATTCAGTGTCTTTGATTTCTTCTTTTCTTCCTCATATATATGCATATTCACTCATAAACATGCATGTAGGCATGCATTCATCTCTGCTAATGGTTGAAATTTGTTAGATTATTTTCCCTTTATAGTTAGACATTAAAAATTGTATCTGATGAATTTCTCACAGAAGATAGTCAACCTTTCAGAAAGCAGGGCTGCATGTATATGATATTAATGGCAAGCCTCACTTTATTTAACTGGTAGGTATTTTAAAAATAAAACTGTTTCTGTTATTACAATCAAGTATGGTGATTTTAACTTTTCTGATGGCAGCTTCATAATTCTTGGTTGCAACTACTGCAGAAAAGTGATTTTTCTTCATAGCTGCATTATTTTGTAGGGATACTTTTTTGTTTCTGTATGTAAGTACATGTGTATACATAATATACATACACATTCACAAAATATATACACACTTGTGTTCATATATATGTGAAAATAAGACATGTAAACCTACATACATATGAATGTGTAAACTTCAGTATGTGTATCTATGATTTCATTTATAAAATCTATATGTTGAGATTGTTTTCAATTGATAATGTCCACTGGTTAAAGGAATGAGCTATTTTTCCAATGGATTAGCAAGCTTAAAAGAGTCCTCTGGCTCCAAGTGTAAATCCATTTCAAGCTTTAGAGTATTCCACTGTGTCTATAACATGACTTGTAGTGTGAGACAGACTGAGATGAGAAAGTGAGGTAATTCACGTGCCATTTTGCAACATCATACAGTATTTTCCTTTTTAGGCTTGTTTTTATGGACAGGCAGGCATTCCCTGTCAATCTCATGCAAATAACTCCAATGCATACATACATGAGCAATAATCTTGCTATTTTTGTCACTTGAGTAATGCCATCCATGTAACTGAGAATTGAAGTGAAGACGACACATTGCTAGAAACAAATCCCTATGGCCAAAGGTTCCAGTGAAGGTACCGTGTTTGGTACCCTCATTAACAAAAATATTAATTAACTTCATTTGTTTAATGTGCAATGACAAAACCAGCCCCTGCACTAAGATAAGAGTGAATCTACAGTGGGATTAAATAAACCGCAGTGGAGCTGTAACACAAGCTTCCTTAAATAACATTGAAAATACGTTTAGAAACCGCTGTGCTACACACACATATATTTTTCCTGTGTAGTTACCAGGTCAAGATCTCTGCCTAGAGATTCCAGACAAAAAATGTTTCGCAAAAATTCTCCACTTACTATTGCAAGCATCTGTAGGATTGTCATAACATATCCATCACAAGAAAACCTGGTACTGATCTTTCAAATGTTAGAGGAAAGGCAACACCTATTGTTTCATTCTGCTTGTTTTTTATACACGTTTCCTATAGTAGACTCCCTCTTTTGACAGGTCCATGATTCAGATCTCCTTCCCAAAACCGAGGAACTGAGAGCATTTCACAGAGCACAAGGCTTGACATAGACACAGGCTCGACTTCAACTGCTTACCAGGCATGTACGTAGAAAGGCATTTAGTTGATCATTTGGGTGTCTAAGGTCTAAGTACAAGAAAATATGGTGATGGAACCAGAAACTCACTTGCTAAAGAGAGGATCCTTGAACACTGGGCACAGAGCAGTCTGAACAGAAGGGCTTCTAGAGTCTGAGGAGGCTGGGAAGGAAGTACGGGGCTTATGGCACCACCACAGAAGCAGTCTGGGCAACCACCTCTTTCAAATCACAGCCCTGAAGCCTCTCTCTCCCTGCATGGTCTATCTGGAAATTGGCAGTTTAGCACCATGAAACCCATTCACATGTTGGGACTGTAGCTCAGTCAGAACAGCAGAGCCAGATGGCATGAACCCTGTTTCTCTGTGGTGAATGCCTACTGCTTTCCTACGGAAGGATGTAAGCACATAATTAAGTTCTTTCCATAAATATGTGTATGATTACATTTTAGATACTGAATAATTTATCCTTCATCTTTGCATGTAAACATTCTTAAAAGCTTTCTGATTGGTTATTTGGGACATATTTTATAAATGGGCCAGACTGACAAACCTCAAACTGAAGAACTTTTAGATACAGACCTTAACAAAGTAAACTGCTCTGATTGTGAACAAGTACAAACTGCTCCCATGGTCCTACAAGAGAAGCAGAAAACATTCATTGTGAAGAAGCATTTTTCTAGGGATTGGACACTCTTTTTCTTCCAGGCTTTGGCCTTTTCCTAATTATCACTAATTGTGCTAGTGATCTGATTTAGTGCCTTTCTCTGCCAACAGCTGAACTTCATTTTTCCTTCTGAAGCCTGAAGTTTCATAGCTGAAATCAGAGTACTGCTAGCCTAGCTATTTGCAGCATGTTCTCCAGTAACAAAGATAATTTGAAATCCACCATAGAGCCTTGGATGGGCTGGATTCATCAGCTCCTATGAAAATGCAGACTATGTCACTTGACATAAACTTTAAAAGTGAACCATGAGAGTCCAGAACTGCATGTGACTTCTGCAAAGGTATGGCAGACTGTCTGGCACTCATCATTTCTCTTTCCTTCACCTAGGCCTTTGACACTTTTACTCCCAGCGTTAGTCTAAAATGATGCAACATAAGGCATCAGCCAAGAATAGGTTCAGAAAAACAGTCATTTTTGGAAGCTATTTTAAGATTGCTCTGCAAACCCAAACACTTCAAAGGCAGCATAAACTGTGGTTGTCCTGTATATCACTAGGAAATAAAAAACATACACCGATGCCTCTCTAAATAGAAATATTTTTATGACGCTCCAACATCTTAGTTCCTATCTGCATCATTTTGCTTTCTACTTATTTCATAGGGTACTTGACAATCATTTTAAAAACATTTGAGAGCCAAAATTTTTCTTAGGAATAAATGTGGAGTTTTGTTTTTGGTTTTTTCGCTGTTTTCATGAGAAACAATCTATTTGGATACTATGATCATACCTCAAGTTTTCACTCTAGCCTCAGTACATGACCCCTGGTGAATCCCTGTGTGACAGAACTCTCAGGTTGCCTCTCTCAACTTATTTGTAAGATGATGGATTTCCAGCAAGTCACGCTTGCATATTATTTTTTATGAAAGGCCAGGGTAAAGAAACAAATCTTTGAACCAACTGAAAGAAAATAAATCCTGATTTCTCCAAGAAACAGTTATCCGTTTAGGCCAATGAAACAGGAGTGTTATCAGTCATTTTGGAACTCTCTAACCTGACCAGGTTCCCATGTGATGCTGAAGGTTACTTTTCCAGGCTGGTTTTGTTGGACAAATGTTGTACATTTTGTTCCTTATTTGTGGAAATTTTCTTCCTCACAGACAAAAGTGACACTTCCATCAACTTCCAGAGACTGCAAAAGTCCTCTGGCTTCATTGGAGCACCTAAAAGGAAAAATTCTGTTTTCTTCTTCCATGAAATGATACTAGGTCATGATGATCTTTTCTTTCAATGTGGCAAAATCCATGGTGACCATCTCTATATCTGCTAGGAGTGATCTGGCATATGTTCACTCGCTGTTGTCACTTCCCTCTCCAACATACCATCCACTTGGTTACCAGGTAACACACATTGCTAGGCATTTGCATTAAGCATCGATGGTTGTCATGTTTTTTATACTGGGGTTTTAAAAATAACCAAGGTTAAAAAAGGATTGTGTTTTGGCTGGGAATCTTCAGATTCGTTCTAGTGACTTGTCAGCATATCAGCAATATAAAACCCATCTGTTTATAAAAAATTTACTGTTTAATAAGCATTGGGCCAAATCCTTGTGGATGCAGCTGGTTTTGGTGTCACTAGCTAGAAACAATTTGATATAGTGCCATATACGGCATAAAGCACTATTCTCCTCTTCACTTGGAAAGAATAATGGGCCAAATTCAACTGTGGTTTCAGCAAGTGAAAATGTGAAATTATTGGAATGGATTCTGTGTATTTTACAGATGTATTATGTCCATTAGCAAAAAACATGAATTGCTTCTCATAGAGCAAGTAGCACGCATCAAGTTCTCAAAATAATCCATGATGACATGAATGCTAGAGTCAACTGGAAATGTTGATTGCCAGTGTTAGGGATAATCTTCTTTTCTGAACATCACGTTTCACAATTTTGTGTGGAAAATTGTGACTTTTGGACAATATCAGGAAATCAACAAAGTAATGGAAAACCATACTTAAGAGATCCCCTATGTTTGTTTTGTTGGAAAGTGGGACAACCCATTTCCCATAATGCACTGTGAAAGCTAATTCACTGGAGTAGTTCAGTAAGACAGGAGGTTTGAGACATTTTATAGGAAGTGGAGTCCATCCAGTGAGAGATTTTGCTAGGGCTGAGTGTATTGGTATGAATGGTGTATTTGAATCAAAACTTCCTTATCGCTGTGTAGTAACATTTGCAAAATTAGGCATTTTGTGTTCATCTCAAAAGACTTTGAAATGCCAAAAAAATATTTGATTTCATAGTTGTTTTTCAGGCTACCATGGAAAAAAAATCACCATATCTTCAAATATAAGTATCATTTTACTACAAAAATCTTACATATTTTGAAGGGAGACAACAAGTGAGGGTTTTGGCTGAGTTTTAGGAGGGCACAGGTGAGCTGATTCCTGGTAATGAGAGAGAACGTTGCTAAGCTCTGCTCACAAATAAAGAGAGTGGGAGTTAATGTTGTTCTACCAATTATCAGCCACTCAAGAATCTCACCTTGTAAAACCTCTGGTGTTTTTAGCCTTAAGTTTGAGATCTGGCATTAAATAAAACACTCAGAAGCATAATGCTTTATAAAACACTTCTACGTCTTCCATACATGTCATAGGTGATATCTTCAGTTTACTATTCAAATATATTAGTGCTCAATCTCTTCTCATTTTTCTTCTGGGATTTTATTGTATATCATAAAGAATTAGTGGTCTTCCACATATGTTAATCACTAGCACTTCTATCATTTGTTCTTCTAGTGCCAATAGGAGGCATTTCTGTATAACCAAGATGTGAGTTTTTTCCTTCCAAAGTAATATTTGCACCTCACAGATGATAATTTAGAGGTTCAATTTACTCCCTCAGTGTTAATAGATATATTTGCAATGACTTCAACACAAATGAGATAAAGTCCAGAAAATATAAACTGCAATGAAAGGCTGGTGATGTTTCTCTGCCACCACGGTATCTGGCAGCGATGAAATTACTCAGCAAGAGTTTATTTCATATTTGATCCCTGGCTGCATCTTCAAAATGCTTCAGTACATTAAAGCATGAGTGTGTTAAAACAAGAAAGCTATTTGTGGAAGTGTCAATTGTGAAAAGAAGAAGCAGGTGTAAATAAATTGTTCTTTAAACTCCCAGCCTTCTTGAGTAACAATAGGATGGAGCTATTTGCTAGTAATCACAATGTGTATGTGTGTGCATGTGTGTGTCTGTGTGTGGAAAGACACCAAAGAAAACAGTTACAATGCAAAGGTATTAATCTTGAGACAAATTCCTCCAAAGATAGTAATGCCCTTCCATTGTTTCTATGTAACCTGCAGCATCCAGTAGAGAGAAATGATTCTGAATGGGCGGTGTGATGACATTTTCATTCTGTGGTTTCATTGATGATCTCTCTTCAGCTACATGTGGAGTGATTATTCCAGTTCACGAACTGCTCAAGAGAATGTCAGAATTTTCTGGGTCTTAATTACTGTGCTGCTTCCCTGCAGATTGCTCTTGTTATTGGTTCATTTAGATTGTAGTATCTCCCATGGCACTTTTTGTACTTTGCTATTACCAAGCAAGAGAGACGATGTATCAAAGGTAGGTACTAGGAGACTGTATTTGTCCCTGGACAAATATTTCTGTGTAAATATTTGCATTTCCAGTTTGTAAGAGGAAATCAAGTCAAGAAGACCTCTGAGATCCTACTCAGCAAACTGCTCTTTGAGTGATACTAATAAATAGTAATATTTAGTTTTGGTGATCTGTTCCAATGAGAAGGTGACAGAGAGTGCCAAGACTGCAAACTAGAGTATGACATTACTTGACCACTGTGCTAGATGTGGAGTATCCCTGGATATTACCAGTAGCATCATTGTTATTTTATAATACTATCAGACAAGTTCAGTTCCTGGCATTTCTATGAATGTACAGGGGACAGTTCTGTTTTCTAAAGTTTCATATATATATATATATATTTATATAAACAAGGGAATCCTGTGTGTAGCTGATTTCATCCACTGAATTTAAGGCTTATCTATGTTAATATAACATTTGGACCCTCCACAAAATATTGGCAGGCAAAAAAATCAAAGCTCCTACTTTGAACAACTTTAAATTCGTAAGGAGATAATTTTGAGTCTTTCATGTATAAGGAAGACTTATTATTTCCTTCAGGTTTATAATATGCTTTTTCCCCAAAGGATTACAAATACCATAACAAGGCAGAGCTGCATTTAATGGTAGTGCTCTCCCTGAGGGAAGTAAATTGCTTCTGAAGGCTACAAGTAAAGCCTCAAAACAATATTTATTTAAGAAATGAATGAACAGTTATCAAAAGGTATGTATGTACCAGTCATTTTAGGTGAACCACATTTGCACATCTGACTTGCAAAACCAGACATATAAAAAACTCTGTGACTGAATTTAGGTGATACCGTGTGGCAATCCTACAATCTGCTTTCTGCCAGAATTATGTATTAGAGACACATGAAATAACACAGGCAGATCCAATATGATTACCACAGGTGTCATGGCAAAGTTACATTTGTACGAACTGTAAAACCTGGAGTGGGGAGAAATTGCTTCTGGCTATTTTCAAAGATTGCGAGAACATTATTAGAGGGCTGTAATGGATGGGGTATGTGTTGTGGGTTCCCAATCCATAAGCGGAGACAGTAGACAGATGATGATGTCCAAACTGGGAGAAAGGCAAGGTAGCCATGCAAAGACCTCAAATCCCAAGCTGAGTTTAAATCTGAATTTTCTTGGCGTTCTTGCCAGGTGAGGAAAGGTAGTGAGTACAGCCTGTCAGCCATCAGATAAATCCCACAGGGGACACAACAAGTCAGCTGGAATTTTGCTGGCATCTGCATAAAGGTTACTGGACCCTGAATATTTGGCTTCTTATTGACCCAGTCACAAAGATTTACTACAAGAAGAAACTTTATGTAAAGGAGTATTTAAATAAATCTTGCAAAACTGGTGCCCTGATCAAAACCTGAATTGGTGGATGCATTTTTATAAAAGCAGGTTCAGAAAAACACTTGCAGTTTGAGAGGTATCAAATAGTCAAGTATTTGTTTTTCTTCATATAATAGTTAATTGACAAAACATTCTGATGGCTCTCATGTTTAGAAACATCAGTGATTAGGTTTCTGCAAAGCTTTAAAAGACAATAAAAGAGCCCACAGATCAGCATTTCTCTAGATGTTTTAAAGTAAATATCCATCTAATTTCAAATCTGGTGCACTTTCTTCGACAAAAAATGGATACAGATCACCAAGAAAATTGTCCCTTTGTGTCTCTGTCTTCCCAGAAGGCTTTGATCACTGCGTGATATCATGAACCATTAATGTCACTATGGCATGAGCTAAGGACAATGTTTATCTTGAGCTCAGTTGCTATTACCAGCAAGTTTCACAATTTCAACAGTTATTCCTAGTACAGTGTCACAAGGGTATGTTTGATGTCTTGACTTAATGGGTAGCTTCAATCGATGTTGTGCCATGTTTCGCCAAACTACAAGTCATTTACTTGATGTACTGAATTTTATTACAGGGACAACAGTCCAATAATCTGTCTCTCAGAATCCAAAAGTACAGTTTCCCTGGGCATTCACCTTTTTCTTTTGGAAAGGAGCAAACATACACTACAGCTAAGAAAAAGTATCAGTTAGAAAACAGAGTTCACATTCCTGTTTTCAAAGGAAAAAAGGGAAAAGCCCATGGCAGAATGTCTGGTTTTGGCAGCCTTTCTCCTAGGAGTTAAACTATACACTGTGCTGGGATTTTTTGATCCACAGAACCTGATTCGGAGGTATGCACCAGTAAGTCCAATCAATTAATGACACGATGGGCGTAACACAATAAGTGTATCTTGCATTTTGATTTGCTTACATCTTAGACTGAGACAGCATTGTGAGTTCTATAAAGTGGGATTTCTCCCATGCTTACAAGAAAATGAGCCATGACCATACATATACACTGCACTAGCCTCTGAAAATTCAGATGACTGCTTGAAGTCTAATTTCAGGGCTTTAAAATGAGAGAGAAAATGTGTGTAACTGCTACCATGAAACTGCAATAAAATGGTTGAAACCACACAGCAAAGTCTAAGCTTCAGGCCCGTAACAATGGCCTAGGCATTAAGACAAGCCACAAATAACAAGAGCAGCATGGGAAGGGCACATGTGCAACAGAGTCTGCCTTAGGAAAAGCAGCAGTACATTCCTCCCTGCCAAATCAAGCCAAGAAAGCAACATAAGACACTCCCCAATACATAAATGTCTGAGTCTTGTTAATATACTTGATTGGGATGAAAACATGTTTCTTCTGAGCATCAGTAGGAAAAAGAATTTTGGAAATTTGGAAGATTGTTTTTGTGACTTCTTTTTTTGTTTCAAAGAGAGGTTAATTTTCTGTCAAACTCCAAGAAATGGATATGAACAATAAGGGTGAAATTATTCATTACTAACCTTGAACTCTTAGATTGTTTGAATAAGGAAGTTGATATCTTTATCAGTACCTGCCATTTCACAGACTGCACTTGCATTTGCATGTAGATTACACATATAAGAGCACAGAATTGATACTGGAATTAATCAAATTATTCTGCTTTCAGGACAGAAAGATTCATTCGACAAATTCAACTCTCTGTAGTTAAGCCTTTTTTCCATATTGTAATATTGTCTATGCATTCTTCAGCGAATTGAATGCAACAGTGAGGACCAAAATGTAAGTCTTAAAAGAGGTCCAAAAGCTGTCAGTGATACTAATGCATCTCTTTACTGAACACAAAAGGAATTTTAAAGCACCTCTAACATTTTAGGGGACACTTACAAAACAGAAGGATTCAGTTCCTTCCTGGGGTACCCAAATCTTTAATGTAAACCATATAATATATCATAAATTCCTATTCATATATCTCCACTGTTAGCATAAAAAAACATTCCTGAAATCGAGTTTCTATTGAGTACTTTTTTCTAATCTACTAGTGCCAAAAGTTTAATGTTTGTGGATGCCCAGCTAAACATAGTGAACTCATTAACCAAGGAGTGCACTGCACAACTTTGCTGAAAGCATCTGTGAGCATGCCAGCAGGAATCTGAGTAGCTGAAACCTCCATGCTTCCAGACTCTGCTGAGTTCTTCAGGTATACGTCCATTTGTATAGCTCATCAAAATCTTCAAAGACACCTGTAATACATGGTGCTACACATGCCTGTCACAATGCCCTATGAACCAGCATGACAGTCTTCTCTTGCTGGAAGCTGTCCCCAGCCAACAGCCCAGGCCCCAGCTAAGAAACTTTTGCACTGATTTAATGTCACGTTGAACCAATGTACTGGTACAGTTCATCAGACTGATAATGTAATAAGGAAGCTTAAAAGAGTCACAATGCATGTAGTCTAGCAGGAGAGCCAGATTGTGTACAATTGCTTAGCTCAATACAGAAAAGCATAACCCTTTTCTGTAGGTTGAAGTCCAGTAATTAGACTGGGCCAACTCAAGAAGCCTGCAAAATTTGGCATACCCAAACCATATTTTCTACCGCAGCATAAGGTGGCTTTTTCTGCAGGAAGGGAGGTGTATATGTGCAACTATTGATCTTTAAAGAGCTTGAGACAATACATACATCATTAATAATTGCATATTTCTAATAAACATCTGCCAATATAGCATATTAAAAAAACTTTTCTTGATTTAATACATAGTTATCAGGACACTCAAAAGCTTAGAAAAACATTAATCATTATGGTGAACTTTAAGTTCAATTATCAGATACACTTTTTGCAGTTTATATGCTCTGTCCTGCTCATAGAGTTCTCACTGACAGGTACCTCTCTAAAAAACAATACCGTTTATCCAAGAAACCATTCAGGAAAATGACATGTTTTCGTCCCATTTTAATTTGCAAATCTTGTGTTAAAAGCAAGGCAGGCAAGAATGCTTCTTATTTAGGAGTACAGTCATGGTCTGATAAATGGTTTGATAGCTCCAAACTAACTAGCACTAGTGATAGCCTCCATTACAGCGTGACAGTAGCTGTGGTGCATAAGCAGAAGCATATTATGCTGATGATATTCTCCTTCACTCAGAAGAATTTCAAATGCCATTAACTTAAACTATGATACTGTAAGATTTTACCTTTGAGTCTCATACTTATCCTGAAGCAGTGACACAGCGTGGAATCACATTATAGATAATAGCTATGTGGTACATAAAACACCAAAGCTATGCCCTGTACTTAAAGCTGTCCAGTCATGCTAAACACCTCAGCACTGTGGCTATGGTGATCTGAGTGCTTTTGCTGTGCTATATGGATATACTCCTAGTGGAAATTAGATGGTCTGTGCAATAAGAGAAAAGAAACCAAAGCAGACCCACGTCAGGTGAATGCAGGTGCTGTGAAGGATGGAGAGATACAAAGGTTTTCTCATACTGGACTCAGTCTTGCCACAGACCAGTCCCAGCTGTCTTGTAGTTCTCAAGGCCAAATCCCTGCACATGAACAAATTAGGTATGGAACAACTGGAGGCATTTGCATTTGATGCTTTGCATCAGAAAGAAAAGCATGAGTGGCATTTAGTACCTTTTTTACATATTTTATTATGTAGCAACCAGCAATTCTTCAAACCAATGAAGCCCTGTTTCCTAAAGAGCTGTGTCTGATCTTTAGTTGTAATGTTCCTAAGAAGTCTTTTCTATACTTTGGATATTTAAAAGGGCTTCTCTGGGGTGAATTCTCTGGTGTCTAATAGCTCACTGTGCCACTTTTTCCATTGTTACAGATTTTTTTTCCCCCACTACCTGATGAAAACCACAAGGTTTTCTTATAAAATTAGAACCAGCTGCTGCTTTAGGGCTTTTCACTCACTAAAGGATTATTCTGCTAAAAGTAGCTAAATAGAATAATGCAGACCTACATTACTCTGAGTGAACCTGCTTAAATATTCAGATGGTGAGAACCATTAGACATTTTCAGTAGTAATAACTGAAAGAGAGAAAGTATTTTCTGGGAAGCATTCTCCTTATAAAGAGGCTCATATGTTGCTCCTAGTCATACTAAATAGCCAGGAAATTGGAGGAGAAAAGAACTGTATACTTACTGAGGCATCCAACCAGAAATCCAGTACTGTAGATTTTGGCTTCAGCTAATCCACCTCTGTTTTACAGAATTAGAAACAGAGCTTATATCTCTGTTTCTTGTCCTGCTTGACTTTATTTCAGAGAAAGTCAGTCTGGGAGAAGAAAGAGATGAAAATTACTTTTCTACCTCAGAACTAACTCAAATCATCAATTCATCTTCAGTTTATAGAATGGATGGTTATGTCTTTAAATGGTGGCATGAATTCCTTTGAAAAATGGTCCAATTTTCTAAATAAATGTTTATTTGAGAGGTAGAAACATCCATTTGAGAAATGATGCTGGGAGCTCACCTCAAATACCCTAATGTGATTGCACAAGTTCATGACTAAATGTTTTTTTGCTTGGAGGGTAGCAGTTGGCAGTACCCACAGCAAAACTCATTATTGTCAAAATCTTGTATTTGCCTGAAGAATTAAAGAATCAAGTCCAAAAGTCTGTTCTAACAGATCAGCCACACTTTACGTAACACACTTGATATTAATATCTGTCTTTGAGAATAAAAGAGAGTCTATTCACTGTAAAATCCAGGAAAGGACAATGGTGGGAAAGCAGAGGGAAAGAGCTATATACCCCTTTGGCTTGCTTCTGTCTCTTCCCAGTATGTTCTGTAGGTGGATCAGGCTAACCACCCGCCCTGGAATTTTTTATGGCCAATGCTCAGCTCTTTGCAACAAAGAGAGATAAAAGTCTGTGTGTCTGAGGCGGAAGGATATTGTGGCTGTGGAAAAGAAGGAGACTTGTAAGAAGTCACTGCTAGCCTATTAGGTCTTCAATTCAGACCAAACACAAATGTACCATTTTTTTCTATCAGAGGGCTTCTCTGTCTTACAATTTGATCAGGCTTCAATGGCATGGCTTGTTTGCCACTCTTATGAACTCTGTCCTCACTCTTACAACCAGTGCAAACAACAGTGGGAGCTAGCTAAGTCCAACAGGAACTGCAGGCTCACTACCAATACAACACAGCACATTGAATTTAACTTTCAAAGTAAATTTATGTGGCCTCTTAACAACAGGTTTTCTAGGATAATTCAGTGAATGAATTCGTAATACAACTTATTTTCAGAGATGCTTTCTCAATCAAAATCATAATGATGGTAGAGATGAGTTCCCAATGGCGTGAATGCAGAGCAAAGGCAAGATGATTGCTGCTTCATAGTTATATACAATATGCCCTGTGTATTTCTACTAGCATGTGTGACATGAAAGTACTGTAATTTAGCATTGAAGGGTCAAAAATATGGTTCTGAAGACTACTGTGCAGCAGTTATTTTTACATAAATAATATACTGGAAGAAAACATGCATTTGACAGAATATGTGGAAAACACACAGATGTTGATGTGTCATCCATGAGTTAAAGCAGTTCTGTGATGTCAGCTTCAGCTGGCTGGGCACACATTACTATGACAGGAAATTTTTGATGGAAAATGAATGGAGAAAACCATGGTAATGACAACAGAGCAGAGCAATCTATTGAATGCACAACAGCAGAATGTTGAAATGATGGACAGAAACCAGGATGTTTTGGTGCAAGGATCGTGTTGCCATCTCAAGTATTTGGTATGTTTGAGAATTCCCTAGCGAGAGAGTGGTATTATATCATGAGACCCACAATGCATTGCCATGATGACAGAACACTATGTAAATAGCAAATATGAATAATGAACATTTAAAGCAAGAATTGTGCATCAGGCAAACAACTCATAAACTAGGATATTTGTCTAAATAATTTGCAAGTAAATTCAATTAATACACAAATTAATAGCAATCACACGAGTCCGCATAAATCAGTAGCCAAGTATGGGGTCTGATTTCCTGCTGTTTGCATCTTCAGCAGTCATCGCCTTCCATTCTAAATGAATATACCATTTTTAAAATCAGATTTAGTAGGATTTCCCACCTTCATCAAAGTCACTTTGCAGCAATATAAGCAAGTATTCAGATGGCAGTGAGCAAGAGGGTCCACTGAACACTTCTGCCTGCTCAGCTCTGCTTATGAGAGCTCAGCCTGGCTTCCTAGGGGAAAACGCTAAGCCTTTGTCTTTCGGGGCCATTTTCTCTCCACAATCTCCTCTAAATCCATTTTCCCATTTCAAAACATCAAGTTTCATAAAAATAGGGAAGGAGAGAAGGCTGCAATACACCTTTATTGTTATTTGCTTCATTTAGTGGAAACACTGGCCTTTCAGCACTGGCTCTCAGAATCACCCACAGTATGTGTCACTAGCAGCTAGGGAATGGGGCTCAGTGGATGAAGGATATCGAACGTACCTGTGCAAGATAAGGGATATTTCAGGAGTGTGAAGTGGTGGAGCCTGTGGGAATAAATTTCAAGGACAATTGAAGCTACTTAGAGACAAAGGTCACTAAAACACAAACCAAGAGTCTCCCCAAACCCAACCTTTTAAACCTACAGTGAAAATATGAAGTTCCATGGCTCTGCTTCCACTCCTAACTAGCTTCCACATTTAAGTCACCATGTTAGTTTTTTAATTCTCAAAACAATGTGTTTCATTGTGGTATCTATGCAGTAATTTTTGCACTTAGCAAAGGACTTACTCAATTTAAGAGCAAGAGTTTCTGTTTTTGTTTTTTTTGTTGTTGGTTTGATGTATTTTCTTTATTTTTTAATGAGAAATGTGTTGTAGCTAATTTAGAAAAATGTTAATATGTAAATTTACACCTCCAAGGTGGAGTTTCTTAAACATAATGCCATTTATCCTATGTTACAGGAATTTATAATACAGCTAGAATAAGTATAAAAATGTCTGATGAAATATTTCAGAAGAGATTATGGCATGTAACGTGTCAATTGAGATTTGACATGCTAAAGGGAAACCTGAGAACTTGACATATAATTTCTTAAAAGTTACATTTCCTTTATTTAAATAGCATCCCACAGTATTAATCAAATCCCACAGACCAAGCATCTTCAGGTATGCAGAATCTAAAGCAGAGAAGCAACACATACTTGTGCAATATGAATCTCTAAAACAGTGCATCACTCAGGAAATTATTTCCAAATGTCAATCCCTTACTGATTGTAATTTCTGAAGCCAATTGTGAACATAGAGCTGCTCAAAGTGATCCAGCAAAGCCAGTGTGTAGTATCAGGATGTTCATTTAAATTTACTTTGCTTTGATGAACTTCTCTCACCCCAGAGTCTAGCTCCAAACCAACTCTACTTCTCGGCAAACTGTTTTGCAACTGGAAGCCTGTTGCATTTCAAGGACCGCTTTATCCGAAGATCATCAAACCTGCTCAGGAGCCTGGCTTGCCATGTTGCAAGTACTCTGCTCAGTAGGTCTCCAGAGCCCCTTACAGTAGGACTGACCCCCCATGTACCGGGCTACATTGAGATATCTGAGACAAGGCCCTGGAAACCTGGGACCCATACACCTAATCAGGCTTTCCTCCAGTTTTGCAGCAGTGAGGTGGAAGCCAGTGAGAATGTTTTCAAGTTTTCAAGTTCATATGTCTTGGTCTTGAAGCCTGAAAACCCTTACACAGGCTCACTGTGCTGATATCCAGGCAGGGCTCACCCTCCACCACTGAATTTGTGTGCAGCTTCTCAGGGAAGCTGGCATTATTGTTAGCTGAATTCCTGCCACTCTAGTTGGAAAAAGTAAGAGTTCTCATGAGCAGAAAAACTCTGCTTTTCAGATAGCTTTAAGAAAAAAAATGTGATTCTTTCCCAAGAAGAGTTTACAAATTGAAACCATTATGTAGTAACACTATTTTTTTTTTCTTTAAGGAGATTCCACTTGGGGCTAAGTGCCCCATTTATACATCACAGCAGTACCCTCTTCCAGACGTCACAGAGGATAAAAAGGCTGTAAGGAACTGTTAGGAATGAAGGATACAGAAAAAGCAAGCCATTAGATTAATTTATTACTCTATCAGATTCATACACTATCCTACAGGAAAAGAAAGGAAAAAACCTGCGCAAAGCATAAAAATGGCTGAAAGTAATTTGTGGAGTTTTTTAGCTTGCTGTTTTTATGTGCTGCAAGCTGGGAGCAGAACCACGTTCCATGCAATGTGTTATGCACAGCTGGAGAAACATGAGCTTAATATTAGGTCAAAGATTGCCAGTGATATCAAGACATTTAATTAGAAAAGGTCATGTCTGCAGGTTTTCTGCATCTCAGTCCTGAGATTTAATCCATGGGGAACCAGCTGTGAATGAAAAATAATGATGGGAATGAGAACTCCAAGGCCAAACATTTCACTTGTGAATATCATAAGGTTTAAACTAATTACCCACATTTAATTTACCATATTTATCAGCAGCACAGGTTTATCAGATGTGTTGACAACAGCTTCAGTCTAATCTCTGAGAAGCTCACTCCTCAGCTCCCATCACAACATCAGAGCAGGACTACGCTGCCTGTGCATAGCTCAGTGCCCAGGTACCTGCAGAACTGACATGCTCAGGAAGAGCCACAAACTGCATTTAAGGAAAATTAGTCTCCCTGCAGTTCCCCCAAGAGCCCACTACAGTATGAGACAGGGAGAAAGCTTTTCCTCCCAAATGCTGGGCCATGTCTCTCTGCTCAAAGTCTCTGTCCTCTTCGACCTGGCTAGAGGGGAGGAGCATGGGGATTGCCATTATAATTAGAAGCTTCATGCCTCTCACAACTAATCACAGTCTGATCCTCCTCCCTCTGCAAGTGGCTTCCTCCCATAGCAAAATCCTCTGCTTCTGGGTGTTTCATTCTTCATTGCTAATAAAGAGAGGTATTTAGCCAGTAATTCCACACGATTGCTGAACATCCCTCCTTCCAGTCCTTCTGGAAGGCAGAAGAAAATGCCTTATGCTTATGCCTAAACTCTTGTGACAGAGTGCTTCTAATTAATCTATCATTAAATCATATTTGACATAGAACAGAAATAATCCAAAGTGAAAAGCCTAAAAATTCTGACTCTCATTTCACCAGATTGGGGAGAGACAGACAAATTGCTGTCTGCCACATAAACCTTAGACAGGTATCGCAAACCTTTAAAGGAGCTTGGAAAGGATGTCTTCTGCAACAGCCCTCCTGGGAACAGAGACCTTTGCTTGTATGGTTCTGTCTCCACAGGGACAGGGAAGAAGCCAGAGCTCTCAGCCCTACCTGCCTGCACAGTGCTAAGCATCGCAGCAGCAAATGACTGTAGAACAGGCAGTGGATGTTTCCAAAGACACAAAAGCCATCTCCTCGGAGATGGTATTTAGGGAAACACATTTTTGCATTGCAGAGCTTGCAGAGTTCAAAGCTAGAAGGCGATATCTGATCACTTAGACAAGCCTCATGCCAAGTATACCTTTGGCTATAAGCATCCCCTGGCTCTCTGTGTAATCAGGAAATGCCAGGTCTTTAGAGAGACAGGATTGGGCTTTATTCAACTGCTTTTTTTGTCATAAACTCAGACCAAGCTACCACAACTGCTAGCAAGCAATAGTAGAAGCAAATTTAAACCTGGGATATACCTCATGTGGGATTCACGAGCAAAGCTGAATAATTTCTCAGGTTGTGACCTGGCATGGGGCCAAACTCAGGAATCTCAGTTTAAAGGTCTGTGAATAACAATGGATACCATTTAAATTGACAGAAAGGATTAACATTCATCTCACATTTTAAAAAACAATGCAAACTACAAAGAGTACATTACAAATAATTTTTTTTCCATCAAAATATAACCCAGAATAATATATCACAGGAGGTTAGTAAAAGACTTCTGAGTTTGTTGAAATTGTTATCATCTTGTGTTACACAAAGGAGAATCTATATCCAAATGTTACTGGCTGGAGCTCTAGGAGCCACTCAGCAAGCATTCTGTCTGCATGACATGAAAGGGAACCAGTAAACACTATTTATTTGGCTTCTGCATATAAGGAGATGCCCATATTTGAAATAAATCAGTTTGTACAACTGATTCAACTGTAATCATGGTGATATGCCTTTGTTCAGTTCAATCTTGGATTTTACTTTTATTATGTTGTGTCTACAATTGATTTTAGCTCTAACAGCAATTCCTTTTTTCTTGTGTAGATTTGTCCAGAATAAAGAAAAAGTAAATTTCCACTCAGAGAAGAAAGGAACAATGAATCAATTTTTACAAACAGCCAAAAAAAAAAAACAAAACCACCAAGCAAACACCTGAAAACCCATCCCAGCTGTGGCTAATTTGCCAATGGCACCATGCCCATGATCTGTCCTTCTTGGCTATGCTCTTGCTCACCTCCATTGTTGGTTTTGTGATATCCAGCTCTGTAAGTTTCCACTTAGTGTGCCAGAGAGGAGGAAGCTGCCACTATTGCCCCTGTGTGCAGCAGTGTATCATTTGTAGATGTGTCTACAAGATAGCCTTTAAATACTGGTGAGATTGCTGTCCCACTGCATCCCATGGAAGAGTTGAAGATCCTTTAAGGAGTCGCTCTACAATCCAAGACCGGTGGAAAGTGTGTTGGAGTCTGGTCTGTGACAACAGGAGTAGAAAATATATTATTCTGAGCTGCAGAAAACTGATCAAAGGAAACAAAATCCTCAAAAAGATATTAAAACAAACAAACCAAGCCACTCATTAGGAAGTATAGAAAGCTGTTCCATGATTTGGGAAGTCCCTAATCCATACCAGACTTAGTCTGAACTATAGTGGGCTATGCTATTGCTGCATGCTACTTCCAATGTGATTTAACAGATTTTAGACCTGGCCAAGAAGCTGCCTTTGTTTGGCTTGTTTTTATCTGGAGATCTTGGGTGATAGAAAGGGCATTGGGATGGAGTTTTCTCTTCTAGAACAGAATCATCTTTTTACATTTTTTGGACTCATCCCTGGGAAATTAGTATACATTTCCAGGCCACCTGATATTACATTTTGGCATTGCAATTACTAAGATGATTACACTTAGGAAAATTGATCAACTATTTATTTAGAAAAATAGGCCAATATTGACACTGATGACAGCAGCTATCCTGCTGATGATGCTTACTGTAATATCTGTTCCTACATGTGAGAGATAGCCCCTAAGCCAGTCTGTAAGAGGATCATTCCCTTCTCCACAGGGGAGTGTCTCTGGTGTTGCTGGGGCAGTGACTGAAAGCCCTGGGTTGATCTGAAATGAGGTCCTGGGACATGGGTGGGGATAAGGGAGCTCCCAGAGGAGGCTGGGCAGGGTTGGCAGCGCTGGTAGTGCCTTCAAGGCTCTGTCAAACACAATTCCATTCTTCTTTCTTCAAAAGGAAGCAAAGGTGTGGGTTACATGAGTTCACTGGTGTGATCAAGGTGGTCAGCAGGGAAGATGACCATTATTTCTTACAACAGTTAAATTGTGATTTTGAATTATCCTCCTGCTGCATAGCAAGGTTTAACTAGCTTTCCAAATGCCTGCCTATCTTGCTCCATCCATGTCTTCCACTGTCCATCCTCTCCTCTCACTCCAGGGCAGCATTTGAGAAGCACTACCTCACAGAGACTTAGTGGACTCTTCTGTGCAAATCAGGCATGAAGTGAGAAGGAAGAGGTTCAGTATGTTTACAAGGCTAGTCTTGATGAAAAGTGCTCTGAAGAACGTTGCTGCAATGAGAGTGGAAAATCCTGCTACAGAAAGCTTAAGAGGAAAGAGATTTCTCTTTCATTCAAGCTGTTTCTTTCTTCCCCTTACCTGACCAACTGAGAAAAAAAAACAAACCTCCTGTGAAGGAAAACTTTCCTGCATGGTCTTCAAGATGCCTGTCAACAGCATGGCCATATATTTTGTACTTTTTTCTTCTGGTAAATAGAGAGACCACAAAGGCTTTTGGTTTTGCACTTTTTTTTTTTTTTTCTTTTTCCTTCCTGGAGGAATCATAAAGGTTTCCCTGTGATTTCCAAACACACTAGTGTGAGAGTAGATGTGTGTTTGTGAACAGAAAAGCCCAGGAGCAAGTCAGTAAGCATTTTTTTAAGAAGGAAAACTGTATAATGAATAAAGCTAAAGAATAAGTAATAGTGAAAAAAGTTTTACTGTGGACTCACTAGCTCAATAAGGAAATTTTTATCCCAGAATAATTTCTCTTTTTTGAAAGCAGAACAGTTTTTCATTCTGGAGCTGTGTCTATACAGCATACACAGCGGCATAGCTGGAGAACTGTAGGAACTCATCTATTAACTGCTCTTTCCACCAGTTTTCTCCAGTGTCTGGAGGGGTGGGGGGTTGTATGAGGGAGAGAAATAAGAGTCTCTTTTTCTCAAAAATACTGAAAAATCAATTATTAAAATATTAAAAAAAATGTACTCTGTGTCTATAGAACACTACAGTCTTTAAAACCACTCACTGTGTCACGAAAAGCAGCAGAGGAGTGCTGGAGCTCTTATTTCATGAATATCCAAATGATATAGCTCTCTCATGGGCTTTACTGGCTGCAATGGCTAAGAAGACACAAGGTCCAGTTGAAGTTCTCTCACTGATGTGATATATATGTGCGGATTTAGAGGCATGTAACAACACAGGAACTCCTAATGCCATGCTTGCCATGCTCTGGTCACAAAGGGGTACAGAGCAAGCCTCTTCACTCAACTGTCTTCTTTTTCTTAAACTCATAGGAATGGAATCATCTTTAGTAGTTTTGTCCATCTCTTGCATTCACCTGAAACTGATTGGTGGGTTCAAAACTGACTAATGAGATTACATAGGCACGTGGGGTGGAATGAGTGCAATACATAGATGCCTAAATTTCAGTTGGGGAGTAGTTGAGGAAAGGAATGGGTTGCTATCACACTTTGTTTATCCTGTATAAAATATGGAAGAGAATTTCCTTCTGTTCTACTCAGACTAGACTGAGTAGAACAGGCATGGATATCTATGGCACGAATGTCCAGATTTCAGACAAAATGCATTCTACTGGAGTTTTCCATAGAAAATTGATGTTGAGTACCACTTAGGATTTCTGCTACTGTAGTATCCATTCAGGAAACTTTGGAGGGAAGTAGGCCAGGAGAAAGAGGGCACAGGTCAGGGGAAGAAGGAGGTAGGCCATGAGAAGATGCTTGATATTTTTTAAAACTTACACACCTATATGTTCCAAGCCAATGGGCAAGTAAATAAAAAGGGGAGCAAATTAATGCAGTAAATGAGCATTCCAAGTTTAACCTAATTTTTAGATGGTTGTAATTGAAATCATGGTGGCAATACTGCCTGATCTGTTTCTTGGATGGCTTTCAAGAGAATCAGGAAGTCTTTGAAATGTAAAAAAAAAAAAAAAAAAGAAAAGAAAGGGAGACTGATAGATCTGCTGGGAAGCCTTCATCCCAGCAGTGAAATGTGCAACACTGAAGGTGGAATCTCCGAGCTATAGAATGAGAAAAAGCCAGAGCAACACAATACAGAGGGCAAAGCTACAGAGGAACCGTTACGAAACCTGAGAAAGAGAAGTGAGCTTGAAAAGGAGAACAGTTTTCTAATTCAATGCCTAAAATACAGAAAGGCTTTGCTGAATGAGGGAGAAAGACTGCCTCCTGTTATCAGGAATGATAAAGGACTTCCATTAAAAAGCAATAAAGAAGTACTAGTAAACCCTACAGGAGGGAGGAAGAGGCAGCAGGAGTAGCAGAAGTCTTGATGGCAGTCTGCTACGTCATCAAGACTTGATGGCAAAAGTGTATGAGCTTCCACTCCAAAAAAGTCACCCCAAACACTGTAGCTTTGCCTTGGGGTTTGGCCCTCAGCAGGGCCCTGTCTGGCCAACAGTGAGGTTGGGCTGGGACTGTCAGGTTGTCAGATGGACTTAGGCTAGGTTGTATACCTGTGCACTATCTAGGCTAGGGACAGGGAAGAGGAAATAGTGGGAGAAATGATTGGTGCTGTAAGAGATATCATTGACCAGGAGAAGGTGGTGGGTGTGTATGCGTGGAGGGTGGGAGGAGAGGGGTAGTAGATAGAGGAGAGAGAGGGTGTGTGTGTTTATGTGCTGCTGTGTGTGCATGCATGCACATTCCTTGCCTGGGGGGGGGTGGGTGTGTGGGGAGGTCTGATGGGATGTGCTGTACGGATGTGCTTCCCTGTACGGAAGTTTCATTGTGGGTACACTCTTGTCTGAGAGGGGGATCCTCTGCCTCGGAGTGGTGAGTGTGGGTTTGATCTGTATGTGCATATATGCGTCTGTGCGCGCACATCCCTACCGGCGGGGGGGGGGGGGGGGGGNGCAAGGTTTACCGTGGATTGTGTATGCGTGTGTGTGCATGTGCATCCCCTGCCTGTGGCACTCATATCGCGTCTGTGCGTGTGCGCGCACGCCTGCACAGGGGCAACACGGGGTGCCTGTGCATGTGCACGCATCCTGCCCGAGGGCAGTGCGGGGTGCCTGTGCGCGCACCCCTGCCCAGGGGTAGCGAGGGGTGCCTGCGCGTGTGCGCGCACCTACGAACCCGCTCAGGGGCGCGAGGAGCGCGGGCGGGTGTGCGCGCAGCTGTGCGGGGGGGGGCGCGGGGGGTGAGGGGGCGCCCCGCGTGCCCCGGTCGGGAGCAGCCGTGCCCCCCCGCCCCGCCGCCGCCGCGCACAGCCGCAGACACGGGCGGTCGCGCCGGCAGCTCGCATGCAGCCGGGGATTACGGCGAGGCGAGGACAGCGCTGGCTCGGCTGTTATCCGCCCCCCTACCCTGCACGGCCCCCCCTCGCCGTCTCCCCAGCCGCTCGCCGTGCTGCTCGTTGGGCGGCTTTCCATCTCCGGGGGTAGGAGGGAGATGCCTGCGCCGTGGTTTTCCCACCCCCAGTCTTCTCCGTGCCGGGGGGGGCGGTGATGTGGAGCCGAGAATGTAAAGCAAAACCCTCCTCGAGAAGGAGCGACCAAAACAAACCTCTCGCCGTGGCTTTGGCGGCCGCGCGGTGCCCGGGGAAGCCCGAGCAGCCCCTGCCAGCGCCGGGGAATCCCTCCTCCAGCCGCCGGCAGTGCCCCGGGCGGCCGCGGAGCAAGGTAAGCGGCCGGGCATCTCTCCGCCGAGGGCTTGCCTTTGGGGTTTATTTGATTTTTTTTTTAATTTTTTTTTTTTAATCAGAGACCGAGCCATCCACGCCTCTCGCACTGCCGGGAGTTGCAAGGGAGGCGAAAGCCGCTGGCTGTGCTGCGGGGCGCCCGGGCCGTGGATGCGCGGCTCTCCCGCGGGGAGCCCCGGGGAGCCCCGGGCGCGCTCCGCTGCGCGGCGCGGCGGCGGCCCCAGGCGGGGAGCGCCCCTCGGGAAAGGGGGAGGCTCGGCGGGGCGGGACGGAGACGAGGTGTTCTCCCCGGCTGCCTGCATCACTTGCAGGGAGAATAATAATACATCCGGAGCGCTTTGGAAACCGTGGCTTGTATTTTTGTTCGTTCCTTGGAGCTGCTAAAGGGAGGGGGAGAATATGACATTTCGTAGTATTCTACCTCCTGCCGTGGGTGAGCTTTAAAGATAAAGGCTCGTCATTTGTTCCCGATGCTCTAATAGCGCTTTGGGGAACCTGATGATACAAAACCTCAGTGTTACCGACAGATAGCTGTCATTTGAATTACCTCTTGTACCTGGGGACTGAAAATGCCCCTCTAGCAAAAAGAAAAACTGTAGAGTGGTGCTAGTCTGAAATATACGGGCATATGCATTTTCTGCAGATACAGAACGTGCTATCAGTCCCCTAGATTTAAAAAAAAAAAAAGTGTCTTTATGAACAGGCACGTTCATTGCGTGGTTTCTACAAACCATCCAGTGTGTTTCTCCTGTCAGAACTTCACTGCTCGGGTGAAGGTAGACCTTCTGTTGATGCCCGGCGTATGTACTGTCCATATTTATAGTAGGTCTTGGACTTCCTTCAACTCAAGTTACATAATGATTAAGATATAAATAAGTGTATTTGCAGTTTCTTGGAAATTTTAGTTCATTGCAGATGAGACTGTCCCTAGCATTGTTGCCAAAATTGTCACTTTTTTGAGTTTTGCGTAAAAAGGGAAGTGTTAATAGCATCAGGTGGGGACAACATTCCTTCGCAAATACACAGTCATCAAGACCTTGCTATTAAAAGGACACCTAAGCAAAGGATTTCAGTGACCCCATCCTGTAGCTCTGAGGAGCTGCCAACATTGGTTTAGAAGAGGTAGAACAGCAGTGAGGCTGTCTAGACAGATTTCAGAGTGGGAAAAGCTTGTCTGCTGAGGTTTTGCTTTAGAAACACATAGCTGTCTGTGCTCAGCTGGCAAGTCATATCCAAGTTAGTGCAGAGCTTGCCCTGAGTCTTAGAGGCTGGACAAGGTCTGAGAAACTAAATGTCCTACTAAGCTTGGGGTATGATCCTCCTCCAGGAGTTTTACTAAAAACTTTGAGGGGAGCAGTGTCAGTCAGTGACTGCTGCTTGTGAGATTTCTTTGCTCTGTGATCACCCCATATGTACTAGCAAAGTGCTGGAAATTTCCCAGAGAGATGAGGTGCAGTACACACAAAAAAGTTTGTTGCTGATTCTTAATGCCTCTGTCTGTTCGATACAAACAACTGACAAATTATCTCTTCGCTCAGTCTTATTGGAACTTGTAGATACCTCTCATTGTGTTTTTTTGGGGGGGCTTTTGTTTTTTTTTTTTTGTTTTTTTAAATGATGCTTCCACAGGCAGCTCTCACAACAGTGTTCGAAATCCTTTCACCTCCTTCTTTCTCAGCTGGATGCTGTCACTGGGGCTCAGCAGGTTGGCCTCATTCAGACATGTAAAAATGAAAAGATCTTCAGCTTGAGACAAGAGAGGAGTGATGTTTTGAGCAGCATGCTTCAGTCTTAACATTTTCACAGGCTTCAGCATTTTGAAATGTCCTGTTGCTGTAACGATGCCACGTTATATGTATTTATTTATTCATGCTCAACCTTTTTTCTAAGTGCATGTTAATTGGCAAATTCTGGCTTGCCATTCAAGGCAAGGCGAGGAGTTGAGATTCACAATAGCTTGCTTTCTTGCCAATGTTTGGGGTTTTGCCAGATTGCTACTGTGACTTTTAGAAGAAAATCTTGATCTTATGTGACTTCCTTGAACTTCATGACACTACATGGGCAGGTAAAAGATTTTTCATGGCACTACTGTATTTAAAACTACCTACTGGAGAAATTTCAGTCCGCGTTATACTCCATGTCTTCTTATATAAACAGCACATCAGAGAGGAGATGTCTGGTCTCAGCTTCGCATGGTTTAGAGGAAAGAAGTCTTAGTGAATGTGAGATGAGGTAGCAGGTGAAGGAAGCTGTGACTGGGAGGGTTGCAGTGCTACAGGATCCCACTGTAGACTCCTCTGAAGGTGTCTGCTCTTCCAGATTACAGATTTGCTACTCCTGACAGGCAGAGCCCAGGAGGGAAAGCCAGGAGCCAGAATGGGAAGCACTTAAAGTTGCGAGCCACTTCAACTTCATCAGAGTAGACATTCATGCATTCTAAAAATTATTTCTTTTAATATTTTCAGGGGTTATTTCTATTAATTCATCGCGTTATTGCATAATGCCTTCTGATCAGCAAAAGTATGCTCACAGCTTTTGGAGCTAAGTAATGATCTCCTCTGAAAGGACTTTCCCTTTTTCTATAGCACTGCTATAACATTTTTTTCATTTTTAGAAATAATATTTTTTACCTAATAGTCATCTGAATATTATAAACTTGGATACACAATAAAAACAGGCTGTTGTTTACTTTGTTGAGTTGTGCTGTTTCTACTCCTACCAGGATGTGAGCAACCTAAGAGAAAATATTTTTGATTTCTCATACATTTTTCCTCTTTCTCTTAAGGTTATTGCTGTGGTAGGGGCACAGGGTATTCAATTTCATAGATTTTATAATAAATCTTTGAGATGGTTTGTTTTCACTTACACTTTAATAGGTAGAAATGAGTGTCTTCTTCCTAATGCTAATTTTAACAGGAAATCAAAAGAAACCTTCAAATTTATAATTCAGAGATCTCTAAGTGTTCTATGGGATACTGTAAAAATAAATTTCTACAGTATAGTCTAGATTTTTTTTTCCCATTGTAAATGCAGATTTTTGTGCAATCCCATGGCTTCCTGTGTTTACTTGTCTGCAATTGTCTGTATGGAAAGGCTTTGGAAAGAATTACATTATTTCGATTTTTTTTTCTGGAGTATTATGCAACTTTAGATATCATGTTGCATGCTATAATAAATAGATTACTTAATGATGCTCAAAGTCAATCGAAGTAAAATGCATATATATTAAATCATATGATTAAATATAAAAAGTGAACAGAGAAGCTAAGCAGCTCTCTTTTTTATTGAATTGAACTTGGAAGTTTCTTTTCTTGGTTAGCTACAGGTATAAAGGCAGAACAAGTATACCTTTCCAGATCACTAAATACCATAAAAGCTTTAGAGATAATACACATCAGTCAAGATATGTAAAATCTATTAAGCTCAAAACTGCCTATATTCTCCATTAAAGTTGGAAGGACTGCAAATGCTGTTCTGCTTTTTGTCCTTTCTGATGTTCATTACAGCACATGGAGCAACTTCAGTGAAAGTTGCACAGTGGCATCCCTCTGAAGTTTCACTTGTTTACTGTGCAATACATTGCTTTCCTCTAGGACTGGAGGGCTGGAATAAACTGAGAGGCTACTTTTTTCACCAGCATGACAGTATGATGATATTAACTGCATAATCAATAAATAATGAATATTATTTTGAACGTACTTGTTCAAGAATTATAGTGACCGCATGAGCAGTATGAAAACAGTAATGGAAAAGCCTTAGGCCACTAAAATCAGTGGGATTTTTAATTTATTTGTTTCTAATACAGGAAATCTATATTTAGCCGTAATGGTAGATCGGCTGTGACTTAGGTGTCTGGCTTCTATATAGTCTTATTCCTCCTCTGGATGACTATAAGGAGTAGTCAGTAGCATCACTGTTGGCAGCAGCAAGAGTCAGAACCAACAATCTATTAGCTAATAAATAATACATGTCATGCTGGCATGATGCAGCTCTGAGTATTTAGGAGTAGGCTGTGATAAGCAGCAATTGTAGTCTTTACAAGGAACAGTACGAATGTACCAATTTACCTCTTATAATACCAAGACAGGGGAACTGTAGTACACTGGGAATTTGTGTGAGGGCAGGTACAGTCCGAGCCTAGATAGAGGGGCTGAGCAGCTCTCTTATCACAGCACCAGCATACAGTACAGGAGAATCCTCTGTGCCGTTCAGTGCTTCTCTCTGGGAAGTCATGCCTGCTATTGCAGGTTACATTCTTCATGCTGCCGTCATATTCAGGTATTAGCTTGTTAGGAAATAAACACCAGCCCTTTAGGTAAAACCATGTAATGAGGAAATGAATGCAAAGCTGTGCTGATAATTAAGTGAACAAAGCTCTCAAATGTAATCTTCTTTGATGACACTGTAGATGAGCTTCTCCCTCTGATTGCCTAACAAGTTAAGAAAGAGAAATCGATTGTGGCAGTACGGCCCAAATACAGAATAATTTTGCCTCAGAGTATTAATAAGACATCTAAAGGTAATTCATAACATAGTTTTTCACAGTACCTCAGCTTTTAAAAAAACAAAAATTACAACCAAACTCAGTAACTGAAAATGAAGCTATAATGCTGCTTTCCACAGAGTTTTGAGACGTGTCTTTTGACCCCTTGAAGTGTGAGGTTTTGATTTATGAACAAGGTTGATGACCTTATCTCAGCTGGACGCAATCTCAGATGACTGAATAATCCTGCTGTAATTTATGGCCAGTGTAAATTTGTATATATCAGAGACATCCTGAGACAATTTAAGCAGAAAGTGCTGTCAAGCTGCAGCAGCTAGAAGGATCCTACTAATGTATTCAAGCAGACTCAAAACAGTGAATTGGCCTAATTAGTCTTGAAATACAAACCTATGAATGACACTAGTGTATGTGCTTATCTAGTGAGATTAGTAGCACACAGGTTTGATCTACCTTGACCACAGTGACATCTAGAAGGTGTTGTCTTCTAGAATGTTTCCATCTCATGCTTTCTTCGTTCTGATTCTTGATGACATAGAGTATTATAGAGTATAATTGGGTAGGCCTTTTGCTTGAATTTATTTTCAGGACTAGCCTGGCTACTGATAGTCACTTTAGTCTCTACTTAATCATGTAATTAAAGTAGCATCAGCAGTCCTGGGTATCTTCTGCTATTCTTGAACTAAGAAGTGGTGAGAAAGTTCAGCTGCTCCAACATGTTTATAGATCACCTCGTAGAAGCAATATTATCTAGGTTTTGATTAGTAGCCTTGTGGTTAGGGTACTCACTGAGAAAAATCAAGCTTTTATTCCTTTCTTAGACTAACATGATGCAAACAAGTGTTTCACCTCTTGCAATTCAAGAATCCCCCCAGCTACAGACATATGCCTGTTCCCTTTCAAGTGCAGGCTGCCTCAATTCTTGCTCTGTAGGAACAGGGAGGCTGGTCTCCATTCCTACAGTTATCCTGGAGCTTACTGGTAGCGGTGGTAGCCTACAAAATGTAAAAAACAGAACTGAGTCATCAGGGATGAGTGTGGTCCCTGTGTGAATGTTTATTAATTACACAATTACATCAATAGGTTGCTACCACTACCTCAAGGTGTATTTTGAAAAGAGTGAACCTTATTGAGTTCTTTGGGAGGATTCTGTTACATGTGCTTCTTATACAAGGAGGTTTCCTGGCTTAGAATATCATGTCAGTGAGTTGTTTCACTTCTGATCCTGCTTGTGTTCTGGGCCTAGGTGGGATTTCAAAGTATCGTCTTTCTGATCATGAAGTATTACCTGCCTTAGAGGTTCCCACACCATTCTCTGAACTTAGGTCTTGCGTGTATAATATTAGAAACCCTGAACTAATGGCTCTGATGAAGCACATTTGTAAACAGGATGATGTGGGTTTTGAAAATGCATTTTGGCTTCATAGAGGTAAATAGATGTAATTTATATAGATAGTTTTATAAAAAACCTGCCTTTTAGCCTGTCTTGATTTGAGAATTACAGCAACAGTGTCATGATGGTGTCTTCACTTTCTTTCTGGTGTCGGGTCAAAAATACCAATGCTTCTGGTATCAGCTGCCTTTAGGCTTTGTACTCTGCTTTCCAAAACTTATGCCATCTCTGCTCATGGTAGGACTAAAAGTCAGTATGAAAATGAAGAGTAGATTGCACTCTACAGTGTTAAACTGATATTCCTAAGATCAGCCCTCCTTACCAGATCTTCAAACTGTCTATACTTTATACAGTATGTGGAACCAAAACACTTTATATAAAGTCAGGAATCAAAGTTTTCTGCTGTCTGGGTTTCTGCTGTTTCTCTCAGATGGGTGAAACAACCAAGGGTTCAGGCCCAGTCAGCATGGCTTTATGAAGGGCAGGTCTTGTTTGATCAACCTTATCTTCTTCTATGACAAGATGACCCAAGTGGATGAGGGAGAGGCTATGGATATGGTCTTTCTGGACTTGTGCCTTCAACACAGTCTCCCACAGCATCCTCCTGGAGAAAACTGGCTGCCCACGGCTTGGATGGACCTACTCTGAGATGGGTGGAAAATTGACTGGGTGGCTGGGCCCAGAGAGTGGTGGGAAAATGGAGTTAAATCCAGTTGGTGGCCAGTAAACAGTGGTGTTCCCCAGGACTCAGTGTCGGAGCCTGTTTTGTTTAACACGTTTTATCAATGGTTAATGATTGAGTGCACCCTCAGTGAATTTGTTAATGACACCATGCTGGATGGATGCGTAGGTGTTCTTGAGGGCGGGAAGGCTCTTCAGAGGGATCTGAACAAGCAGAGTATCTGGAAAGCTGTCAGAAAAAGACCTGGGCATGTTAATCGACAGCTGTCTGAATATGAGCCAGCAGCGTGCCCAGGTGGCCAAGAAGGCCAATAGCATCCTGACTTATATCACAAATAGTGTGACCAGCAAGGCCTATACTCAGAACGGGTGAGACCGCACCTTGAATAGTGTGTTCAGTTTTGGGCCCCTCGGTTCAAGAAGGACATTGAGGTGCTGGAGTGTGTCCAGAGAAGGACAATAAAGCTGGGTAAGAGTCTGGAGAGCAGGTCTAATGAGGAGCATCTGAGGGAGCTGGGGCTGTTTAGCTTGGAGAAGAGAAGGGTGAATGGAGACATGATCGCTCTCTGCAACTACCTGAGAAGGGGTTGTAGTGAGGTGGAGGTCAATCTCGTCTCTTCAGTAAGGAATGATAGGACACAAGGAAATGGGTTCAAGTTATGCCGGGGAAGCTGGACATTAGGAGGAGTTTTTTACCAAAAAGGTTGTTAAGCACTGGAATGGGCTGCCCAGAGAGGTGTTGGAGTCACCATCCCTAGAGATATTCAAAAGACGCATAGCTTGAGGTGCAGAGGGTTTGGTTTAGTGATGGCCTTGTCAGTATGAGGTTGGTGGTTGGACTCGATGATCTTAAAGGTCTTTTCCAACCATAATGATTCTATGATTCTATAAAATGACAGGCTGTCATAGGCTCTGCATGACAATTTTTAGTAGTATTTTGGGATATTTTGTCAAGGGATTCTGTAGTTTAAGACATCAAAATGTTGAAGGAGTGGATTCTCCAGAATCAAGCCTAGACTGAAATTTGTCTTAATGTTTACTGATAAAAGCTTTTTGTGAAGACTTGCTGTTGTTATGACCTTGAGTATGCTTCCAGCTATGTACAAAGGCACTTGTCAGTACCGAGTCACTTGAAAATCAAGGCCTCAATTCATTCCTTCCAGTTTCAGTGCTTCTGTGAAACACCAGAGACAGGAACGTAGGCTGTACTGCTGGGTAGCGTCACTGAGTTGAGACAAACATCTCATGAGTAAATCTGACCATCTGAAATGCAAATCTTTGGCCAGGTCTCTTCCTTGCTGTTGTCTCGGTGGGTAGGTCTAATATTGTCCTGTATTGAATCAGGAAATGGTCCAGTTAGAAGTGGCTCAGTGATTTTTTTTTTTTACAGGGACAGCACTTGAACACAAATGTTTCAGTTTCCAAAGAAGTCTGTTAAGAATAAACCATGCTTTCCTTAATTGTAGATCTAGGATGGTGACATTGCCTATTTCTTCTCTATTAGAAAATTCAAACTTTATAATAGGATTCTGGACAAAGTACTACATCCAGAGTTTTGGATGTAGTTTTAAAGACAGATAAAATATGTTCCTTCTCAGTGTGCTTCATTGCTTCAGATGCCATTCTATAGGTGTATAGGATAATATATATCCTATCATCTCTGCCTAGAAACCTAGAATTACTCAGTACCACATTGTGCAAGCTTTTCTTCAGGAAAACAAAAAGACATCTGTGAAGTTCTTCAGTGCTTTCAGCTAGTTGGCAGCACTGTGATTGTTAGACAGCGGTGGAAGATTCAAGGGTTATAGAAAATAACATGTTTAGAATGGCCCTAAAACTGTTTTAGAACATCTGGTTTCAATATTGCCTCCTCAAAGAACAGATGATGTGTTGACAATCTACCCCATCAACTTAATGCATTACAATGCAATTAGAAAAAAAACAAAGTAGTGGATTACTAAATTGCAATTTCAAGCTCTGATTTGTTAATATTAATGTATTACTGTGCCCTGTATATGTAATATCTGTAAATTCTCAAAGAAATGTATGGAAGCATCAATCAAAACTGTGGACCCAGAGTGCTAGCCAGGATATAAATATATAGTCTGATTTAGCCCTGAAATGAGGATCTTACATAAGCACATTTCAGTAATATCTGGTTGTTTGAAATTAAAGAAAACGATCTGCCGTTCGGCCTTGTACTTCTCTGTGACAGCTCATCTCCTCTGAAATTTCTAGGGAAGGCTAAATATGCAGTGAAAGACAGTGTCTTTGGTGAAAGCAATAACTCAGTCCTTAGCAACCAACTGTAAACATAAATAGTAAAGTGCAGACACGACAGACGATTATATCCTAAAAGAGAGATGCTTCAACCTGGGCTGCAGTGGAAATGCAACTGTTTTTGTAAACTGAGCAGGAACTCATCAAATTTGTTTTGTAAAGATCACATAGCCACACTTGTCACAAGCACCAACAGCAGAGGAAGACAGAAGACCAGAGCTGGTCTGGAATAAAGGCAGGTATGATCTTGGTTCTGCTCTTGGATGGACTGCAGACTGAGAGGTTGCTCCAGAGCTGTGGTGATGTCCTACTCAAAAAGGCCAGTTAAGTCTTAAATTCTATACAAGCTTGAGGTAAAATTACACTGAACACTGCCAAGAGCATTCAGTCTCTTGGTGTTAAGTTGTCCAAATTACCTAGAGTGACGCCTAGGACCTATCCATAAGGCTTTACTGTGAGAAAGAGCTACTAATTGAAAGTGCTATTGGAGTAATTTGAAAACTCAGATAGGCCAGAACTGCGAAGCTTGTGTGACTGCAAGATTTTACAAATGTTTTATCAGTTTTACTCTTTTATTTCTTCTGTCTCCTCACCTATTTCTGTCTGGCTTTTTCTTATGTAGCACGTATTTTTTTCCTCACAGTGCTTGAAATGGGAAGACAAGCTCCAACAGTGAAGCGCGCTTATGTAGTGTAGCATCTTCACCTTCTTTGGTGCAATTTGTATGGTAAAGGTTGTGAGGGAAATGTCTGTCTGAGGCATGCATATGTAGCTTGGATGTGAATCTCTTTGGAATGAGATCTTGCACATGTAGTCCATAGACGGGGCTAGTGCTGCCCTAGCCAGCTGGGATGGTGACCTCTGTACCTACAGTTAAAAGTGACCTCTGTACCTGTAGTTAAACTCACCTAGGCTCCAAAGCAGATAGCTGTGGACAAGCCACTTACCAGAAGTGGACCTTAAATCATGCTGGCTTTCCAGCCATCCTTGCAAATTATTTGGGAGGGTTTAATCTGCTCACACAGATGTGCCTATCAAATGTGACAGAAACGCTAAGGAGTGTCTGTAAAGCAGTAATCTCAATTTGAGCAGCCAAAATTCTTGGGTATGTTCATCATCCATGACCTTAATTTTTCTATTATAAAACAGTGGTAATAATGGCCTCCTGGTCTTGTTGAGAAGGGAAATCCCTGGAAGCACTTAGGTAGGATAGTTAGCACTCCCTGGCAGAAGTTCATCTCTTTGTTTATAGTGTGGAGTTTGTAATGGGACATGCAAAATAACATCAGAGGCCAAATACTGAATGAGAAAGATGAAAATAAATGGTAAATAATTACCCATTTGCTTAAAGCTGAAGGGATTGGTGTGGGGAGAATAACATTATTAAAAGCTGCATGCATGTGATGTAGGGGAAAAGCGTTAACCTTCATCTGCCTTTCCCTCACTTTTTGGGTAGTAGTCTTTGGAGTTTTAACTTTTATTTAATGGAAATAATTGGCTTTGATTTGGAAGAGTTTTATTCAGTATTGCAGGTATTTTCCTATAAAATAATGTTTTTGTTATTGCAAGGAAAGAATATGGGATTTATCTGGAGTTGCTCTTATATACCTATGGTTAGAATTTTTGGTTTTCTCTGCTGACTGCTAAGCAGTGCTGGTGAGAGCAGGCTGGCTTTGTCTGCCTGCCCAGAGGCAGTCTCATTTCTCATTAGCCCATGGTGGACAAAGTGCATGGTGGAGTTGCACACAATCAAAAGGTCAAGGCAATAAAGTAACTGAAAAATGTTTTAAGCCTTCTTAGGACAAAAACTGCATTGTTTGAAGAGTTAGTTGCAGTAGCTAAAATTCAGGAAGATAATTTAATTAATAGTTTTTTATCGTTTTGTTGTAATTAAAAATGTGATGATTTGGTGTGAAATTTACTGTGGATTATAAAGTTTAAAATTTTATGTCGTTTAAGTAGAGGCTGTTGATGTTTTTGCTAAAGGCACAGTTAAATACTGTCTCTGTAGTCTAGGCTTAGGAAAAAACACAGGAGGAACTGAGGACTTTTAAAAAAATTACCTGCAGAAAATAAAAGAAGGTGAGAAGAAAAGTGTTTAGAAAGCAAACTATTTGATTTTTCTTTAAGCTGTGTAGTCTGATGCTTGCATACATTTCAATAAAGGGAGCTCTGAAAAAAAAAAAGGCAAAGATAGCCCTTGTTTCAACATTCTTCGTCTGGGAAAATACTTTCTGGTTTTGGTATTTTCAGAGTGCTACATGTTGTGAATGCTGGTTCATCCTTTGGTACATATGTACATACATAACACCTTGAATCCAGTCTTCTTGATTCCAAACTTAATGGTGTTTCATTGCTAATTTCAGTATGATCTCACTTAACTAGGATTTTTAAAGCTTTTTAGAAAAGCCACGTTTCCTTAAGCAGGACGATGCAACCAAGAATTATACTGACAAATCAGAAAATGTTTGATCAGCTTTAGACCAGTCTTGGTGACACTATAATTTTGCATTGTTTAACAAATCTGTGTGATAACTACACTGCATAAAAGCTAAAATGATTCACAGTCTTGCATGTCTTTATTTTTTGTAAACAGAGAAGCAAATGAGGATACGGTTAATGTAAGACTGATTGATTTCTACTGTGTTTTACTCAGTATTATTAATATTAGGTACACATATTCATTTTTTAAAAAGGAATCCTTGAAATTCTATAGTGAATAAGCTAGTAACCCTTCACAGAAATTGCCTGAACACTTGGCTGATTTCATGGAGAACAACAGAACCTCTCTATGAATTTCTTAAATTCTTGTGTTTTGTTATATAAAACATCCTTTAAAGGAGAAACGTCATTGTGCATCAGAATCTAAAAGGTTTTCTTCTTGAAAAAAAAGGTTGTAAATATTTCCTCTGTCGAGAAGTAAGCTCTTATAACTGCTTAGTGTTTATTTTGTTTCCTGTATATCAGAAGTCTGATAATTGCAGCACAGACAGGTACTTAAGTGACCTTGCAAAAGATTGAGTCTCCCCCATCTCAGAAGTATCCCCATCATCCCTTTGCACCTAAAGCAATGAGGAGGAGGATGAAACCAGAGAAAAAAAAATCTATCTAAGGTGAAAAAGAAAAAATATCAACCCAAATAGAATAAAAAAGGATCTATATTAAGTATACCTACTGATGTCAGGGCTTTGATTTTGATATGACATTTATCTTTGCAAGAGAGTTATCAGAGTGTCTTCTTCATGAATGAAGGTAAATGTTGCAGGCTTAAACCCTTACATAAATAGGCACAGAGGTGCTCTGGGTTGCATGGGAAGATCAGGAGGGAGCTTTACAGTACAGTGCTGCAGAAAAGGTGGGAGCAGGCAGAATGTTTTGTTGCTTTTGTTTTTGTAGGAGGTTCAGCTTGATAGTGAAACTGCTAACATGGGAGTGGTTTGGGCTGTCACCATCACAGTGGCTAACAAGACAATGAATTGTACACTGAACTCTCCCTCCTCCCCACATAAGGAAATAAATATTACTCAGATAACTTTCTTTTTCCTGGATGTTTGTGAAATAGAAGTCTGTTAATACCTGTATCATATGTGGCTGAGCCTTATTATTACTGTGCAAGAATTTTAAAGATAGATATGATGAGGTCTAGTAATTTTAATTTTATACTAGCAACATTGTCAACATGGTCATAAGCAGATCAGATGACATGCTGAAATAATTACGTTTAGTAAAGGATTGTTCTGGATCCTCACTGCTCTGGTGGTGATCTAGTCTTTATGACCTTCTAACTCACTGTCAAATTTCTACTTTTTTCATAGTAAGTTTGTACCCTTCTGTTCTTGTGCCATCATGTTCCTTTAGTACAAATAGTTCTTCTCCCTCTCTGATGTTTACCTCTGATGTATTTATAGGTATCAATCCCTCCCCTCACAACCTTCTTGCTTACTCTGCAAAGAGGATCATATTCTTGATCACACTGAATGTTTCTTGAAGCCAAATTATTTCACTTAAAAGAAAAAAAACACACCTGACTCTTGAATTGTTGATTTGCATAGAATGAGGAGAGGTGATGTAAACTCAGAAAAATGACTAAGGAGAACTTTCATTTGGAAAGGACTTTGGAAGAGAAGCTTGTCTAAGCATTCTTAATATTCTTCCCTTTGGGCCATGATATCATTGCTAGGTTATTATTTCAGCACTGTGTCAGATAATTGACCACAGTCAAGGTGGTGGGTGGGTTTCCTTCCTGTTTGATACTAATATTCCAAATTTGGTTACACACAGCTGCATGTCAGAGTTCACTGAAGCACTAGGCACAGGGAGTGAGAATAGACATTTGGACTTTTAAAACCAAGATTGCTAATTGCTGTCATGCAGTCATGTCCCTGTAGCAGCTTAACAGGTGGACAAGTGGGACAGAAAAGAATCTTTCTGTGTTGCCACAAAAGAGTTAGTTCTATAGAAATCATCACTGTCTGGTGCTAGAAAATTTTACATGTCAGGATGGCAGTTGAATTGTTTAGTGAGGAACCTGTATCCATGAGATAATACAGCAAATCAAGGTTTAATTTGGGAAAGGGAAGGGTGCAGTTTGGTTTCACAGGAGATTTTGCTGGGCTGTAGTTGTTTTATTGAGTTTCAATATCTCCTAAATTTGAATTTTTCAATAAGAAGGAAGCTAGTCTCTTTCTCACTGTTTCCTTGTAGAATCAAAGAATCATATGGCTATCACTTCAATATTTCCACACTTCACTAATGAACTGGTAAATAGATTAAGTTCCCATGTCTGAATCAGAAACTGATTAAAAAAACAACCAAAAAACATAGAAAACAAGAAAACCCCAAGTCCTCTGTGCAAACTGTCACAGTTGAGTTCCTGAAAGTGGAAATTCCAGTGGATTTTTCCTTTGTCTAAGCATAGTGCTCTTAGCTTTTCCAGTTGTTTCACTGGTTCTGTATACTACCACAAAAGACTCTCACTGTAGAGAGAACAAATTAACATTATTAAATTTTCATCTTCATGTGAAAGTGTGGAAAGAGAGAGGCAGAGAGAGATTGGAGAATATATTTTATATTGCAATATTCTAATTGTTTGTCTTTTTTAGCTTCAGGAATGGAGCTGTCTGACTGAAGAGGACCCTGACGAAATATTTGTAGTTACCAAGTTCATTGTCTTAAAGACTCTGGTGTTACAACTGCACCTTTTTCAGAATGGCTGAGAAGGCTCCACCGGGGATCAACAAAAAGTCTTCAAGGTCTACCCTTTCTCTGCCTCCAGAACCAGTGGAGATAATTAGGAGCAAAGCCTGCTCACGGAGAGTTAAAATAAATGTTGGTGGGCTCAACCATGAAGTGCTGTGGAGGACTTTGGACAGACTTCCAAGGACACGATTAGGAAAGCTCAGAGACTGCAATACTCATGAATCTCTGCTAGAAGTATGTGATGACTATAATCTAAATGAAAACGAGTACTTTTTTGATCGACATCCAGGGGCTTTCACTTCCATTTTGAATTTCTACAGGACAGGGAAACTACATATGATGGAAGAAATGTGTGCTCTTTCTTTTGGCCAGGAGCTTGATTACTGGGGGATTGATGAGATATATTTAGAATCTTGCTGCCAGGCAAGGTACCATCAAAAGAAAGAACAGATGAATGAGGAGCTGAGGAGAGAGGCAGAGACAATGAGAGAGAGAGAAGGGGAAGAGTTTGATAATACCTGCTGCCCAGAGAAGAGGAAGAAGCTCTGGGACTTGTTGGAGAAACCCAACTCATCTGTGGCAGCAAAGGTAGGATAAATAGTAGGCTTAACACAAGACAGTAGAAATTGGTTTCATGGCCCATGTCTATGACATGCAGGAATCAATATGTAGAGGAAAGAAGAAATAAAAAATCTACATATTGTGAAGCAAATACATGCTAATCTGTTCTAAAACCCACTGAAATCACTAGAAGGAATCCTGTTGACTTCAGTTTATTTTAGGCAGCTGCTACACTTTACTTTTGTTGTATATAATCAAGAACATCTCTGTGATCATTAGTGGACTTCATATTAAACACTTTGATGAAAATACAGTCAGAGAACACTACCTACTTTTTTGTTAGAAAAACATTTGGTTATGAAAAATGTGTTTCAGTGTTGCTGCTTGTCCTATTACAGGCATTGCATAGGTATGGTGTCTGTGTCTCATAAAGTGCGCTGGATAGGTTATCAATGAATAGTGTCAACAGCTGCTGTCTGGCATGGTTTTACATCAGGCAAGGATTGCAATACATTTTTCTCTTATACTACATTTTTGAGATCAAGAATTAGAGTATTCTGTACAGAAGTATTGGAATATTAAAGCTCATAGATACACACATAGATATGTATTAGTATATATACACACACATATATATGTGTATATAGATGTGTATATGTACAGAAACAAATACATGTTTTATACATACACATATATACATAAATGTATATTTGTGAAATGTGTCTATATTCAGTCAGAAATGAGGAAACATTCATATGAAGCTTAGTTCTAGTACTGCTGACTTCAAGCAAACTGACAAGAATCTCACCATACAGTGTAAAAGTTTATCCATGTTAGGGAAATGGAACTGCACACACAGATACTTTAAAGAAAGATTTTCTTATTTCTTGAGGAACTTACAGTTTTATTTGTAATGTAAGGTACTGTTTAATGTGAGGTAAATTGTGGAAGCTTATCTCCAGCTTGAACCACTCAGAGCGAAGATGTTCAGAGTTTAGGTGTTCATGTCAAGCTTAACTGTGGCTTCATTTTCTTCTGTTGGTTTGTTTGGATGAAATGCTCTTGGACTATGGTAAGTACTTAAATATGATGGTGAAATGGACAAAGAGCATAATTCCAGCAAAGACTTTTCCTGCAATAGCAACATCTTACTTTTGTGGTGCAATACACTTTTAAAGTATTTTTTTCGTTGTAGGCTGCCTAAGTGTTTAAAAAAGGATGTGCTCTTGTAAAAATAAAAATTATTATGCTACAATATAAGATTCTTAGCTGGAATAAAATCTTACAGTGGAAAAAAGAAAGTATTTAGAATATTTTAGAAAACTATATGAATACATTTTCTACTTCTGAGATACATATTCCGGGCCATATGTTCCTCTCCAGGAGAAGGAGCAGAGAGGAAGCAGATGGGCATAAGTTGTGCCAAAAAGGGTTCAGGAAGGCCGTGTTGTGCACTATGATCCCCTGATGCAAGCTAGCATCCATCACTCCCCCAGCACTTTTGTGACACAGCTGCTACACAGTCTGCAGGAGTCAGGGACCAGCTTCTCAGTCCTGCACGGCTTGAAACATCACTGATATGTTGTGCAATAGACCTCTCCTGCTCCTAGACACAGGCGGGAGGAGCTCCTCGTGGAGCTACACAGCTGGGACATGCTGCGCACAAGCTGGGAGATTTCCTGGCCATAGGTGCTGCCTCAGTTACATCCCACACTGTATTCTGGAGACAGATTGCAGGGGAGAGAAAACCCAAGTGTTTTTGGATTTTTTTTTTTTTTTTTTTTTTTTGGTTGGCTTTTAACATGGAAAAGAAAGCAATTGCATATAGAGCTTGAGACACGTGTTTAATGAATGTTTTCTAAGGCTAAGTGGGAGTCAACACAGTAAGATAGATCAAGTGAACAGGGTGAAGCAAAAATACTGATTCTTACGTTCTTTGGCTCAGACTTGTAGATTTGTATTCATCCTTTTGTTTGGTGGATAAATGCAGAAATATAGGACAATTAAACTTGTATGAGTGCTTGTGATTGATCAAACTCTTCTCATGACTTTACAGTGACCCATCATGGATTTGTGTGTGAAAGAAGTTAGGCCAGCTCTGAGCTTTAAAAAAGTAAACCTCCTTTGGCCACTCAGGCTACATATCTCCTCAGGTTTTGCAAACAATAGTGAACATTTCTTTAGTTCCCCGAGATATTTATTTTTTTTTAAACTTCTTATTTCTACTTTACCTCATTTCCTGGTTTGACTGAATGTTACTGTTCTGTGCTTTCTTGTTATAGGGACTTTCCCATTACACTTGTACACATGTTGCAGTAGTTTTCATTATTTTAGTTGCCTTCTGTTTAAATTAATGCCTTTCGAAGTGATTTTTGTGAACTGGAAGTCCCCATGCTACACACATTCAATTTCTCTGTTTAGCGACCCCTCAGTCTGTGAAGATATGTACGAGCCAAGATTGTAGTCAGATACACCCAATGGCATATCAACTATGACTGTACAAATTTGGCTGAATGACCTAAAGGAAAGCCAAAGCTGTTGCAGCACATTCAGACTTAAGGAATATAAGCAAACAAGCCAAGTTGCATGTAAAGCAAGATATATTGGCGTCAGTTGGATGTACTTCCTAACAGTCTGGAGCTATCACCGACTGGGTTAGGCTCTGTGGCAAGGTTTTATCTGAAATGTTTCAATAGCATCACTTTCAGATTTCTCATCTTCTGTTGCACTATGTGGTAAGTTGCTAGTTTATCCTGAAACAAGAGGCAGAACCATCTTCTTTTCTCTGCATGGTAAAAAAGATTGCGGGATTTAAAAGGCAGAGAGTTGGGAAACAAATGAAAAAACATTACCATGAAGCCTTGAATTCAAATATTTGTTCCCTTTTGAACATCTGTAGAAACATATGAAACCATGTCAATGTATGTAGCTATCCTACAGGTACCAGCTCAATCACTCACACAGCACCCAAGCAGTTGATAGGAACATACATAGCACCCAAGCAGTTGATAGGAACAGCTCACTTTTTAATCTCTTAACATGGAAAAGATTAGGAATGTGAGATAAATACTCAACTGTGGTTTTGATATGTGGCTCTGTCTTGCCACTTCTTGATTCTGCTAAAGTCCTTTCTAGGTCTTATCCAAAGCTTACTGAATTAAGGGGGAGTCCCGTTTTGGATTAGGCATCTCAGAACAAATCCTGCTCCTTTTGAGGTCATCAAAGATTATCCATTGACTTCACTTACATCAAGGTGAGACACAACAAGGTGACAGTGTATGAGCAGCAGGTATTTTACAGGATCTGTATTAGTAAATAGGAGAGAGCAAGAAGCATGCGTGGCAAGAAATGAAAACTGTAGTTAGCTAGTAAGAGAATATTATATATCAAGTACAGTTGCACAATACAGGCACACTTTACTATGTGATTTTTAAAAAATTTAGTAAATACTGGCATGCTTCTCAGTCACCAATGTGTGCATTCTGGGCTCAGCAGTTCTTTCCTAGTCCTCACCCAGCAAAGCTCTCCATGAATTCAGTAGAGATTTTAACTAAGGAATATATAGGATTTGCCTATATATACTTATAAGCTTTTTAAGTAGGATTAAGAAAAGATTTCCAGGAGTTTGGCTATTTCAGACATGCACAGTGATGAAGTCTTGGGAATCAGGAAAAATGGGAATTTTATGTATTCTACATCCCAAAAAGTCCCCAATCCTGTTCCCCAAGCCACAGAGTTTTGTGAGAGTCTAGAGTTCTTTGATTCAGAGTAACATCTGAGTTTTTAGACCAGGCATTTTTTTGTGCTTATTGTGTAAACAGTATTTTGTGAAAACTCCATTTGAAAAAAAAAAAATTACTAATGCATAGTGAGGCAAAAGAAAAGAAAACAAAAAAGTATTTTGCAACTTTATGGAAGAGGGTCTGAAGCAGAATAGACCTTCTCCAGAGTGTCATCATACATCCATTTTTCTCCAGAAATCCTTTTATTTGGTCTTGGAGTTTTTGTATGGGAAGGGAAAAACAGTCATTGTCTGGTCTTCTAATTACAGTTACTGGACCTGTAACAGCCTCCTTAAAGCAGTAGCAGCTCTGACCAACCTACTAGTAGTATGAAACTCCTCAGCAGGTATCAGAATGAGCATTGACTTCAGTGGATGTGAACTGACTGCAGTTGGATTACATAAGTGCTTACAGTTCAGTACCTTGCTAAACTAGGATATTAAGGATAAACATAGCCGAGCTGATGCCTTTTTAACTATCTGTGTTACATTGTTCTGTACAGTGCACTTAAAATCAGGGGATGCTTACTTTGGAACATCTGTGAATCTAATGAATCCATAAATTTAATGTTTCTTTCAAAGTATTAATGCACAAGCTCTTCTGTTCATACTTGTTTATGGAATCCAAGAGCCTGTTTCTTCTTCACACTTGTTTTCTATCATTTAAATTCATTTGGACTAAATCCTAAATGAATTTGGAATGTTTCTAGTGCAGATGATCTACTATAGAGTGAATGAGGTCAGAAACAAGTGGAATATCTAGGAGACACGTGTCTGCCTAAAGATACTTGATACTGTCTCAATCATCTTTCATTTACAAGAGTGTTTTAAGTACCTTACAATAACATTGTCAATAAATATCACTCAGATTTTCCATTTCATATTTTGTATCACAGGTTGGCCCTTTGGGTGCAACTAGGGATTAACTGCTTGATTGATTCTAGAGATCTTTCTTATGCAAGTCATTCTTTCTCACATGAATATGTCCTTAAAACTTAGCATGCTTATTAACTGATCAAGTATAAAAGTTAAAATTAAGTCATTTAAAACATTACTACTCAGTCACACTCTGTCCTTGATATTTTGGAATATACAGAATGGTAAAATACTGGCCTTTGTGGCTCTACAGCCTGGGGTTTACCTTCTTTAAAGTTGCGTGAAACCTGATGGTGTTGAAAGTGTTCACTGTTAATTCCATTTGTTTCACTGCATGGCTCATTTGTCTTTATTTTGTTGATTTCATGATTGTATGAGGTTTGTTTTCTGGGATTGGTTTGGTTTTGAGTTTTTTTTTTTTTGCTTTGCATACACGAGTATTCCTGTATTGTGAAAAGCACACTAATTTATCAGCTAACTAGTGATTGTGAAAGGTGTAATTATCCCAAGCCTCACTGGAAATCACAAGGAGTTTCTGTGCTGCATTGAGCAACTAAAGCCTTAGGTGAAAAAAATTACTTTGGAGGGGGAAAAAAAAAGGCAGCATAGAAGGGGAGACTCAGGCCACTGATACCTACTTAGCTACCAGGTGCATTATGTTAGGCTTACTACAATGAGTTGCCAATAGAGGACACAAATAGCATATGCTAGGGGCCTGACTTACTTCCCGTAAGTCTGTTTTATGTATAATTCACACTGCCTCTCATGCCTGTTTAGACTTCGTAGAGCAGCTTAAGAGTGGTTGGGAGCTAAGTGTAAATTATCAGAGTCATTGTGCATGACTTCAGAACAGAGTTGGCTGTCATATAAGGCATTTCAGTATTCCTTTGCAAGTCCTTATAAATTATGTCCTAGACTGTCACACAATCTTCATTCATGGACAAACCCTAATTAATTATAGTGGTGCACTACTGGTCGTTTTTAGGTTGAAGGTCACATCATACATGCTCAGAGGACTTAAGGAAAACTTTTAGCTGATTGATTGCATTTCAGAGAATAGCTGTCACACGTAAGAGAAGTGTCTGTCCCCAGCTGAGCAGTTGCACTAAGAATATTAAAGTGCTCAAGTGAGAGAAATACTTTGTTATGCTTACATCTTTTGTTATGTTATATGAACAAAACACTTTTGTTGCTTATATCCTCTTCTCAGTTTAGGTTTACATGTTCTGTATCATCCTGATTTTGTTACTGTTTCTCCATACAAAAAATTATATTCTGTGTGCTTTCCCATCTGACCGTAGAGCAAGGATGAAGATTGCAAAGAAGCAGACAAATTAATTAATTTGTACTATTTTATTTGCCACAATTTTTTGTGTGATATATAGTATACCAGAGAGCATGATAACATTCATAGAACTGGTGTTTTCTACATGATTTGTGGGTTGATATTCTGTTTGAACTCTGATTTCAACTTATTTTGAGGATGGAATCCTGTTATGAGCCTTAATCTGAATGTACTACCAGAAATGTTATGGTTTGCATTACCACTCTCAACACTTTAAAGACACTTATCTTCTGAAACTAAGTTAAGGTAAAGCACAGAGGATGGTCCCTGTTAATAAATAACTGTCTTCATCTCACCGTTGTTTCTGGCCAGGACACTTATTATCACTTTTTGCTTTTAAGGTGAAGTTATTTTTTGTGCCAAACGATAAAGTCAGTCAATGTGACTGTAAGACAAAGAGATTATATTTGATCCGAGTCATTCATATTTAATAATGAAAGTGTTTTAATGTCTTGAAAGATAAGTGAATATATTGTTTTTTCAATAGATATTGTATCAAGGTACACAATAGACTGGCAGTAGTTAATTGATTTTGTTTTAAGAGCTTGTATATGCTCATTCCTGAGTTGGTCATTAAAAGATTATTTACCCTCTTTATACTTCTTATATGAAGTATCTGGTAACCCATGATTCAGCATTTTTGGTTGGTGTAAGTGTCACAGGAATAGAGCTGGCATCTCATCTGTTTTGCACCAAAGGTGTTTAATATCTCAGTTGCATATGAGTTCCCTCCAGCCCTGAGACCTTATCTGTGGTGTGCTGAAAGGTCTTGCTGTAAACTTATTAAAAGGACTTATTGAAAACTACGATTGGAATAAAACAAGTAAAATAAGCTCCTTTGAACTGACCTGTTTATTATTGACACTTAATTCTCAGTAAATCAGATGCCGAAATTTTGGAAGTAGTGATAGGGGCAAAGATGCAATGACTCATACTCAGACAATGTATCACTGGCTTTGAGCACTGGCACCAGGGAATTTCCCCATTCATTGTATGAACAGAGGAAAGGATCTTTCCTTCTTGCATCTGTGAGAAGGGGCTTCATTGACTCTAGTTTTATGGATACCTTGATGAAAACTGAAAAGGATTTATGAGGAATCTTGTTAAAGGATGGAAAAAAGGCCAAAATAAGTATTTAGAAAAAGGAGGAAATGCATTCTCTGCATTTGGAAAAAAGATCTAACTGGCAATTTGCAAAACAAAATTTTAAAGTAACAACTAAAGTATGCCTGCACTTGTGAAACCCTTCACAGAATCACACAGTAGCTCTTGCTAGAAATGTGCTAGGATTTAGAATGTTTCAGATTAGAGTGAATTACCAGCAGGTACAACACACATGAGAACAGCTATCCTTTGCCATCACAGAGCGTATTATTGCAAGTTCCTCCAGCCCCATGTGTCCTTCTGAAGTTAGGAGAGTAATTTAATTCTAGGATGGCTGCTTTTTTAACCACTGCTCATATCCTTTTTTTTTTTTTTTTAATAGTTCGTACCATAAATTGAATATAGACCAGCATCAATTGGGTATACCTTTTAAAATATGTACTGCAGTATTTCTGGTTAGGTGGCAATGTTTTATGCATTAGAGCATGCCCTTCAGTAACGTCAGAGGCATCTCACGAGCTGGATTTTCAGCTGTGACATGTCACTTAAACTGTGTCATGCCTGAATGGCCAGGCCAGAGTGTTGAGCCTTTCCCTTCACCAAGAGGCAGATCATATGTCCTAAAAATGTTGCATTTCCGTTTGGTGTTTTCATAAGCAGCTGCCAGGGCATTGTCTTCTCTCATGTAACACATTTGGAAACAATCTGATGTCAAGGAGATAAACTAATAAATTAAATTATGTGAAGGTGATGTTATTTCAAGGGTTATCCAGGGCAAATATGTTAGAAGCAAAGGGCTGCACTGCTGTTTGGATTGGCTTAATCTTGCTTTTGTAAAGCTGAGAGCAAACCAAATCTATATGGTAACCCACAAACTGGCTTTTCTGTTTGAGTCTCTGATTTTGTTGCCAAAATTTAGAAGATGTAGAAGAATAGAAAACTGCTCCCAAGTGACCTGGAAGCCCATGAGATTTCTACATTTAAGAAAAAAAAAATCCATGGTATTTGTCGTTTCATATAGCAGACTCATGAATTTTCTATTTAATGAAGGTACATTTGATGAAGGTATATTTGACTCATAGTGCTGAACCCCACGTTTTGAGGGAATACTGAAAACAAGCATGTGACGTTTGCACAGCTGTTTCAAAGTGACTTTGAGATCAAAAAACTATCCCAGTAGAGTCTTTGTATGAAGCCACCACAAGCAGCTTCTTACATGCCTTGATAACTCTCTCTACGGAGAGACACAGAATAACGCCTGTTTTTCAAGTGGGATAAATATGTTTCTTTCCATTTAAGTGTATTTGATTTGCACACGTTGGGACCCAGTCAACAGCCCTGCACTGGAAGTTGTTTGGTTAAGTGTACAATATCTTTCCACATTAATGTTATGGCATTATGAGTGAGTGAATACCCCATCATACTATACCTGAGACAGGCCTTCTAGTGTTTTTGAGTGATGTTGGAACCGGTCAAGCTGTCTTTGAAAAGCACACTTAGGCACAGTAAACATTAAGCCTATATAGTAACAAACTAGCCCTTATTTCCAAAAAGTGGTTTTAGGATTGTTGAGGTTTTAGTCATGTATATCCAGTGTGTGTGCATATATATATGACAGCTGAACCGTTTCTTTTTTATTTTTTTTTAACAAAAGTATTGCACAATGAGAAGATGTATGAGATGGTGGAAGCAATCAGAGCAGTAGTTTTCTGTCGATATCTAAATGCCTAGAAGCTGCCTGAGTCATATTTTCTGAATTTTCAAGTCATCTTGTACTTACTGTTTATAAATATGCATACAGAATTTCTTCTAAAATGTAAAGAAAGTCAGGAGTCAGAACATGGGGTACAAACCTGAAGTCTGAGGAAATAGTTATTGGAATGACAAAGTGAAGCACTGAGGTTGTGCAAGTCTAACCTGATCTCTAAGGCTTGGACTCATTCTTCACAGAGAACCTTTTATGCTTGTTGCTTTTGGGAAGTGGTGATGTGTTCCTCTAAACTCCTGGCTAAAAGGTGGCACTTCACTGGACTAATAAAAAAGCCTTCTAGGATTATCTAAGCTTTTCTGTTCTAGCCTCTAGAAAGCATATTAAGTAAATGTCCAACAAGACCAAAATTCTTTACAAAACAGCTCATAAAGGGAGAACAGTTTTTCTCTAAGGCATTAACAAGCTTCACTGCACAACCTGGGGCACATTTGTTACCCAGAGTTCAGTGTCTTCACTCATCTTTCGTTAGGTCCCTCCTGACAGAACCAATGGGGTTAGATATTGCTTTAAATAGCTCAGGTATGGCATATGGCAGACTTATCCCAAGGACAGCCAAGTTACAGTGACAGTTTCAGGTATCACTAGCTGCTCGCAGAATGCCTCAGAGGAAGAACTGGCTGCTGGTATGGTTTGAGAGAGTCTAGCTTGCCTTGATTTAATGTATTTTTAGAGATGGTCTTAGTTTTTGTGCTTCTTCAGTCAGTCAGGTTTCTGTGACAACAGACAACAGTGGTATCAAGTTTTATTTACAGGCTCATGTTCATATAGTTTCTTTCCCAAGCACTGCAGTCGCCTCACTGAAGGCTCTTTGGATGATTGATCTGTTCTGTTGTACTGAAGCATCTACTATTGTGTTTGACTTTGGGAGAGGTTTTTCAGGAGAACAGTGGATATTGCTAAATTAACGTAATTAAGGTAGTTCTTTTGCAGACTGCAGGAGATCCTTTAGAAGTGTTACAGGCTTGTTCTGAGAAGAACTGGGAACTCATTTCCATTTCTGTTATCTGCACAAAAACTTCTCATTTTTATATACTTTAAAAATTTTGATATAAATCCTTTTGTGGAGTTTGTGGATTTGAAAAAACTGTTCCAAATGTATCTTGGTCTGTGGTCAATGTATGTATGCATGCAAATACATTTTGTGAGATTATAGCATAGAAAAACTTGGCTAGTGCCCCTGAATTCTATTAAAACACTGATATTATGGATATAGCCCAAAAAAAAGGCAAAACATCTAAAATGAAAAGAGTACATACATATGAGGCTAGTCCTGTTTGACTGAAACCTACAGCCGTTTACAGACTTGAAGCAGGAGGGCCAAATGACTTTGATGTAATTTAGAGCTGCAGCTATAACTTGAGGATGTATCTGATGAGAAGTCAGTTCTGTGTTTAGCAGCGCTTCAGGCCACCCTGGTACAGTTTAGTCTCTTTACTGGCGATACATACGCTAATTCCAGGAGTGGTGAGCACCAGAATTACAACTAGCCACTTCTGCATCTCCACCACAGGTGGCTGGAAACCCCCTGAAAGCTGTGGGAATAGGTAGGTGAATCCAAAATGAGGACCAAAAGCCTGGAGTAATTTTCAGTTGCTTCTACAGTTTTAAGTTTTCACACCGAGCACAAGCATCTTCTCAAGCCTTTCCTTTCACCCGTGATTCAAGTTTTTCTATATCATTTTACAGTTGGTCAGCTAACTGCAGGTCTGTGCGGTGCAGTTTGCTGTGTTCAATGGTGTTTAACTCAGAGTTAAACCTCCTCAAGAGGTAAGCTACAAGGTTGACGGTCCTGAGAATCATGTTGATGAGCAACTTGTGTTTTGGGCAGAAAGAGAAGGCTTCTTCAGACAGGATTCGAATTGTAGATTGGTGTTCAGTTACTCTTATAAATGATACATGAAGGCTTGAAGTTGAAGACTTCAGGTATGGTTTCATGCTAGAGTGAAGTTCATTATAATAAAAGACATTATAATCTGAGAAAAGTCCCAGTTGTTTTTGACAAGGAATCGAATAAGAAATCCCTACACTTTTACTGTTTATTCTGTCAATAAATGATGTGAAAAACAACTGAACAAAGCTGACCGATTGTTTTAGAAGGTATATGAGCTAAATCCTTTGAACTGAATTATAAGTAATAGAGTTTCTCTGAGTCTTTAAAATGTGTTTTAAGTTGACTTAGAAGTGGATTTTTCAAAATAGTAAAACAAAAGGGGAAAAAAACCTTTCTAAGTTGATTTATAAGGCCACTGGGTGGTCTGTTAGGAAACTAGAGAGAGAGTGGTGTAAATCTTTATCCCTTCTCTTCATGTATCAGTTAATAGACATAGTGATTAGGGAACGGATTAGATGCAGTTACTAGTCAAAAAGAACCCCTGTCCCCTTAGCTGAATATCAGAACATTCTAATGAGCACTCTTCTGAGTGCTGAAACATTTTCAGCGGACATTATTTTGTCTTAACCATCTCTGGTAGTGGCTATGTGTCCTTGTCCCGCTTTAGCCGTTATGCACTGAATTTCTTGCTTTCGCTCATGACAGTATTTTTGTATGGAAGTGGGTGCACCATGAAAAATGAATTCAGGAATCTCACCCAGAGAGGAAAATGATGAAGTGAAGCTTTGAAAACCACCAGCAGATGAGAAAAGAAGGAAAACAAGCAAGCAAGCAAGCATGAAACTTTTAATAGAAACCAGCTTGTTTAACTAAAAAAATATCCCTAGCAATTCTGACCAGCCTGAAGTCTGTTCCAATGGTCAAATCATTCACATTTGTAATGGTTCTGTTTGGCCATTTTTAAGGGCAAAAATTCAGCTCAGTATCACAGACATATAGATAGGAACAATGTCTTAATTGCTATCTGCATTTAGTTTCTTATGTTAAATATTGTGTTTTATAAGTACTTTTGCTAGCCAATATTTGACTCTCAGTTCAGTCTTTATACATGCTTCAGTGAATCTGATACTGGTTTATTGTAATCTGAATTTTAGGTTGATATATTCCGCTGCCTGATGGTGAGGTTGTTGTGCATGGATTTCAGTCTAAAGTGCATCAGGAAAATTAACCCAAAATGCTGTAGCTACTGTAATAATGGTGAAAAGGTGTACAGTCCCTCTTTGCTTGTCAGTAGCTTCTTCAGTCTGTTGAATTCAGGAAGAATCAATGCAGTTTGGTATGTACTTGTTTGTGGAGTTTTGAATTAAATACGTGTGTTGAAGAGAGATTTTTTTAAACAGAATAGCTAACGGAGACGAGAGATCTGGTGCTGAAGGATAATCTGTTTGATGAGTGTATTATAGGCAGAAAAGATGAGGGTTAGATGTGCTCTTCAGGAGGCATTCTTATTACTTCTTAATGCTAGCAGTGATGGAGTGGCAGGACAAGTCTTATTACAATATTGTGTCACTGATGTTAGTAATACCTGTATGGAGAATAAGCTTTTCTGAAATACTTTTCTGAAAGCAAATTAATTTCCTCTGAAGAGAGCCAGTGCATCTGACACACAGATATCCTTCCCTCTCAGACTGGCTTCTGTTATTATTTGAAAATAAATTGTCTTAGTTTACGGTAAGTATGAAATAGAAAGCATAAGCCTAATCTTGGAAAGGTATTTTATTGCACCAAATCACTGATAACATTTCTGGTAGCATTTCAGCAATACTGCATTTGTATGAATGTAAACTTCAGCATTTAGAACTCCAGCATCATGTATTTCCTTACTAATTTGGTTTAAAGCCAAACCCTAACCCTTACCTAAGCCCATGTTTCTGAGAAGGAGGCAGTGTATGACAGAGGGGCGCTTAACAGCACAATTGCTAGCAGGGTTTCGTTGCTGCCAAACATTCACTGAGATGTCCTCCCCCAGGGAGAGACATGTTGCTGCTGTAAAGGCCACTATGCAGGCACAGATGCCTTCTGCTTGTGAAGTCAAGCTGAAAGTCAGAGTGCAAGTTTCAGGAGAGTCTGTGTCAGTCACTGCAAACAGAAGGCACAACTGAAAATTTGGTTGATGCCTTCACCTCTTCCCTCTTTAAAAGAGAAGATGGAAAGAAAACCTTCAAAAGCTCTGAACCTTTCACCATTTTCCAGTTGTGTGAAAAAGAGTGTTATACCTCAGGAGCTAGGCTGAACTCAAGTGGTCATGTCAGGAGAAGCAATGCCTCAAATGCATACACTAACTGGAGGATCCCTAGGGCGGGTCAGTTTGACTACAGGAGTACAGTACCTTGTTCTGACCAGGTGATGATGGATGGAAGAAGCAGCTCTCTCCCCTACTTCCTGTACTGCTCTGTCATAGCCAAATAGCTATTTACAGACCCAGAAAATACACTGAACCTGTACAGAGGTACATGAGAAAAACTCAGGATTTTCCCATTCCATTTCCTCTGCCTGTATATAGCCTTCTTTTCCCTATTTTACATACACAAAGAAGTCCATTGGAAAGAAGTCAAGCAGAACCTGTCTTTCTGTTTTGTTAAGGTCTGCATAGGAGAATCTTAACAATATTTTTACTATTTTTGTGACAATATTTATTTTTAATACTATTGTAGCGCTGTTTTAAAACTTCTCTAAAGTGAAACCTCCCTTCCAGAGGGATGTTCACCTAAGTCTACTGAGGGATTTATAGCAGAAAGGCAAACATCCAATGAATCTGGTGTGCACTGCCATAACATTGATGTAGCATGTAAGTAAAAAAGGAAGATACATTTTTCAATGGATGAAAAACCCTGATAAATTTATACAATGGTGTCAAATGCTTTGGCATTCATTGTTTGGTGAGTTGTCACTGATAAGGTAGATTTCCTGGGCTTAAGGATGCTATTTTGAAACACAGTTGCTGTTAAAGGAGATTTACAGTACTCTAAAAAAATAGAAGTGAGATGATAGATTGAAATGAAGACATAAACCATGGAGCTAGGTTGTGTCTGAATGGCAAAAACAGTCTTTTCTTACCCTTTCATGTAAAATCTGCAGTTGCAGTTGTGTCAGTGAATGCTGTTTCTTTTGCACAACAGTATATATCTCCAGCATAGTCCTTTGACCATGGGAAACCCACAGACTATCAAGCATGGTGATGTCGCAAGCTCCACCTCTGCACAGGAGCTGGAGCCTGGCCATGGAAAGGCACTAGGCAAGCTGAGGGATATGCATGGGAGCTTGCTGTGAGGGCAGCTGAGCTACAGCCCATTTTGGAGACAAGCTGCCCTGGGAATAGAAAGGAGTATTGTTGCTCTGGCTGGCTTGTTTCATGTTAAAAGAAGGAAACCTGTATCAGCAGCAAGGTGTGTGTTGATTGGAGTAACACAGGCAACTTAAATAACTTGTGTGTGCGTCCTATATAAGTAACCTAGCATTTGAGCTGTAGAGCTGACATTATTTGATATGGTAAGACTACAAGAAAAACAGAATAGGCATCCTTGGTCTCCAGATTATTTCCCTAGGGCTAGAAGAAGCAGCAGAAAAGGACAAAGTAGGGAGTTAAAGAAAAATAGTCTCCAAGTGCCTACATGTGCTGAAGTCCTAGGGCACATTAGGGTTTTGGCAACTAAAAGCCATGAAAATATTACTTAATTCTTAAAAAGCTCTAGCTTGTTTAATTGTCAGACCCTTTGGGCAAAAAGAGAAAACAGTGGCTTTATGAATTCATATGAAGATTCCTCAGTTTGCCATGTCTCAATTCATAGGACAGCATAGTGACAATGATCTACTGAAGGAGGACGTCTGACAACTAACATACTCAATGAGTAAGATTATTCCTTCTGTGAAAGCAAAGAAGTGTTTTCTCCAACTGTGTAGGACAGAATTTTAAACTAAGCAGGGGACAGCTGTTCCCTCATGTTTACTGACAGCTCGTGCATATGTGTTAGGCATATAAAAGTTACCATGCAAAACGAGGTGCTTTGCAGCTGTGCTATTACACAAAAAAACCATCACCATAGCAGCCTCAAATCAAGGTACCCCTGAGAGGGGTGTATGTGGTACTTGAGAAATATGTAATGTTGATATCATCAGGTTTTTTTTGTTGTGTAAAGCACTCCTAGTAAAGATTTAGTGTCACAAGCTCACCTCTGGGGTGAAAAAACATGTATCAAAGAAAGCATGAACATTTAATAGTATTTAGGGAGTAAAGTTAATGAGCCTTGCGTATAAATTAAATGCAGACAAGTAGGTATATGTTCTCATTTGTCCCTATTATCATTGCTTTAGTACTGAGTGCCTTGTAATATTTAGTGATTTGAAACTTGTTGTTTTTTGACAGAGCAAAGAAGCCCTGTTGCACAAATGTGAACTTGAAATTTACTGCAGCTCCTTTAGGTCACACAGAAAGTCCATGACAAAGCTGGAAGCTGGATCCAAATCTTTCATGTCCTACACAGCCCCGTACAACTGGACCACCTTTTCTTTCTATGGATAACTGATCTTTCATATTTTAGACATAAGGCAGGCAGGGTTTATCCTCCATTACTGTTACTAATGAAATAATGTTCTCGTTTAATAATAGTGGCAGAGGTTTTCAACCTTACAAGCCTAAGGGACCCAGATATCTTGTTTCTGTTCCTTTTAATGGAAAATAAGCTATTTCAGCCAACATATTGTGAGTCTGTCTACATAGTGGTGTACATGTCAGTTGATCCCAAAGTCTTTTGAAATGTTTAGTTCAATGCTATTTAAAATAAAATTTATAGATTACACTATACTTATGGAATTTGACTGCTACTTATCATAGTAACTATTTGTTTGTGATGAGATTTGTACAGAGTAGCTTGAAAAGTTAATTAATATTTAATTTAAAGTCAATGAAAAAGACTGTGTGGGTGGGAAAACAAAAAGAAATGCTAAGAGCAGAGATAAAAGGGTAATAAAGTATTTAGATGCATCCAGATTTTGCCTTATATATTTATTCATAGCCATTGATTCTTAGGTCTGTCCTGACCTTTTGGCTTGAAAATTCCTTTTGTTTTGTAAGCAGATGTGAAGCATCTCCTCTGAGATGCTGCAACGTGCTTTTTCTTCCAATATTCTTTGTACAAACTGAATTTATAATCAGTGCATTCAACTTCCTCCAGATTCTGAAATGCAGGGCAAAACTTCCTAACCTAATTCTAACTGGTCTATCCCAGGACTGGCAGCAGGATTGCTGCATCAACCCTTTGGGGCCACCCTCATACTAATTCACCTTGGTGAGAGTCGAGGCTTATCAATTTGGATGCAAGGCAACACTGACAGCCTCAGTGTTGCTGTGCATTGTGGACTGAGCATCTGTGATCCCTGAGGTGTAACCAACAAGTTGAGGCTTCACAAGAAGTACAGGATCCCCTACCATCTTCTAGCCAGGTTAACAGAGAAGACCTAAGAGATGGATTCTGTGATTCTATGGAAGGAAATGGATACAGGTCCCTTTTCGAGGAGGCAGGCGTATCTCCTCCAGGCCACTCACTCCCCCCCAGTTGCCCTTGCACAGCAGGCTTTGGATGTTGAAGGACAAGCAATGGAATATGAAATTGTAGGGCCACTTGAGGAGTTTCCCAGGATGAGTCAGTCACCATCATGACTTAAGACTGCCTCAATTAAAAAAAAAAAAAATAAAGGAGGGTTGTAGTAGTAGGTCCTTCCCTTCTGAAGGGAACAGAAGGCCCCGTATGTCAATCAGATCCATCCCACAGAGAGATCTGCTGCCTCCCTGAGGCCCGGGTTAGAGATGTTGCCAGGAATCTCTCTGGTTTCGTGTGGCCTGCTGTCTGCTACCTGCTGTTGGTAAAGCAGATTGGTACCGATGAGGCTGCAGAGAGAAGTTCAAAATCTGTTGGTAAGGACTTCAGAGCACTGAGGAGAATCCTATATGGCTTGGGAGTGTACTCTTCCATCCCTCTTACGGCAGCAAAGAATACTGAACAAGTAAGGAAAACACACTTGACTAACAGGTGGGTCAGAGACTAGTGCCACAAACACAACTTTGGATTTTTTGACCATGTGAAATATTCATGATGCCTGGTCTGGTGATAGATGGAGTTCATCTGTCTCAAAAGGCGAGAAGAATCCTTGCAAACTAGTTAGTGTGGCTCATAGAAGGGGCTTTAAACTACTTTTGAAGGTGGAAGGGGATAAACTCAGGCCCACTACTGTTGAGCCTAAGGGTGGCAAGCCAGTGTTGGGGGTGAATCCTACAGAATCGGCTTCCTTCTTGAAATGCCTGTACACCAATGCACGCAGCATGGGGAATAAACAGGAGGAGCTCAAAGTCTATGTATGTGCAAGGGGTTATGATCTGGTGGCAATTACAGAGACATGGTGGGACAGCTCCCATGACTGGGCAGCTTGTTCCAGGGCTTTGTCCCCTCACATTAAAATAGTCCTATCAGATCTGAATCTTCCAAATTCTTTTGTTTAACATACTGTAAAAGAGAAGAAACAAAGTAGACTGCAACTGGACAAAAGAAGAACTAAGGCTATTGTATATTGAGTTGAGGCAACAATTTTGACATTGAGAAGAGAAAATAATTTGTTAGACTGATCCTGCAACTGCGATCTTGATGAGATATTTGTTTCCACTGTGACTGGTCATCACAATTAATATTCATTACAGTGGTGATGCAGCAGCCAGTAAAGAATCCCAATATACACCCCACCAATCTCAGAGAGCTCCTAGGCAGAGTAGGTGGTGGGTGAGAGGAAGGGAAAAACACGTGGGTGCAACAAGTGGAGTTGAGCAGAGATCCGGTGACAATAGTCAGTGCTGTCAGAGAAAGTCAGCTGGGCTTCTGGGTGATCAATAGCACCTGACATTTTCTTAGAAAATATGTGTAAATCTTCTGGGAATGGAGTTAACGTTCCTTAGTTTTCTCTTCACCTTCTTCCACTTTCTCACTCTTGCGTGGCTCAGAAAAAGGCTGAGTGGACATTCTGGAAAATAGGATTGATGTAGTGGGTAAACCTGGATAAACTCTTCATGTATCATGGCATTTAGTCATTTCTCTATATTACAAACAAGTGAACTGAAGACATTCCAGAGTATTGGGAGGTTTTTTGGAATGAAAAGTAGGGAAAATACAGCAGGTGATCAAGGTGCTCAGCAGCTGATCACAAATTCAAGGTGATCATCCACTAGAGAGAAAGTGAAAAAATCTCTCCTTAATTAAAAATAGGACAAAAACAGTGCTAGCAAAGACCTAATTAAGCCAGATTTGTGAAAACAGACAGATGAATATATATTAAGGTTCTGTGTAATCATATAACTCAAAAAAAAAACCCAAAACCCAAAAGGCCAATGGAGTGAAATGCCTCGTTTTATTTGAGGGTATTGGCAAAATAAGTATTTCAGAGCCTTGATAGAAAGAAACCCATCAACCTGTAGTATTAAGCTACAAAGTATGCATGAATGGCAAAGTAAATCTCCTGTGCATTAGCAGTGAATTCATAGTATCAGGAGGAACCCAGAATCCTAGATACAAATAGGAAGAATGATGTTCCACAGCTTCACCTCGGTGAAGACAGGGATTGTGAAAAGCTGAAAGAAACCAAAGAGGCTGCAAAGGCAAAAAACACATGGTAAGGTGTGGTATAAAGAGTAGAAGTTTAGATTCCATAAGTGCATATTTCAAAATACGACCACAGAAAGCTGTTTAAAATGTGCATATTGTTTGGAAAATTATTATCAGCTTAAAATAAAAAATAAAAAAGCATCCACTGTGGAAATACTTAGTTGCATAACAGAAGATTCCACAAAGCTGAGGAAATTTGCTGAAATCAACTTTAAAGGAGTAAATATGTTAAGGAAAAAGATTAAAAAAACCCAAAACTGGTGCAATTATATTACCACTTATTAAAAAAATTAATCCTAAAAGCTGGCATGGTGAAACAACTAACCAAAGAGTTTTATTGCAAATAAGTAATCCCTCAGAAAGTAGAACTCTTGTCCAAACAAGGAAAACAGAGAGCATAAGCACACACACTGCTGGAGGCAGTGCGATGCTTTAACCTCCTAGAAATTCCCAGCTGTGCTTTACAGAAGTTTGGAGTATGGACTGAGGAAAATCTCCCACTGAGCTCTTCCCTTTTATGCTTTATCTAGCAATTGAGTGCTTTCAGATGTATGATAAAGAGCTAGATGAGCCATTGCTCTGCCCTGGCACAGACATTTTCACTTCTGTTCTTATGAGAAGGCTCATCCTCCTTTTTCATGTACCTCTGCTGCAGTGTGCTAGGAGTTTTCTGAGAGAAGGCTTGCTTAGCACAATTTGGATATTTCCAAGTCAAATGGCCCAAGATGAGTGTTGTGGGGTTTTTGTTTGGTTCTGGTTAATTGTGATATTTCCGTTGCTTCAGTTTATTTAGTCAATCTGTGTCCTTGTTCTGTTCATACCCCGTTGAGCAAGCAAGGTGAGACTATAGAGGCTCTTTTCTCATTGCAGCCTGAAGGGGAAACAGCTACGCTCTGCATCCTGGAGGGGAAGTTAATTAGCAGAAATGTAGTTATAAAAAGACATCCAAGGGAAATGTCAAGAAAAATGCACTGTTGTCCCCTCCCAAATCACAGCAGCTCCTCCTGTTATGAGGCTGATGACAGAGTACAGCTGGGGCCCAATTCCAGCAACATAGAAGACAACACTGTGCTGCTCCTCAACAGCTGGTTAGCATCTCTGCTACATTGTTGGATCTGCACAAGATTTTGGTTTTTTTTTTCTTTAGTAAATCTGGGTTTTGATCTTTTGAGTCTGTTGAGTTTTCAGGGTGTTTTGTTGTAGAGATTTTTCCTGGCTTGATGTCATTTAGCTACTAGTCTTCCTCAGGGTCATAAAATGTTTGCATTGAGGAGTAAAGAAGAATGATTTTTTTTTTCTTTTGAATGCTATTGTGTGAGTCATTGATGAATAGCAAAGAAATGAGCCCTCATTAATCATAACAGTCTTTGTGGAAAGCAAATATTGAGCAGGCACATGTTAGGGAGTGTCTTATGTCAGATCTGCTTTCAGGCAAGGCTGATGTGGAAGCCTTACTTGCACTGTACAGTAGTGCTTGTTCTATCCCATGGAAGCTGATTTCCTTTTAAGGGTTAGCTAAAAAAAAGGTTCATTTGGAAGGCAGTTACCCCTTTGCTTCCATGCCTGCAATTTCTCAGGCAGGTGGATAAAAGTTGACAACCATAGAGAACAAGTTCAAGACTAGAGAGAATATTATAGTCCAGTAATTTCCCCCCTCACTCCTTGTACCAGGAGGCACGTGCCACATTTTTAATTTCCTCAATAAAATTTGTAATTTTTGTACTGGATTTAGGAAAGAATAACTCCTTTATGTAGAAATATGACAATGCTTGAAATATCATCAGTGGAGCTTGGTTTTGGCTGTTTTTTTTATTGGGAGTCTTGTGTTTCAAATTTTCTTTCTTGTCACTGATTTAATAAAAAATTCTATTTCAGGAGTCTAGTGATGATGAACTATGGCAGTTGTTAGAGGACTTTATTATATACTCAGCTAGCAAAGCAAAGGCTGTATGTGATTAGGAAATCTGCTAAAGAAAAATATCCTCTTGATTGTTTGTCCTTTAGAATCAAATGTCTTCAGAGCAAATTTTAGTCACTGTGTAGAGATTTTTAGGGAATATTTATCAACCAGCAGATTTAAGTATTTTAGCACAATGAAATTAAACAGTCGACGTATCAATCTGAAACTTAAAAGAACAGGGTTTTTTTCTGTATCTTACAACATTTAAGAAATGTCACTTGACACAATATGTGGTGGTTTGGTTTCTCTTACAATAGGAAATAAGGTGATTTGTGTGAGGGAAAATGATATGGTGTCTGGCTCTTTAACAACTTGGGCAAATAGAAGGGGAATCAAATGAACATTTCAAATGTCAGCAGGTCATGTGATAGGGAATGATCCCATTCACCAATATTTTGCAGTCTCACATGCCTAGAAATATTGTATAAAGCCAGAAAAAAACCTCAATGAGATCTTATATGTAATCTCAGGAGACAAAGAAGCTGTAAAAGACATGAGAGGTTTCCTACAGTGAGCCCAGAAGCAGAGTGGTAACATGGCCTCAGTTCTGCAGCAGTGCTGCTGGAGTGGGTGATTTCACCAACACGCTGAACCACGTCTCACTGGTGGCCCCTCAAGCCTCAACCCAGAATGGAAGTCACAGCCCTGCCCTGGCACAAGTCATGTGTTCCCCTCGAGTCTAGTTTTCAAACCATGAGTTCTGTCTTTTTATATGTGTGCATGTATATATGTTTTCGTTTGTATATATGTATATATTCAGATATAATCCTTGTCAGCAGTTTCCAGCTTATGGAAAGGAGGAGAAAATATAAGCAGTTCCTTCAGAAATGTTTTTGACATAAATCTCAAAGTGTCCCACTTTGCAATATTTTTCCTTCAGTGCTTGGTAGCTGAACTCCAGTTACTCCAGCTTCTTGAGTTGCTGCTGAAATAGCAGTTTGTGGAAGGAGTGTTTCTTCTGAGGTTTGCTTTTTCGCTTGTAAAAAAATGTGAAGAATAGAAGAAGTGAACTGTCTACACACCTTGAACTGTTTCACATTAACTGAGTTTTACTTAGGTGTTTGAATAATTTAGGTACTGAGTGTTAATTTTGAGGCATTTCATGCATTTTAGAAAATGTTGTCTTAGTTAGATCACTCTATAACATTACTAAATACAAAATCTGCAGCAGCCTAAGATCTAATTCAGTCCTCTTTTATGTTGGTAAGGAATCCTGTTACTTGCAGCTGACCTGGCTGTCCAGACCTATGAGAGCTAAGGATCCATCCTTTCTGCCTCCAGCACCCAAACCAAGATGTTTGAGTCAGGAGTCTGTCTGTCCCCAGCTCCATCCCATAGACAGGGAAAACAGGAGCTCATCTGGGCTGAGCGTAGCCTTTGGAAACGTCCTCTTCCATTGACTGCAGAAGGAGCTCTAGGCTGAGTAGGCACCTTGGTTCAGCAGTTCAGGCACAACCACCTGCATAGCACAGGTAAGAACTTGCCAAGTTGTCTTCAGTGCTGCATCACCAAATGAATCTCTGGAAAGCTTACAGAAGCATGCCTGACTTGAGCAAATGTAAGAAGACAAGAATACAAAACAGGTTTTGGTGTCCTGCTCTAGGATCACTGCATTAGTTCAAGGGACCTCTCAATTTTCTCACTCTGTGAGGCAGAAAGGTCAGTAGTCTGCATCGCTTCTCCCATTCTCTTCTGTTTGGATGGAACCTGCAGCTTTTCCAAAACACTGATGGAATAGAACTGGATTTGTCACAAACCTTTGAGGATTCTTTACAAACAGCATCTTCAACTTGTACTGAAATAAATGAGAGTTAAATTTGTCTCAGTGGATATCCATCATCTAATGGGCTACAGTGTCTTGCTGAAGTGCACAGCAGGATGCAAACTGTGTTCCACAGAAATTTAGCCAGGTATTGGAAAAGAGCAAAAGATATATTTGTGCCTTGGATGTTTTTAGTTTTGAACTGCCCTTAGCTTCTGAAGAAAAAGTTTGCAGCTAGTCACACAAAGATATATTCCCTACTGAGAGCTGCCCCATTGCATTATATGAACAAAGCAATAAATCTGGTGATGTGCATACAATATGCAGTTTGATAGAAACTGTCAGTCAGTCTCCTTGAAACCATGACAGTTAATATTAAAATTCTTGAACACATTGTCTACTGAATAACTAGGGAATACCTTGTTCTTTTCATCACATTGTGTTACTTGTGGATTATATTTTGTACATATTATTTGGTCTGAAGCTAAGCATGTACTTAACTGCAAGTCATCTGTTAAAATTCTGTGTTTGTGTACAATGATTGGTTTGGTAAAACAGCGGTGAGATACAACACTTTTTTTGTCTCATGATCCGCCTTCTATAAAATGAGCAAACAGCAAAACACTTATTTTCTAAAACCTTCAAGTCTCAGTTGGGTCAGACTATTATTTTGATAATTTCATATACATGTGACAGATTTTCTAATTCATCTACCTTTAATACAAAAATGTTTCACATTTCAGACAACTAAGCCAAAATGTGGAATTGTTCTAAACAGGATAATAGTGGTCTTCTTTATAGGCATAGAATCATAGAATCATAGAATGGTAGGGGTTGGAAGGGATGTTTAGAGATCATCTAGTTATGTAGGAATGTGTCTGGGCGGGTCCTGAAAACTTCCCAGGAAGGAGACTCCACACCCTTGCTGGGCAGCCTGTGCCAGGGCTCCATCACCCTCACAGTAACATAGTTTTTTCTTGTGTTTAAATGGAACTTTTTGTGTTCTGGCTTCATCCCATTATCCCTTGTCCTGTTGCTAGATACCATAGAGAAAAGGGATGCACCAACCTCCTGACGTCCACCACTGGTGTATGGGGTTGTTCCTTCCCAGATGTAGGACTCTGCACCTGTCCTTGTTGAACCTCATGAGGTTCCACTCTGCCCAACTCTCAAGCCAGTCAAGAACCTGCTGAATGGCAGCACAGCCTTCTGGGGAATCAGCCAGTCCTCCCAATTTGGTGTCATCCACCAACTTGCTGAGGGTACACTCTGTCCCATCATCCAGGTCGTTGATGAAGATGTTGAACAAGACTGACCCCAGAACCGATCTCTGAGGACCTCCATGCCCACTGGCCTCCAAGTCAATTCTATGCCATTGATCACAACCCTCTGGGCTCTGTCATTCACCAGTTCTTGATCCATCTCACTGTCCACTCATCCAAGCCACACTGTCTGAACTTTCTGAACTTTCTGATGAGGATGTTATGGGAGACAGTGTCAAAAGCCTTGCTGAAGTCAAGGTAGATGACATCCTCTGCTGTCCCCTCATCTAGCCAGCTGGTTACGCACTCATAGAAGGCTATCAGGTTAGTCAAACAGGATCTTCCCTTGGTCAGTCCATGTTGACTCCCCCTGATAACCATTTTCTCCTTCATATGTTTAGTGATGACATTGAAAATGAGTTGTTCCATCACTTTTCCAGGGATGGAAGTGAGGCTGACCGGCCTGTAGTTTCCTGAGTTGTCCTTCCTGCCCTTTTTGAAGAAATAGAAAATAAGTCAAAAAGTTCACACTGTTGAATAAATTAGAACAGATTCAAAGACATTGTGACCATGTGATGATATACACACTATGCCTAAGAGAAAAAAGGACAAAATGCACCTTCATATATAGAAATCATCTCTGGTAAGACTGGTGACAATGTAGTCTTGTAATTTTTTATATCATTATTTGGGGTCAGTGTTGTTTTGTCTGAGTATCTCATTAACAGTTTCCACATTGCTGAGAAGCGAGCAGAAGCTTTTGGCATTGGCCGTGTGAGAGTTTGCTGACAGCAATAATAAGGTAGCTCAGAGCCTACTGAAATACTGGTGGGATAGTCAACAAATAGCTTTTGACTACTTCAAGTTGGAGCCAAGTGTTTCATATGTACATTATATTCATCTATGGAGATTAATCTGGTACTCCAGAAGGATGGAAACTGCCTAAGAATCTGTTACACTGGGCTCCAAACTGCCAATACTGCGGATGTCACGCTTCCAGGAATAAAAGCATATGTGCTCATTTTTAATGCAGTCTCTAAATATGTCTTCTGTTGTGAGAATAATTTGCTAGTCTGCATAAACTTTTCTATTACTGTTTCTGTTGAGCAACATCAGGACAGAGAGTGTTCTACGTTTTTCTCAAGTGAATCATATTGCTGTAACTTTGTTTTATTAGCCATGAGATAGTTCAGACCAGATTCTCAGGACTTAACACAGTCCATATATTGAACTCGCAGTGTAAGGCACATGTAAGAAATGGGTCTACTCCAACTAGAAAGCCTTGGTCTGCTTCTCATGTTGACATCTATCCTGAGAAAAAGAATGATGTGCAGGACATGGCAGAACATGTGCATGGAAACGGCAAGACAGTGGACAAGGATCGAGGGACAACTGACAGAAGGAAAGAGTGGCAATTGGTCTGACGGTGGAAGAATCCAAGAAATAGTATCTTTTTCTAATTCTTTACAAAACTGACAATTTGGTATGTTTTGCAAGTTGTCTTATTAGCAGCTGTTCTAGCAAGGTGAGGGCTGGCCACTGAACTCAAGTGCATTGTCCTGACCTTGCACCAGCTCTAGAGTACAAGATGGGTCCAAGGCATTGAATCACTGAGTCAGAGAAGCACTCTTCCTTGTGGACTAACATTCCCATTGTGGCTGAAAACAGTTAAGCTAAGTTTTGACTTGGACAGAAATGGAGCCAATTCAAATTTTTGAATGGGAGGAAATGAGGACGTTTTGCCAAGGTTGTGTGCCTTTGAGAACTAATCAGCCCTGTAGGGCTTGCTTTGTTAATGTTACTGAAAAGCCATTGTCATGAGTATATATACATATATTTACCCATTCACAAATGTGAACATATGACTGTAGATGCATACAAAAATAATGAATAGTTGTTGTCTTGCCTATTTAGTTAATAATTTAGTGGAAAAACAAATGAACGACCGTATCTGGTCTATTCTGTCTTTATGTTGACTGAAAGATAGTGGAGAAATAGAATAAAGAAAAAGTAGAGCTTTACTAATACTAAATTGGCCTCCTAATAGAGCTTTTCTGTATTGTGACTTTTGGATGAATGGTTTATATTATACATTCTCAGGGATAGTAGTTGCTTTTCCTTTTGTAAGATGTGATCCAGCCTCTCAGGAATTTCTGGAAACTTTCTCACATCTATTACATACTCTCTTAAGAATTTAATGCAGAAGTCTGAGCAAATGAAAAGAGCAGGTAGTTTTTGATAGGTTCATGAGTTACTCTTAAGGCTGTTCAAGGAGCATCTTCATCATCATGGATTTGTGCCATGATCCAAACCAGCATGCTTATGATAGATCTGGAACATAAGATATCAGTTTTATAGAAAGACATGTCAGATAAATAAGAGAGTACTTTATTTTTTTCAGGTTGATAGGCATCTGAAAGAAATGTCAATATTTTCTATTGCATTTTAATATTGCCTTGCACCCATTTTTATAACATGAGCTCACTGTAAGAGCTCAGTTCTCGAAAGACATGGTGCAGCTGAGTGCGGTGAGGTGGGATCCAAACAACATAACACTGGCACTGGGTATGGATTAGGTACTTACTTCCCACCGCTTTGAATTCACATCCTATTGTAGGAAGCAGAGGTAATACAATATGCAATGCTGTCATGAAGAGGCAGATCTGAGGGCTAGAACTGAAAATTGCCATTGACAAATCCAAACAACTAATTTACTGAGCACTAGTGTCATTCACTGAGAGATGTTGTTGCCTCCCCCCTGCCCAATACAGTTTGCTGATGGTAGATTGTAAAGGCTCCAGGCTCTGAGCTTACTATAAAAATAATTGTCAACACAGCAAAGCAGAAGTTGTCAGCAGCAGTTCAGGAAAATCGGAAAATCTATCCAGAGCTGTTGCACCTCTCAGTGTTTTTATATTTGCTAAGTAGCTGACCATCTTAAAGTATGACTAGCAAGAGCTAAATCAGCTCCCACTCAGAACTGCAGCATGCAGTGTAAACTAGAGTGCTGGAGCTTACCACCACAGCATGTCTCTTAGCCCATCAGTGACGTCTGATAAGCATGGTCACACGTCTGTGTCAGCTAATGCTATTACAAGACTCCAGAGTCGTTAAACAGCAGGCTGGCAGATGCATTAAATACCCATATGGCTACTTGTCCTTCCGCTCCCCTCCACTTTTGCTTTCCAGCACCTATGCTTTAAGTTCATTTTAAAAATTAGTCAAATGGTAAGACCTGAATTTCTGAGGCTGTTGCATTAATTCAGAATAGTCTGCATCCTTTCCCCATGTATGTAGAGATTATAGAATTAAACTTCCACACTGTTCCCAGGAAAGTGATATAAATGCAAAGCACAAATGTTGATTATCTTATTTCAGTCAAGTGGCAGTAAATTTTCCTGCATAAATGCACCATATCATCTTTCATTGAGGAGAAAACAAAACAACTAAATATACTGCTCACACTAACCTCTTTTCTAATAGAGAACATCAACTACTACTTAATGAAATTTAGATTTTCTTTAGTTTCAGTTTCTCCTCACAAGTATGAATTGGTGGTTACAGTTTGTATATGCAAAGCAAAGGTCCATCCAACCCAAAGCATTGAAAAAAAATATTTCTTGTGCCTTCTCCCCTGTCCTATTCAATCTCAATCACATTTTCTAAAATAATACTTGGCAATGATAGAGTGCTGATTCTGCTACCAACTTAACATATGTATTTATTCCTAATAATTTTTCTTCACCTGAGAAAGGGCAACACATATGATGGAGATGCAACAGCAGCTCTCAGCAAATCTTGCTGTAATTGTTTTTTTTAATTAAAAAAGAAGCATCTGTCTAAAGCAAGACAAACATATTTGCATTCAGCATAGCAGATTTTATCCCAAATATGAGTATGTAAAACTATCAAGAATGATGCCTGAGAAATATGTCTACCTGTGTTGCCTGCACTCAATTCCTCTACGTTATTGTGTTGTATTGCTTTGGAGTAATTTTACAAATGTGGGACTATAAACAAGAACTATATAACTGAAAGTGATAGCCTGCTGTCTGTGTTCATAACTTGCACCACTGACATCGAAGTATAAGACAGACCTTTACATATACCAGAATTAAAAAGATGGTTAAAATAGATTGTTTAATTATCTTTGAAAAGAGATCCTTTCTTAGTCCAACTGAAGGATTATGATGTATTTTAGAGATTTTGGGGTACAGTGAATATCTGATAGATAAGGTGATTTCCTTGCTGAATTAAGCTGAGCAGAGAACTCAGAAGACATGAACACTCTAAGTGGCTGTAATCTGCTTTGATGGTTTTAGAAAGTCAACAGACAAAAATAATACAAGAGGTCATTAAACAGCAGTGTGCAAGGTTTGGTGTCATCAAGATGTCTGATGCCATGTGCTGGATGTCCTGAAGTATTCATTGAACCTAGGTCATGAAACCCAAGGCAGAATACTGACAAGAGAGTAAAGCTTGTAAGATCTATGTGGAGAGGCTTAGACACACTATGAGATTATGTTTTTCAGTTGAAAGAGGGATGTCAAAGCCCACACAGGCATAATTAAACATTTTTAAGCAATACAGTAATTTCACAGACTCTAAACATGTAACATTGGACACTGTGATGGTTTCTTTATATAACAGAATAGTTTTAAGACAGTGCCAGAATACCCTGAAATTCTGCACTTGATATTGAGTTGGAAACTTTGTTGGAGAAGAAAGTTTCTTCAGATTTTTGTCCTGTCCGTGCTTTCAAATGAGTAACATAAACACAAACAAAATCACAAAGAACATAACGTTTTGATGATGATTGACAAATGACTGATTTCATTTTCTCCCATGGATAAATGTATCAGATAAGTGGAAGATGATTTCACTCTGAACTTGTCAGTTATGATGTAAGATTTCTATGAAAAAGTCTTTAACGTGCATTTTGAGGCAGGCTGTGTAGGAAAGGTGTAGCCTTCGCTTATTCACTGTTTTCAGTCATAGAACAAACAAGCAGCACTGGACAAGTGATGTTCAAAAGGAACCCTCCCATAAACCAGTACTGCCCTATGGTATAGAGCAAATGACTGTCCATTTGAGGGGCTTGACAAGTTGCTAGCTCAACAGAAATTCCATATTTATACTCCAAGGCTATATTTCACCTATTTATAAAACAGGACATGCTAAGATCACAAGAAAGTGCAGTTCTTGGTACAAAGAGGACACACAACTTTTTCATGTATTATGGAACAGTCTGTATGGGGAAAAGACAAAGGAAGGTTAAGAAGTGAAGGCCCAGGACTAGAAACATTTCTGCCACCGATAGTCTGACCATGTCAAGGTCAGATCCAGACGGATCACTACAGAATAACTTATTAACTGCATTACCTTTTATTTTTCCATATTTTGACAACTACTCACCAATTGCAAATTAAAATATTTTTTGTTTTTTGTAAAAATGTGCTGAGTACAAGTTACTCAGCAGTTACGAGGAGCTCAGAGTCTTGCATGACAAAAGCCATGTGAGCAGGTAATAAGCAGATAAACCACACCATGTTAGAAGGAGAAGGAGCAGGTGACTGAATTTCTTTCTGTTCCTGTCACTTGATCTGCTTGCTTGAGATTAGTAACATGACTGTATTTTCTCCATTAGAGAGATTTTTCTTGTTATTTGTCTATGTGCATATTGAAAACAAACAGACATAATAGAAAGAGAAGTATGTTAAAAAAGAAGAAACATAGATATGGTGAAGATAACCACAAACTCAGACAGCAAAGAATTATTAGGAAATCTTATAGTGGGAAGGCAGGAGTACTAGTGAGACTAGTACAGTTTTCAAGTAAATTTTAAACTACTAGGTAAACCTTAAATTGCATATTTCTTTCTCAGGCTTCATTTATGCACAACACAATCTGAGATTTTCCCCTCTTTGCCTGCGTATCCATACAGCATGGCAGCCTGGATAGAAATTAATGGAAATCCTCTCTAAGTAAGGACTTTAAGGTATTTTTTTCAGTTACGTTGCAAAAAGTTATGCTTGCCTCTCTAGTCTCCTTTTTATAAGCTTTAATGAAACTACAAATTTGTAGAGACCGCCTTGCTTCAAAACCTGTGATACTGATATAAATCTCAGATCCATTCCTTTCCTTTATAAGAAAGAAGATGCCTGAAGATGTAAACCTGCTGCTCTGCAGTGCAACTAGAGACTGACACTAGTGTTGCTGATCAAAGGAGACTCATCTCATACTGGAAAGAAACCTACCCTTTCTTTCCATCACTGCAGTGGGGTGAGCCATGTGTATGACGCTATGCAAGCTGATGTCAGGCACTGTGATTTTAGAAATGTCCTACAAGTTTCTCTCAGTTGCTCAGGGAAATGTCTTAGGAAACAGGCTGGCCTTTGATCAAGGAAATGCATTTCTTTCAAACTCATCCAGAGATGGATTTTCCTTCCTTGGCTTTTGATCAGAGTTACCATTGCTTTTTGGACGTGAGGATAGCAAAGGCTGGAAAGTGATGAATTTAGGTTCTCTATGTAATCTATGAAGTTTCTTCACATGGGATATATTTTGATAGGACTGTGCAGGTGTTAACTTCTCCAGGAAAATATTTGCCTTTATATTTCCATCTCTGAGAAATGCACTGCAAATAAAAAATCACTCCTTTCTGTGACCCCCAACTGTATGATCCAAATCCACCTCTAGGAAACAGGTTTGAGTACCTAAATTTTGCTCTTGGCCTTCATATATTTCAGGTATAAATTCTGCCTGTAAAGCAACTCCCGTCTTCTCTAAATTAAGCAGTATTTCAGGCTTCTAGAGTGCTCACTCACAAGCACCACAGATTTTATGTGCGTTAGGTTTTGTTTACCCGCTTTAAATGACAGATTAGCATTTAAATGCTTTTGTCGCAGTTATATCTGTTTTGGATGTCAAACTAAACAAGCCATTAGGTCTCCCTCAAAATAACACTCGCTGTTGTTCGAAATGATTTCCTGCCATTTTCCCCACCCTACAGGAACAACTGAGCAGGGAACATTTCATAGTACATATTGAAATCTACAATTCTTCTGAAATCTATCATTCATGGCAAATTAAGTCTAATACACGCTCAGAAAGCAGTTACATTCACTGAGGAGTCATGGAGGCACACTCTGAGAAGTAGGGCATTGTCAATATAGTTTCTCCCTACTTTTCATTTTTATCCTGTGGCCTAATACCTCATTTATTTTCTCCTCTTTTTTTCAGGTTGCATTGTCCTCCACCAGCCCAGTTTCTTGTCTTCCCTCCAGCACTACAAGTCCTTCTGCAAGAGTTTCTATACCCTTTTGGGTTTTCCTCCCAACCCTATGCTCAGTTTGGTTTATTCTTTCCGTAACATCTTTGTCATTTATATCGTGTACCCTGTCTCTGTCTATTTTCTTTTCCCCCTGTCTCTACAGCATCTCTATCACATCAGTAGATACAGTCAAAGGTTATCCAGTCTTCAGATTTCTAGACTCACCCCTGATTCAGGGAAAAGATTGCATTCTCTGTTTGAGGGTGTCAGGAGTTCTCAGAAGGATGTGTCCTGTCCCCATCATGAACGTACATGAACAGTCTGACCTTGCTGTTTGTCTGTATATGCAGGAGACATCTCACAAACTTCAAGGGGTACCTTGTACTCAGCAAAAGTACTTCTTGATAATTTTTACTGTTACGTGAAGGAAGTTCCTATCTCATCATGCAGCCATTCCTCGGGTGACATCATACTATTTTAAAACAACTACATGATACTTTTAATCAGTTTGCAGCACTTTAGATCTAAGGTCCAGCAGGAGTTTTGAGAAATACTTGCTTAAAAAGAGCATGTGGTAGAGATACGCGCTTGAAACTGGGAACAGCAGCACTGTGAGGAAGCCCACAGCACCTCGTCAGAAGGACTCGTGTAATACCTGTGTGTAGTTCTGGTCCCCATGAGTGTGTTGTTCCTCTGACATTATATGGGTTTGAGGGAACCTTAACAACATCTAAGTGACATCCAACTTGAAACTCCCCAGTTGTAGCTTGATTTGGCACCAAGGGAGTGCTATGCGTTTCTCATGATGTTTAATTGTCGTCAGAAAGATCTTTCAGATTTATAAAAAGATTTTATAAATGCACAGGATTAGATTAGTATTAGACACATAGATCAGATTTTTGTTAGGTAGGCTGGAGATTCAAATACCATCTCAAGGCCATTTTTAAATGTAGTTGCTCTCATTCATTAGTATGTGCTATTCAGTAGCTTGGTGCAGAGCTCATCTCTCAGTCATGGCTGCCGTTCTGCTGCACTGCTTTATGCCGTTCTCAAGCCTGGCCCAAGTTTGCCTTTGCAAGCAGATGGCTGTAGCAGGGGAGTGTACAGTGGGTGGTCACTCTGTTTTCTCTGTTCATGGCATCCTCTGAGTGGAAGCTATGCCCTGTGCCAGGAGTTTGGGATCAGCACTTTGTCTACCCCTGCCCCAAGCTTGTTGGTCCTCCGTGAGTGGGTGGCTGCCACTGTACACTTGAGCAAGCCAATGCAGGCATGTGGGTAGGAAGGAGGATACTACATTAAAGACTAACGACAACACCAACCTAGTTGTGGCACAATGCATTAGGCACTCTGCCTTGACAGCCTAAAAGCGTGTCTGTTGAGTGCGACTTCCCTCTGAAGGAGCAGCATGCGTGTGTATCCTCCTGCCTCGGGTTTCCCTGCTCCCACTCTATCCCTTGTCTCACTGAGTAGAAATGTATTCTTATTGAAATCTGTCATATTTTTTCAAGTTGAGATTTTTCAAATGTTGCTGGTGGTGATGGACACTCAACGAATCCAGCTGATCTACGACTCTCAACCTCCTGGCTAGTAATAGCCCTCCCAGCAGCTGTGAATGTGCAGTAGTCTCAAGAACAAGCCTAGAAAAGGGCCCTGCTTTGTAAAAACGTAGCAACAAGATGGTCTGGCTTTGCTAAACAACATGCATGTCTGGCTGCCTGTGAAACCAATAAAAGGTAGTGTGGTCATGTCTTTGGTATTCTGGGCATAACCATAAAAGAAGATAGGAATTCAAATTCAAATGTGCCAACTGAAACACAGAATTCAACCCCTGTAATGCAGAGGATATCACAAAAGAGTATTACTGATTGCAATTTCAAGGCATACATAAAACTGCAAACTTTCCATGACCCTCTCTTTGACACACTATGGGGCTATAGGACGTTGTTCACTCTCTCATGACTCAGTTCCCATGTTAGAAAGCATTAGCTGTAAAACTGCCCACTTCCCTGCCTGACACTCGGTGTCTGAAATTTCCTGCTAGGCTTACCTTCTTGCACCTTAGTGATAGCCGGTTCACAATAAATGAAAGGAAGAGGTATCAGCTGTGATTTCATTCCCAAGTGCCAAGCACCTGATGATGGCAGGAGCATTGCAAGAATCTGAGTTTTAGAACCTGAGATAAAAGATGCTGGAAAGATGCAGAATGGTATGTTTGATGCATGCCTTGCTCTCACACACCAGCTCTTGTTCACACAAGTGATTTTACTGATTTTTACTTTTGATGTGAGTAGGTGCTTACCAATGCCACTGGTGAGCAATCTGACCCTTAGTGCTTTCCAGAGCTTCCTAGCCACTTTCTGGACAAATGGAGGCTTGAAGATTTCCTGCACCAAGGCCCGATGAGGTTTTTCCCTGGCCTGTTAATTGTCTGCTTCCAGGCACATCATATTCCTAAAGGGGTTTAATTTGTTTCAGTAGGTGAAGCCTGCTGGATTTCTGCTTCAGTTTCATTACTGGATACCCAGCTGTCTCAATGGTTTGCCCTATTTCAAAATACTCTAATCTGTTTAAGACTTCTCATGGAATCATAGAATGGTAGGATTAGAAGGGACCTTTAAAGATCATCTAGTCCAACCCCCCTGCAGAAGCAGGTCTAATTAAAAATATGTAAAAACATACTCTGAACCTGATAGCCTTTGAGCTGTGACCTATGTGCAAATTTTAGGGAAGAAATTTAAGTTGCCTTTTGGCTTCGAAGAGACAGTGATGGGTTCTTGCTCTCCAGCAGGTACATTACTGCCTGCTTCATATGTAAATAAATTCTCAATATGACAGGTCACAATCTGAAGTAATTAGACTTGAAAATATTGCAAATTAGAAGCTTTGGAAGGAGAAAATACTTGCTGAGGAGAAATGTTGGCCAAAAAAAGAAAAAAAGTAGCATCAGTGCTTTCATGTTATCAGCTCTTGCCCTACCTCATAGTCCTTGTATTTGTGTGATGTGTAACGCACTTCAGAGTCTTCAAAGGTTGCAACACAGTAAGAAATGCAGCCTCTTAGGTATACATACTTTATTAGAAATTAGAAAAATCCTGGCAAGGTATTTAATACTTTTTTTCTTGAGAGGGAGGTAACGTGAAAAAAAAAATCTATACATAAAAGTGCACATATATAGACATATGTATTTACTGAATGAATCCATATATTATATATTCCTAAAAGATTTATAAATGTGTAGCATATAAATACATAATCTAGAACTACATTTATGCCTTTATTGAGGAAAAAAACACATCTAACATGCACGTAGATAGAAATGCTTATCATTCTCCTTTGGGTTTGATGAAGCAAACCAAGAGCAAAAAAAGGAAATTTGCTGCCTAGCATACCCAGAACACTGCCACTGCAGCAAGTTCCTAGCCCAGGGAGCCCATAAACTTACCAGCAGCTCCCCTGTTCATTCTGGGGATCTTTGAGCCTCCCTGGGGCACTCAGCATCGGCAGGAGAGCTGTGCTAGTACTACCGCTGGGAGTTTGGCTTGGTTAGGCAGTTTCCTTGGTAAGATGACTTTTCTTATGTTATAAACCTAATGATATAATTAAATGCCCATTGACTGCAGCACTGGTGCAGATAAACCCAAGTGCTGTCAGCTGACTGTGCACATCTCCTGTGCTTTCATGAGGTGCCCACTGTGAACAGGGATGGCCTGGACCCCAAACCCCAGCACTGTCAGTCACCCTGCTGGGAAAAGAAAGATGGATTTCAAGTCATTACAGTACCTAGCTGAAAGCACTTCAGTGCAGGCTGAGTCCATCCAGCCATCTTCAAACAGTGTTTTTTTTTCTGTAAGCATGGACTTCAGAGAGTTCCTAGACAGGAGTGAAGCTCTGTCTTCACCACTAGCAAAGTGATGTTGATGTTAGAGCCAAATTAAGTTTGTAAGTTTTAAATATAATTCACACAAAAAGAGATTGTGGAGTTCACAACCAGTCTAGTAAATAATACAGTGAAAGTGAAAGTGTTTTAGGGCAGTAATTGCATAATGCCCATTAAAAATTTGTGATTTTCAGCATTTCTAAGTGCCACATACTTCTCTAGTCATAACTTAAATGTCTCTTCAGTAACTATTAACTCAATCCTCTTGCTAAACTAAAACTCTGTCAAGTCTTCAGAAATCTTCTCTGTCTCCCTTCCAACGTGCCTTGCAAATGTGCTCATTTTCTCTTTATATGCCACAGATGACTGCAATCCAATTTGGAAGGGTATTGTCTATTAGGGAAAAAGAATCAGATATACATTTTAAAAGGTCTGTAACCCAAGTATATTTTTAAAACCTAATTACACCAAATATATGCATGTACTTAGAATTAATTTCCCAACTTCTGCTCAAAGTATATGTGACTCCTTTAAGATAATTGTGTAAGACTGGCTTTTCTGCAAATTCATGTGAACCATTTAAAAGCTGAGTTAAAACAAGCAATATAAAAAACCAGACTGCACTATGATATTTTTCTGAAATCCATTTGTAATAAAAGTTTGAATTGAAACATGCAGCTATTCATCATTTTGTCATTATTTGAGTTTCCTGATACCAGAGTCCAGAGACACTGGGACATTAGGACATTAGATTTATTTGTGCTCTATTTAATGTACATTACAGCAGGCATGGAGGCAATTAGTGTTGCAAAAGAAGCAAGCTATCACTAGCCAGCATTTTAACCACCTGGGAAGCAGGCAGTCACATGGCAACCGATTCCAGCCATCCCAGATCAGAGGAGTGAAGGGCATTTCTTCTTCACCTGCAGTCCCAGGTAGGGAGGTAAGAGCAGTGAGGTGCAAAGAGCTGGCAGCTCTATCTACAGGTCAGGATCTTGGCCACTCTAAAAGTTTTACTTTCCTCTTCTTGGCCCAAGGGAGCCATGTGGCACATCCATGGGGTGTTTAGCAGCTCATGGAAGCTGAATATTTTGACCTTCCTTCAGCCATCTTTGAGCATCTTATCAAAGCCTTAGTATTAAAAAGATCAAAATGCTCTCTTCTCCAGGCTTATACAGTCATAGATAAAAATGTGAACCTGACCAAGTCTCCATGGAAAGCATCTCATGAAGTATAGCATCTTTTGATGTCACCTCACTAGATACTTGAAGAAGTGCAAAGTCATATTTTTGGCCAGTGTCTTTACTGCTGCAAGAGATACATGCAACATATGCAACAGTAGTCTTAAAGGATGTGAAGATTCAAGTAATAGAGGGGAGAAGGCACAGAGGGAAGAAAGTAATTGCTAGAACTTCTATACTACAATTTTTTGCACTCACCTTAATTCTTTGCATCAGAATATATTAAAGCATTAATTAATGAAACTTTACAGTGACTTAAGTGCTATGGTACTGTCAGAGCTAGCTGAAACAGTTGAAAGAAAAAGAGAAATGCAAAATCTCAGAGCTCTTTCAAGTGTTTTAAAAAACAGTTATTTGGTAAAAATGTATTTTAAATGGTCATTCATCTTTTAAATACGACTCTCGCTTTCTATGGAAATGAGGAATTCTGGAAATTCTGGAACAAAGTAACACTATTTAAATGCCACAGAATTCTGAAAAAGCTGCCAAAAAGTTTGAAAATTGCATACTACTGCAGAAGATTATGGAAATAAAAAAAAAAATAGACTAATCTGTTCCCTGCAGTTTAAAGAAAAGCAACATCAGTTTACAAAGCTGCTTAATATTCCAGGGAAAAAAACCAAAATTCGTTCAATATCACATTTATGTTTCTGTGGTCTCACTGTGGAGAGTTAGAACTCCAAAATAACTGCTATCTAAAAATCAATGCCTAGTTTTGGATGACACTTGGATATCAAGTTCAGCTGCTCTGTATTTTTAACTGGAAAGAAAGCTCAATATTTGCAACCTTTTAAATTCCATTTTTTAAAAACAAACTCTTACTATAGACCCAGGAGAAGAGAGTCATCAGGGAAAAAACATAAAACAAGTAGCTGAGAAGTGGGTAAAAACAAAGGTAAAATAACACATCTCATGCATTTGTTTCTAAAAGGTAGGATCCTATCATGTTTAAAAAGCTAAAGGAAGTTTGCTCACTGCCACCTTGCTGGCAAGATAGTGTATACATCACATCTGTACTGCAAACACTGATGTTGACTTGATTCTGCATTTAGTACCAGGCTTTCCTGAGGGTCTTCCCTTTGAATCAAGCCCAAACTTGCAGAAGGAGTAGTGGGGTGTACTGTAACCATATGAGAGGTGAAACGTAGAATCATAGAATGGTAAAGGTTAGAAGGAACCTCTGGAGATAATCTAGTCCAACAACTCTACGAAAGCAGGTTCACCTAGATCAGGTCACACAGGAACACGTTTAGGCAGATCTTGAAGACCTCCAGAGAAGGTCTACAACCTCTATAACCTCCCTGGGAAGCCTGTTCCAGGGCTCTGACACTGTCACAGTAAAAATAGTTCTTCCTTATGTTTAAATTGAACTTTTTGTGTTAACAGCTTCTTTACATTGCCCCTTGTCCTGTCACTAGGGACAACCTCCTAACATCCACCATTTAT
>WBNH01007435.1:180196-243907 GCA_013401255.1 Urocolius indicus
ACAGCCTTCTGGGGAATCAGCCAGTCCTCCCAATTTGGTGTCATCCACCAACTTGCTGAGGGTATGCTCTGTCCCATCATCCAGGTCATTGATGAAGATGTTGAACAAGACTGGCCCCAGAACCGATCTCCGAGGAACTCCATGCCCATAGGCCTCCAACTCGATTCTGTGCCATTGATCACCACCCTCTGGGCTCTGTCATTCAGCCAGCTCTTGATCCACCTTACCGTTCACTCATCCAAGCCACACTGCCTGAGCTTTCTGATGAGGATGTTGTGGGAGACAGTGTCAAAAGCCTTGCTGAAGTCAAGGTAGATGACATCCTCTGCTGTCCCCTCATCTAGCCAGCCAGTTATACACTCATAGAAGGCTATCAGGTTGGTCAAACAGGATCTTCCCTTGGTCAATCCACGTTGACTCCCCCCTGATAGCTATCTTTTCTTTCATATATTTAGTAACAACATTCAGGATGAGTTGTTCCATCGCCTTTACAGGGATGGAGGTGAAGCTGACCTGATCCCAGGTCATACTTCTTGCCTTTTTTGAAGACTGGAGTGACGTTGGCCTTTCTTCAGTCCTCAGGCACCTTGTCTGTCCTCCACAGTTGATCAAAAATGATGGAGAGCAGCTTAGCAACCACATCAATCAGCTCCCTCAGCACTCTTGGGTGTGTCCCATCAGGTCCCACTGACTTCTGAGGATTAAGCTTGGTCAACAAGTCTTTAACCTCTTCCTCATCCGCCAAGGGCAAGTCCTCTGTTGTCCAGACCATCCTGCTATCCTTACTGGACTGGGCTTCCCGAGGGCCAGCCATGGCTGTAAAGACTGAAGCGAAGAAGGCAAAGTTCAGCCTTCTCTGCATCCTCTGTCACCAGGGCACCTCCTGTGTTCAGCAGCAGGCCCACATTCCCCCTAATCTTCCTGTTGCTACTGGTGTACCTGAAAAAGCCCTACTTGTTTTCTTTTACTTATTTCCCTTTACTGTGCTGGCCAGACATGACTCCATATTCTCAGTTAGCCGTACATGCAGCACATATACACCAGCCATGTCACGTACACCATGTATTTCCTAGTACCTTGAGGCAGTGCATGGTGCATCTGACCCAAAGCTTCCTCAAGCCCTATGGCAACGTTGCCCTTGACTCTAGTAGAATTTCGATCAAATCTATGGTTTCCTATGAGCTTATGCTGACACTGTATTTTATTGTTTCTAATAACCAGGAAGTAATACAACTGAATCTGCAATGAAGCTCTATTCTTGGTGACTATTGTATTTCCCTAAATGCACATAAGTGGCAGTCCTCCAAGTATATATATAAAGAGTTTAATTTTCTTTGAAAGACTTTCCAAGTTTTCTTGCGATACATCATGACAGGACAAAATATTTCTAGTCAGTCACTTTACCTGATATTAGTGTAAACAGTGTATCAGATACTGTACAAGAAAGACATGGTTTCTGGACCAAAGTTATGATATGTGGGTAAATTGCTGATTTCCACATAGATTGTTTTAAAATACAAAGCTGTAGAGCTACCTTTTCAAATAAATGGGGAGACAGTAGCAAGGCTAGTTACTCTGATTACACTAGATATAATTGCTGCAAATGCAAATGACCAGTTAGATGTATAATTGGCCATTAGATAATTCAGCTTATTAGTAGATATGAAATTCCAACTGTTAAATAAAATTACATATAATAGCTCTCACAGTTGAGCTTTTAATCTGGAATATGCTCTCAGCACATTCCATATTTCTCTATGTGGAACATTTTTTACTAAGTTTCTTAGTGTGGTGGTTTATCCCTAACTGAACAATAACCAAACCACCCAGTTACTCCTCCCCAACTCAGCAGGATGGGGAGGAGAATCAAGAGAGAGTTGTAGAACTTTCTGGGTTGAAATAAGGACAGTTTAATAGAACCCCACAATGAGTAGGCAGTTACAGTGATGGACAAAGAAAGATGAGCAACGCCCAATGTAACTGCTCACTGCGCTCAGCCCAACAGCAGAACTACAGTTCCCACACTGGCCACAGCACCACCCCAGCCCAGCTGCTGCCCTTATATCCCGAGCGTGATGTCACATGGGATTGAATAGCCTGGCCACACCCCCCAGCAGCAGCTGGGGAGAGTTAATTCTATCCTGGCCAAACCCAGGACACCTGGCCAAAGCCAGGACACTTAGTCAAAAACATTTAACTTTACCTTCAAATGATTAGCACTTCTTGCTGAAGTGATGCTTTTGAAAAATACACATTGTATTGCATAGTACCAAGCTGGAGTAGTGGATTGTTCTCTCTTGCCTAGTTTCCAGTTACAGAAGTACCAGTTTGCTCCAGGCACAAACTGCTTCTCACAGGAAAAAACATTTGGAGAGTATAGCCAACTTGCTGTAATCCACGTGCAGACCTTAGGGATTTAAGACCAAGGGGAGCCCTCTTTAACACTTATAAGAACCTGAAGGGTAGACATCAGGAGGATGGGGCAACACTTTTTCTATCCCCAGTGCCCAGTGACAGGACAAGGGGTAATGGGCATAAGCTGAAACACAAAAAGTACCACTTAAGACAAGGAAAAACAACTTTCCTTTGAGGTTTAGGGAGCCCTGGCATAGGCTGCCAAGAAAGGTTGCAGAGTCTCCTTCTCTGGAGGTTTTCAGAGTCCACCTAGACGTGTTCCTGTGTGACCTGATCAAGGGGAAACCTGCTTTAACAGAAAGTTGAATTAGATGATCTCTAGAGGTCTCTTCCAACACCTGCCGTTCTATGATTCTATGAGCCAATGAGCTCCTGTGCATTGCAAATTCAAGGGATGAACCAAAGAATCTGTCATTTTTTGAGGGGAGTTCAGGGGAATACAGAAGTCATGCTCCATAGAGAGTTGCCACATCTTCAAAAGTGGATGAAGACACTAAGATACTCAATGTGAAAAGCTCAGAAACAAGTGATAGTCGGAATCTCTGCTGTTATTTTAAAATTGTTTTCCATCTATCATGTTTGTGGGAAGAAATGTAAATGCGTGGTCCAAATGCATAGAAGACAGAAAGCTAATCCATCTTCTTTAAACAGTATTATTTTGTTTTTAAACCCATCTTACATTTTCTGGGAGGATTTGAGATTGACTTTCAGGTTGATTTAATTAACTGGAGAAGAAAACAAAAGTGTATATTCTAAACTCACATCTAAGCAGGAAAATATAAGACTGATGATGCCAGATGTTCAGGTATGTGTCTTGCATCCCATATTCTGACTGAGGCTTGTGTGCTTCTTTAGGTAGGTTATCTTTCCTAAAGAAACAGGTTTTACCCTGGAATTATAGCCATTAGTGTCTGTACAATTCTTACTACAGTAGTTTCCATGTTTCTTCTGAGTAAATCTCAGCAAATGGAAAGTCTTTGTGGGGGAAGAATTGGAGCTCCGTACAACTTTTCCAAAACAGGACCAGAGAGACAGCAGTTTCTTGTGAGAATAATGAGAAGTTTACACAGAAAGAAAGAAAATAAATGTGATTTAAGTTCTGCTTACATTCTTTGAGTCATTCTTCTCTGGCTAGTCATTTTAGAAGAAATTTGAGAGGTTTCTCTGGAACTTGGTTTCCTCTTCAATATTAATTCCACGTTTCCCTGTCTCCAGGTTGTAGCTGCCTTTGCTGGACTAATTCCTTACCTTCTTGCTTCCTATGACCATACAGGATTAACCTGAAGGCCCTTAGCTCCCTTGTTTATTGTAAGCCTTTCAGCACAGATTCCAGTGGCAGTGTACTGGCTTGTGTCTTGTGGTGCACAAGACTGACACAAGCTTGAGAAACTTGGTCCATGGAGAAAGGCAAGTATTCCTGCTCTTGGCCCAAACTGAGCTACAGACTCCTCTGAACTGGAGAGTTACTGCCTCTCATGGCTGTTGAGCCAAGGAAGGACCTCTGGGGCATTCAGGAATCTGTAGAGCTCTGATAGTCTTCAGAGTTTCTCAGCTCTACTTTACAGACTACGTTAGATGGTTTCAGACATTTGGCTTGGCTTAGACATTTTGCAACTTTATCTCCTATATCAGGACTAGGCATCAAATGCTAGCCTTTTGAGCTCTATTTAGCAATCAATATTGTAAGCTGACTTTTTTTTTTGAGAAGCATTTCCCTTCTGTCATCATTCAAGCCTGACGTGCTATGTCTACAGATTTTGCTGCTCTTTTCTTCTTTGGAACAGAAGCATTCAGAAGTGCCAGAAAGGCATATCCATTTTCTCCTTTCCTTTTCACTACGTGGGTCTTACTACAAATTGACAATCATGGGGAAAGAGATTTGTATTCACATCAAGGCTGTTTTACCCAGCATCAATGTGATAATTCCTGGGAACAAAGTTTACTGCTGTAGGAATATTTAACACTACTGTAGTGGTGGAAAGTGGTGAGAGTTAGACCTGTTTTGTTCAGATTGTGGTTGAACTGAACTTATTTCTGAGTGCTGTTTGTCCTTTCAGTGGTTTCCAAGCTTGAAAAAAAAGTTTTTCTGATATAAACCACTTAAAGCTTATTGTTCTGAAAAGCACTTGCAGACTTTTGTGAATAAATTTGTGTAATATTAGTTCAGAGTGATTTGCATGACAAAAAAATACTTTTACACAGTAAATCGTTTGTAGAAAAGCCACAGTGAAAAGAGCTGATTAGTGCCATTAAATTAAATAGCAGTAACCCGTTCTTTCTTCCCTATTTTTTGCCAAAGCTGCAGTTTATTGGAATATTTAGTAATTAAAATGTAAATATTTTCTGACTGCTTCTATTAAGAATGTTTTGGATACAAGATACCAAAACTGCTAACATAATGGGAAACAAATTCATGTATTACATATAAATGCAAACATTTTTTCTTTGTAAACTGTTACTGTTATGGTCATAGTTGGAAGAGCCACTGCCTCACAGATACACGTTACAAATATATAGGAGTCTTCTCATAGGTAATGTTATACCATACTTTTTGGCTATGCCTGTCTGACTGCAACGCAGCTGAAAGGTAACTTTAGGGAATGCAAGAATAGGATAGAATAGAATTATAGAATCATATCATAGAGTGGTTTGAGTTGGAGGGGACCTTAAAGATGATCTAGATCCAACGCCCTGCCATGGGCAGGGACACCTTCCACTAGCCCAGGTTGCTCAAAGCCTGTCTGAGCAACCTGTTCCAGTGCCTCACCACCATCACATTGAAGAACTTCATCCTAATAGCTAATCTAAATCTAAGCTCTTTCAGTGTCTACAATACTGCAGATAAGTACCAGAGTGATCAGAAAAAGTGTATTTTTTTGTCTGACTTACTGCTTTACAGGAAAAAGTTAGATTACCATATGGGACTAAAATGGGCTAAAGGCAAACGCAGGCTAACTTTAAATTAACAAGTTCAGGAACTGCAAGGAGTGAAGAAGCAGCAAGTCGGTACTCCAATTCTCTATAATCAAGTTTCATCCAGGTTCTTGAACAAATTTTCCCCATTTTGTGTCTACTGCCAGAACTAGAGACAATGGGCACAAACTGAAACACAGGACTTTCCCTCTGATCTTCAGCAAACACCTTTTCAGTATGAGAGTGACTAAGGACTGGCATAGGTTACCCAGGGAGGTTTTGGAGTCTTCCTCTTTAGAGATATTTAAAAGCCCTCTGCAAATGGTCTTGGGCAACTGGCTCTAGGTGGCCCTACTTGAGCAGGGTGAGTGGACCAGATTACCTCCAGTGGTCCCTTCCAACCTCAGCTGTTCTATGATTCTGTAGTTCTGTGCTTTGTAGCCTGAGACAATTTTTGTGCTGCTCCAGCTGCTATGCTGCAAAAGGCAATTCGAGTTTGTCCCCACTAGTTAACAGGGAGTCCAGATATAGCCATGAATCTTCTTAGATCTGGTCTGTACAGTCAGGCGTATGTGTTTTCTTACTCTGTCATGCAGCAGGAGGAAAGAAAATGGCATCTTGTTCTTGTTTTCAGCGTAGGTTTCTTCTAGTTATCGTCATTCATTTTTGCTGAGTGGCTTGCTATTTTTTTTTAAATTTTTTATTTTATTTTATTTTTTTACGTTTTTCCTTGATTCTGTGAGTAGTCTCACAGTCAGAGACAAGCTGAAATGGCTACCAGTAGTGTAAGAAGCTACTCCAGAGATAAAGAGACACCAGAAATATGGAAAGTCTGTAATGAAACTTTCCAAGCATCAGCCAGGTGGAAATTGTGAATTATCTGGACAGACATTGTGAATGGGCATTGTGAATGGGCATTGAATGTGACATTGTGAATTATCTAGGAGACAGTAGGAGCCTGTGATACCTTTAATAATAGGAAGAGATACACGTGCTCTGAAGCAAGAAAGGATGCTTCAACCCATCTTACCAACTTTGATCCCTATGTAGTAGGGAGAGAATTTATGGGTCAGTTTGTTTTATCTCTGCCCTGTTGCAGTGCACCAATGATTTTTACTCCCCTGTTCTTTTCATCTAGATGGGCTGCTGTTCAGGACACAGAGACAATCATGCGTGACAGAAGTAGAGCTGCATGTGGGCACTTGTTGCAGCACAAAGTCCACTGATACTACTTTTGTTGCTCTAGCCAGCTGTGTTGCTGCCAATCATTTTGCTTCAAAACATACAATGTTCAAAGCTGAGAGTCGTTTTCCCATGGTCTTTCCCTGCACAGAGACTAGCACTATAGTTAGAGATGAACTGCTTTGCATTTTCTGATGTGTGTCTCCAAGCTTGAGTATGTAGACAGTTAAAATAAGTAACAGACCCAGGAACTTGGGAAGATATGTGAATTACATATTATTTCAGGGGTTTGCACTTCAAACTATTCCTTTGACTGATAAATATATTCACTTTTCAGTTACATTTATTAGGCTCTGGGCATTGTACTTCATTGTCAGAGAGCACTTCCCAAGACCAGCCTCTCTCTATCATTTTTTGAAATGTGTAGCAATCGGTACTTGGAGCTTAGAAAAAGCAAGTTCCATTCTTGGAGTAAAACTAAAAATAAAACGTCAGAATTATTTTTCATTTTTCTTTCAGACACATCTTGTCTAATCTGTCTTTCTTGCTGATTCTCAAATGGTGGGTTTTGTTTTGCCTAAGATTCTCTGAATGCAGACTGTCAGAATTTGGTATTGTGTCATTTTCTGTTAAAACTCAAATTAGTGCTCACAAAGTAGAAAACCTCATGTTACAGTAAATGCAATTTTTGAAGCATGGTAAGGGCTTTATTGTCATTTCCAGACCAACTATTTAAATCTCATTTTGTGTGACTGGTGATAAATATGTCTGGCTTGATTCTGCAAAAAAAGCAGAGGTGGTCTGAAATGATGTCGTTTGGGAAGCGTAGAAGTCAGTCACGCCGCATAGGAACCTCAGTGTAAACCATTTCAACATCCTATCCTTTCAGGATTTTTTTTTTCTACAACACCCACGCATGTTGCACAGATGGAGAGATGTGATAGATCATGGAATTAAGAAACCAAAAGCTTTTTTGTTAAATTTTTAATCCACTCCTCCCACACTTCCACAATTCCTTGATTTACAGTTCAATTCAAAATGAATGAACTACCAGTCTTTACTACCAAGCATCTGTTCATAGCATGTGTTAGCTTCCAGCCACTTGTCTGACCCCCTAATATTTCTTTTATTATTCCTTAAACAGCAGGCCTACAGCAAGCAGTATTTCTCACCAGACCATCATACCTTCTGGGCATTACTGTACAGGCAGGCTTTGAGCAGCAATACTGCCCTTTTCTTTAAATCACTAATAGTGCCATCCTTACTTGAAATGATCACTGTTTCATAATAAGCAAGAGGGAGTGCTTGCTGAGAGAATGTCTTTGCTCACTTTGTAAAATTCCTGGAATAATGAAGACCATCATAATAAATAGGATAGCACAGATTAAAATAGAATTGAATGAAAATATGGTCAGCTGTTTATAAGCGATGGGTAAGTAGGAGCCACACAGAATTCTCAGAGTTAGCATACATCACAACTCCTCTCTACTTACAACTATCTTGCCTACACAAGAAAGAGACTTAGAAGCATCTTCAACCACTTCTCTCATGCTAAACCAGGTTGACTTCAGTTACTTCTTGTAGTAAGTAACTGACTGTCTAAATAGAAAATTTCCATCATAGCTGAAGTAGGGGAACAAGGGGTATTCATGTAGTGCTTTTAACAAAAAAAAAAAAAAAGAAAAAAGTAAAAAAATTTGATTTCCTGATCATCTGTCACCTCCACTTCAGGACTTGCAGAATACTCTCTTGGGCTTTTAGTTCTACCAGCTATTTCTCTCTTTTGACCCAGCTATGGAGTCTTCTCACCAGCAGGAACTGGAGCAGGAAGAGCTTGACCAAGCAGCTTTAGTGGTCTCTCAGACTCCTTCTAGCACTTTGAAAAACAAATATCTGTAACTGAATCATTTTATTGCAGGAAAGAACCTTTGTAATTAATTTCTGGACATTGAATTCTGAGTCATTAATGCATTTTTCTGTTGATTTATTGCTAAAGAATCTGTTATCTTTGATGTATAGAGTTAGCCAACTGGTTGTTTAAAAGTATACAAGATGCATTCATTTTGCAAAGCAAACCATAAGTATCAGCTTATTGAGTTTTATTTTCTGGTTTATCTTTCTCAATGGTAGGGACATGAAATCCATACTGGAGATTTTGAGATAGTTACTTCTCTTTTGGGGATACTTCTTATTTTCTGAAATACAAAACAACACTGACTCTCTATCTCATACACCTTTTAATTTCCTGAGTTCTTTGCAATTTGGTTCTGAGCCAAGTTGCAGCTATGTCAAGTTCATAATAATGGCTTTGAAGTAAATTTTTTTCCTATTTCTCATTTACATTGATATTCTTGAGATTACAGAGTAGTAAAAAAAAGTATTTCTAGCAACAGGACAAGGGGTAATGGGATGAAGCTGGAACACAAAAAATTCCATTCAAATGTAAGAAAAAACTATTTCACTGTGAGGGTGAAAGAACACTAGCACAGGCTGCCCAGAGGGGTTGTGGAGTCTCCTTCCTTGGAGGTCTTCAAGACCCACCTGGACATGTTCCTATGCGACCTGATCTAGGTGGACCTGCTTCTGCAGGGGGGTTGGACTAGATGATCTCTAAAGGTCCCTTCCAACCTCTACCAGTCTAGGATTCTATGATTCTATGATTCTATTTGTGTTTTGCAGGGTTTAAACCTAAAGGCAGGATCATTCTTCCTTGTAGAAATCCCTGTAAGAAAATCCGGGGAGAATTTCAAAGAAAATACTCTTCTGATCTGTGAGCTTAAATGGTTCACTGCTGCCCCAGAAGTAAGGACTTTTATCATACAAGATCATGAACCTACTGAATGAGTCATACAAAACTTTATTTCTCTTTTTTTTATGCTGGAAATTTTCCTGGTGGTCTTCATTGCTTAACTTCAGGTAACACTTCATCTAGTTCCTTGGGAAGGCTGGACTAGACTTTCCCATTCTTCACAGTGCCACAAACACTTATCCTTCACAGCATGTTTTGATCCTTTCTCTCAAGGGGGCTAAGCTAAGATAGGATGTGGCACAGGAATTTAGCAGGCACAAGATGGATGCTGACAGGGCAGGATGTAGCTGCAACAGTAAGAGAATAAGGATTTAGAGGTGCCAGCCTGGAAGAACAGTACTAATGTATGTCCAATCCAAACTGGCTGCTCCTTTATTAGTAGTTCTCTGAATTTCTACAGGACACCTGATATGTCTTTGTCCAACTCATTGTAGCGAATGTGACAGCACAGCTAAGAGGTATTAGATAAATTATCAGCAAGTAAAGTAGCTTGGTTGCATTTAATCTGTACAGAAATTAGAAATCTATTTTGAGAACAGTTTCCATGCTGCAGCACGGAATATTAGCAAGACGAATTGAGCAAAGTGCCACTTTATCATCCAGGTAGGTGTAATCCCCTACTTTTGCAGAGTGTTAACCCCCTTTATGCTTGTGCCATACATTAAGGCTGAGGAATGGCAGAAGGATTTCATGTTCATGGTTTATCTCATGGCAGCAGTAATGCTGTCTCAAGGGTCAGCCAGGTTTCTTAGTTAGGAAATAGCAGACAGTGTCTAAACTTTGATCCTTTCCAATTTATTTGAGTGTCATAGAACTGGTATTTGACATACATTAGGTATTTGACATTAAATAGGGAAAGACACAGGGGGAGTGAAACTCCTCTGCACAATGCTTTGCTGCAGGACCGTGCCCTCAGAACTCCCTGTGCTTCAGGAGAGGTCCAGGTACAGTGTGGCCCCTTTAGGGAAGAGACTCCGAAAACTCTCAGTGTCTGTATGTCCCCCGGAGGCTAAAGAGAAAGGACTAGCACCTTAGCTTTGACCTCTTCTTGGCAAGAGTCGAATACTACGTGTTTCTCCTTTCCACTCAATGTGGTTCCTGCTGTGAATTCACCTTTCCTTCAAGTCAGGAAAATCAGATTACATGTTCTCCCACATATTGAGTGAGTTTTCATCTCTTCCTCTTCCCTTTGGATAACCGAGGCTAATGTTGTTCCTTGTCAGGAAGTTTTATCTGGCTCTTACTCTAAATGTTTCCTTTCTTAGCTGCAAGCTATGATTTCCAGTATCACTCCAAGAAAATTCATCTCGAGAGTCATATATTTATGAAGTGCTACAGGATTCCCCACTCAGCCTGCTTTTAGCCAGCTGCATGTTTAACTTCTCTGGTCTCTCCTCGTGAGTCAGCACTTTCCATCCCATCTTTTCGAAAATCCCTCTGTTGCACTGAGTATTTCTGGCAGTGAGCACAGCTCAGTGGGACAGCCATGTTAGGGGGTTACATAAAGCAAATATCAAAGGAAGCATCAGGCCACCTCCCTTTTCCCTATTGTGAATCCTCTGCACTCCTCAATGCAGTTTTACTGCAATCTTGCATGGCAAAATCATGCCTGAACTACCGCCTGTGGCATTTGCAGGCCCCTGAGCATTCCTGCCTTCCTGATTTTCTCTCCTGCTGGGTTTTAGGGGCTTTCTAAAGAGCAGAGAGCTACCAGTGTAGCTGAGGAGACCACAGAATTCACCAGTGGCAGAACCGCTGTGTAACCCCATCACCCAGTCCAGTGCACAGCACAACTGCATCCAATTACTCCAGTATCACTTCCCTTGGGAACTGATTTGTTTGCATAAAAGTGACTTGGTTTGAGAGTAGAGAAATAATTTTTATCCCAGAGTGGAGTGACTGCACAAGGGACTTATCCTGATAGTTCTACCAATATAATTGTTCTCTACAGCTTTATGAGCAACTTTTCACATGTAGACAAGACTTGAAACACATTCCTGTTCATATATGGCACTGTATTTTCCCAGAGTAAATCATAATTCACCATCAATCTGTTCATGTTTCTAATCTTTATAGGCTCCTTTGTGTTATTTTATTATCAACACTTGGATACTCAGCTCTTCTCTGTTTTGCATTATGTGCAGATTTCATTACTCTAAGTATTTCCTTCCTCTAATGGAGATACTTAGCAATAACCATGTCATGCTCTTATTCCTGGGATTCTCAGATGACACATTCTTAATACTTGATACATTGTCATTCATAATCACCTTTTGTTTATGTTTTCAGACAGTTTTAAAACCTCCTGATAATATGTATATCCAGGGTAATTTGTGTTAATTAAGAAAGTAAGATTTGTTTTGAGAGACTTCAGAATTCATCACTAAAGTTCAAATAGCATCTGCCATATTCCCTTCATTCATTACTTTTATTAATCTACATGACAAAGCAATAAAGTCTGCACAAGCCTTTTTTCTTCGTAACTGCATACTGCATCTTTCTTGTTTCCATCATCCTCTAAACAAAGACATTTTTTTCTTTGTAAAATTATTTCTATTAGTGTACAACCAATTGATCTAATATTAAATAGCATAAGGAGCCATTTCTCAGATATAATCCTATCTGATAGTCTTTGTGCCTTAAAGGCATCTGCTGTAGCATTCAGCTTCAGATGCAGGTGCTTTTCACGTATAAAATGGAAAAAAAGTATCTTAAATTGGCATCCCCACTGAACCAAGCTGTCTTTACCATTAGACTTCTGGTGGAGTCTCAACTTCTTGTCACCATTAGGGTGAATGAAATGATGAGAAGGTGCCTGTGAAATGATCTCAGGGTCAGCTTTCTGTTCTGTGGAGCATCTGCTGATCCCTAAAATGAAAAGGTACAAATGCTCTTTCTACATTAGCAAAGGTAAATGGGATTTAGTTCTATTTTCCTGAAGAAGGATTTTCCATTCATGAAAAACATTGCTATTAACTTGTTTGTGCTTTGTAACTAGCCTGGGAACAGAAGTTATTTAATTTTCAAAAGAACAAGGCAGAATGAAGCAGAAATCTTGAGACTCTTGTATCTATCTCTTTCTGGATGAAGAAGTAAAAGAATTTGTTGCCTCGTATTCAGTCACCCAATGTAAAGGTGATTTTTTTATAAAACAAGGATGGAATGCCCTCTGAAAGTATCATCACTAACTATAGAGAAACCTACTAATTTTTTATGTGAAGTTGATACTGAATTACTATAGGAACCTATGGGATAACGTTTCCTAGTTACATAAAATCAAACTAGACATTCTTACTGGCACTACAGCAAATAACCAGAAAACATAATAGTCATTCACTGTCTTGAATATATTTTGTGTTGGTGTGCAGAAAATCAGGAATGCAAGTCCTTTAAGTGGTTGTTAATGGAATTTGTATGTCTAATTGATTTTTCAAGGTGCGCTCTATGGGAAATTGATTCGTGTCATGGATTGCCATGTTGGTCAGGTGCTTAACACTGTGGGTAACACTATTTTTTAACATATCAGAACAACATATTGTACAGAAATTTACAGGAGCAATAATTACCTTTGCAGAGGAGCTTACTCGGAAAGAGGCATTTTATAGCCATAGCTACTGTATAACACATCAACAGAACTGGGAAGTCTGTCTTCAGGCATCTGCTTTCTCCATAATACCCTCCAGGAGTGAGGACAGTGTGTTTGTCTGGGGGAAGAGAGAGGTAATTCATTATATTGTAGTTGATGTTGTAGCTTGTTTCATTTTTATGCTCAATACTTGAAATAAGATGCTGAATCTACTCTGTTCCTGCAAACAGAGAAGCAGTCTGAAGAAGTTAGGTTTTTTTATTCAACTTGTATTCCATCTCTCATTTCACTTTCCAAAAGGTCTATAGCTGTCTTCTGTAAGAAATTATTGATAGATGTGTGAGAAGAAAAGTGTCATGACAAATGTCATTAACACTCCCTAGGATAAGTTATATTTTCCATTGACTCTGGCTTGGTGTCCTACAAGATATTTTACTGCTCTCCTGTCAGTAATGACCACTCTCTCCAATTCAGGAGGAACTTGGTCTACAGCCAGTTATGTCTGTGGTTGCCTTTTAGTTGACCTCTGTGAAGCTGACTCTGAACTGAGTCCTTGTTGCCAGTGTCCTAGAGAGCATCTCCTGATATCCATGTCCAGGTTTCTGTTAATGAAAATGTGCTTCACAATAGTCTTATTTTTCCAAAAGTCTAGTGCTGATTTTGTACATAGGTGTTTATTCCCATATCACTCTGACTGAGGCCAGACCTCAGGACCCAAGAAACAACTCAGGTCTCATAAAAATATGTATCTGGTAGCCCTGCCTTCATGTGCATTGCCTGTGTCTGTTAGCTTTAAACTGCTGTGAATGAGCAGTTCTGAGAGAGGCTCTGTCAGATCTGAATTGATACTTTCATCCTGATATAAGCTTAATATTAATAGTGTCATTTATTTCAAGCTAGGTATGTAATTACTCTAATAGCAGTCTTCTCAGTACTCTGAGAAAAAGATATGGTTTCTACAGACTGGAGTTACATGAGAGGCAGAGTGGTAACAAAGATCAGCCTTTTATCATCCTAGAAGAGTAGCAATATATAGCTTTTTTTGTGGTTTTGTGATAAAAGTAAAAATTTTGGAATAAAATATTTCACCACCTCTGATTTTGTGTCTAAAAATACTGAATATGTGTCCCCAGTTAATTACAGTGCTTGGAAATCCCATCAAAAGAGATTCAGACTGGGACATTGCAATGGCTGACAAAGAAATGAAGGGTTTTCACATTTTAACAATTCCTAGAAATTCACCAAATCTAATACCACCTGTGTGTACACAATCTGGAGTAGAAGATTATTGATGGAGAAGGATTCTCCTCACCCCTTCCAAAGATTACAAAAATTCCAGTAACGTGGAATATTTGGATTAGATAAACACTCTCTCCCACTTCATACAGTATGCCAAAGCAAAATACGGCATGAGGGATCACATTTTTTTCCAGTTTGCCATTTCACAAGGGTATTTATTTTGACCGCCAGATTATCCCATGAGAAAGGATTTTTGATATGTAGTAGTGGATGCACAGGCCTACCCTACTGCTTATGGCCTGATACCATTGTCAGTCACAGCCAGTTGTTCTGGAGGGCTGAAACGTGAAGGACATCAGTACAGCGAAGTCAACATGTGCTTCTGGCATCATTGTCATAAGGATGCCCCAACCTAGCTAATAAATGGGAAACATAATTATTGCTGAAGTATGTAAGGCACAGAGATAGGTACCAAGCACAAGAACATACTGATAATGAAATTCAGCCTCCTCATCTTTGCTAGGGAGTTTTTCTGATGGTGCTAGGTACTTTGATAAGCAAAAGTACTTTTTTTTTTTGCCAATGAATCACGTTAATCTCATTATATAATTAAAAACACTCAAGAAATGCATTCATTTTCCCTTTTCTCCGAAGGAAAATTAGTGTCAGTACTTTCAAGTGTGAAAATCTTCAGTAAAGAATTACTCTGTATGCACAGGTCCTGGTTTAATTATGTCTAACAGAACTCCAGCTCTGATACCGAAACAGGTAAATATTTTGCAAAGAGAAGATGAAGCAGTGCAAGCTTAATGATTCATCTGGAGTGCGAGGGATCAGATTTCTGAGAATGAAAGGAGAGGCATTTGGTGGGGCACTGGCAAAAGCTGTCATTAACAGAATTCTTTGACCTCTCCTTCCCAGAACATCTTCCCTATGGAAACGTGGACATCTTAGCTACTCTGTAGGTTGTTTTTTTTGTCAGTCTGTTTCCATTAAATGTACACAAGGAGGAAGTGAAAAATCAGAGACTTTGAAGCTGGTTCACAAATCAGAAATTGAGTATTTGAAAATAGTTTGATTCTCTTAAATGGGCTGTTTTATCATATGAAGGAAATAATTTTTAACTAATCAAAGAATCTGAAAACTAGTTTGAAAATGCTTTAATTTTCCTTTTCTTCTTTTTCCTTATTTCTGGTTTGTTTTTTTGTTGGGTTTTTTTTGGTTAATGAAGGACATTTTTCAGTCCTTGGATCAGAAATAAATGAGAGGAAGTAAGTGTGTGTAGGCTTTTTTTCTTAGCTGTAAGAGAAAAGCCAGTAGCCACCTTGCCCAGTTGCTGTGTGCATGCGTCAGCAAGCCCATCACATGCTGGGGCTATTTCACAAATGACTTAGACACAGAAATAGCAGGCAGGTCACTGAAGGACTTCACCAGCAGCAGATCACTTAATCAGACTTTACGAGTCGGAGTTGGCTGCTGAAGCAATCCCTTTCCGGCCACCCCAGCAGTGCCTGCCTCTACAGGCGCAGTCTCAGGGCTGTCTTATCCAAGGACTGAGCAACTCAGTCAGCACATAACAAAGATTACTGCCATGGTAGAGTTTCTACAGCTGTGATGCGCATGCCTTTCCATCATTCCCATTTGTTTTTTTCCCCATGCAATCCAGAAATGGTTCAAAGTATTCTTCAGAAAAAGCGGAAAGAGACATGTCATTTTTACTTTGTTGGAGAAGCCCATTACAATACATATGTAATGGGAAAATAGACTGGATGTTTGAATAATCCACAGGGTTATCTATAGTTTGGCTGTGATCTACTGTATGTATCTTACCAGAGGCTTAAGAAGTCTTATTCTTGTGAAATACAGTTGAAAATCAGACAGTCTGTTTGCTGCTATTTTTCACGTAAAAAAGTAACATGGCAATGCACAGTCATGCCATAGCTGATTGTTAGTTGTGGACGTTCAAGTTGGTGGACATACCTATGGCTGCAGCAGTATGAAAGTATCCACATGTATTTGAAGATGCTCTGCATACAGTAACACCAAGAAAATCCGCAGTCCTTTTGTCTCGGTCAGGCCAATAAAATACAGTAAGTATAGGAGAGGGCACAGTTGGATTCACATGGGTTCACAAGTTTATTTGCAGTGAATTATTATTTTATGCAATTGTGTTCTATTATCTGCATTACTTTTCTCATACATAATTTATACTTTTTGCATAGTAAATGTGTTTCATTCCTGGATGAGCTGCTACTTTTGTGATGTCTGCTATCCTAGCTAACACTGTCAGCTGAAGACTCTGGAGCTATTAGTCTTAGTCTTTGCAGCTGCCCACTAAAGAGATAGGCTTTGTATCAGAGGCTGAATATGTTCACATATAGAGCTATCACAAACACCAATCCATTGTGTGCCAGAGCACAGAAGGACAAAAAATGCCCAGTGATGGATGAACCACATCCAGATCTCCTGCTGCGTGAAGAGTACTTCCACAGCTAGACTTTTTCATCACATCTCTTGGTTTTCTGCTTGGTTAATCAGAAATAACTCCACTGCCATACATCTTGAAGAGACAATCAGACAAATCAAATTTCTGAAGTCCTGAACCAGAATGAAATGCATAAAGAAAACAATTTCTTTCTGAGTAAAAAGAACAAGTCAATGAAAGTAGCAGTATTGCATTGCTTGTTTATTATCGCAAAGTTGTGTAATACCAATGATATATAATTATCAGAGTATATTTAATTATACATTGATATTTAACATATTTTATAATTGATATTTAAATTATCATTATACATAATTTTATTATACTTTGATATAATCAGAAAATCCACATAAAATAATTCATCTTGGATGGATTTGGAATGAAAGAGTTTTATCTCATCCACATATTTTCATCCATTTAAGGATAAAAAATAGGAATTATGCACAACAGCTAACAGTTTATTTGAATTGACATAAACCTGCATATTCATCTGTAAGAATGAATTTTGTAATAAAGACTATTGTTTTGGACCCATCCAAGTAAATGTCCTTGTATTGCTGATCAGTAAATAGCAATTTACTTTGCTTAATGATGGTAACTATAGCATATAAAATAGTAGAAAATTCATTTTCAAGATTCATTCAGAAAAACACAAACCCAAAAACATATATGTACGTTGGGGTTTGACAAGTAATTTTTGTAAGCTTTGATCTTGCATAGATATGTTTAGTCATTCAATTAAGGAGAAGCAATATCTCATGACAGAAGCCTAACTACAGTTCAGCCCTTGTTTTGTGTCCCTATGATGTTCAGAGGTGTTCATCCTTGAACATTGCGGTTATACTAGTAAAACCCTAAAACCTAGCACATATGGAATTCAGTCCCCAAATGTATGTTTTCGTCTGTGTAAATTGTTTCTGTATTGTACTATGCAACTAACTGTATGACATGGAAGCACTTCTAAAGTGGATAGAAGCAGTAATACAGGCTGAAAACCTAACTTCAGCTAAGAAATATTTGAACCACATGCTTTGCCAGATAGCTCTTAACATAGCCCTGTAATAATAATCTGGACACTTTTCTGAGTGTCATGATTTAAGCCCAACTGGCAATGAAGTACTATGCAGCCAGTCGCTCACTCCTCATACAGACACTCACCTTTCCGTAGGATGGCAGAGGCCCCAGCAAGATGGAAGGAAAAAAAGTAACCAAAAGCCTTGTGGATCGAGACAAGGGCAGGAAGGGCTCACTGCCAATTAAGGCTCTGGGCAAAACTGATTTGACTTCTTGACTTAGGGAAGAAAACAAGAACAGTGTAATCTGCTACCAGCTAGAAACAGAATAGACGGAAAGCAAAACCAGAGCAGGATGATGAGAAAAATACAACCAGCACTGTAAGATCTCCTTCTCCCATCCTTCCCCTCTTCCTGGGCTCAGCTCCCTGCTCCCGCTCTATCTCCTTCTTCCTCAGTGGTGTGGAGGGACAGGGAATGAGGGATATAGTTGGTCTCTCACAGGTGGTCTCTGTCACACAGTCTCTAATAAATCTCTCTGTCATGACTCCTTCCCAAGGGCTGCAGCTCCTCACAAACGCAGGACTCCATGGTTGGCAGAATCTCCTCACAGTCAGTCTCCTCTGTGCACAGACACCACCTCTGGGTCCTCCACAAGCTACTAGCAGGTCTGAGCTCCACTGTTAACCTCCACGGGTTGCAGGGAAACAGCTGCCATCTCACCATGGGATGCAGGGGAATCTCTTCTCTGGTATTCGTCCTTCTCTCTTGCCTCACTGACCTTGGGATCCACATGGCTGCATCTCATTCAGCTCCTTCCACTACTTCCCAGAAAGTACAACCCTCCTCTTCAAGCTGATGCTTCTAGAAAAGTGACTGCAGAGGCACCCCCTTGGCTCAGCCACAGAAGTGGGTCTGACTCAGAGCCAGGAAAAGTTTCAAGCAGCTTCTTACAGGAGCCACCATTACAGCTCCTTCTTTATGCCAGAAACAGCCCCACACAACACTATGACACAGGGGAATCTAGAGTCTTCAACTCAGCAGCTAAGCTTAAATGTCAGCTTTTTCCAAAATACCTAAGCCAGGCAAATCACAGTAGAAATAGTATACAAAATTTTCATTAATGGGGGCATCTATCAGCTGTTTATTGTCCCTCATTAAGCTGTCCTGATTTGAAACAGCTGTAAAAGAAGAAATCTGAAGGACACCAAATCATATAAATATTGTTAGCTAAGACGAAGGGCTCTGTTATGGCTTCTTCTTGAGTCTGGTTCATGAGGCAGGCCACTGGGTCACTACCTTGGATGCAGCAGTCACAGTTTGTTTCTGACTTGCTCCCCATTCAGTAGGTCACCTGGCTTAGGGGTTTGCTCAGAACCAGCTTTATACTGAGAGGGATGATACCTTGTGCCCATGTGTGATAAGACTGGAAGCAGCTATAGGTTCTCCTCCTGTGGGTGCCCACCACTACAGGATGCAGGTAGGGGGAAAGATACATGTGAGATGTGCTCTCATTGGTTTTTTGCCTAACCATTGCCTCGCTCACAAGGCAACGATGACCCCTGAGTTAATATTAGGACCAGTTTTCTGTGAAATGACACTGAAATGTAAAATATAATGCCTCTTGCCTGCCAGCGCAGGTTTGCTTATTTCTCATCATGAAGGTTCTTGGCAATTGGGTTTACTGATGAGTATTCACTGAACTTTAAGCTTAACCCAATGTTGGAGACCATCATCAGATAATGAAATTCATATCTCGGCTTTTCTCCTTGTGAATGTAATTCTACTTTGTGTCCATCCAGCCAAAGACCAGCATGTGGTCTCTTTATCCAGGTAAAGTAATTCACGTGTAAAAGAGGTAATCCTTGCAATGAACTGCTGCAGATTAGCCTCAGCTAAAGAGTTATTTTGCTAAACCATCTATCAGTTACTTCAAATAATGAAAACATTTGAAAAAATAATGATCTGTTCGGGAACAAAGAAGTTATTTTTCTGAAGTACATTCTTCTGTATACATAGCCCTTTAGTGCTGTCTGTAAACACAAGAGTACAAATTTTATTCATTACAGTTCATTTCAGTTTCTTCTTTTAATTATTATTCAACAATGTCTTTATTAAGGGACATGGGCTTAAAATTTCACACTTAGTTAAACTCCACTTAGCCCCCTGACACAATCTGCATATATCTCATTAAGAGAAATTTTTACTAATACCGTCCCAGTTAAGCAGTTATCGTTACCATTCACTACCCTAATGAGGTGCCATCCTGATAACGCACATCCCGATTAAGAGAAGTATGAGCTATTGCACTTATTTGTCTGTCCTAGGAGGAAAGGATCTTGCATTTCAGAATGTGTCTGACCTTACTTAATGTTAAATGCAAGGCATTCTTAGGTCTGGTGAAAATTTGCTGCAATGACAGCCCTTATTTTCTGTCTTCATTATGTGAATTAGCTTTCCCTAAAAACTATGTCATTTGCTTTGCTTTGAGTTTGTCCCCCAGCTGAACACATGGAATTGTACTTCTGCATGGAAACAATATTCTTGATGTCCCTTTACATTTTTACCTTAACCAATTAATTATGATATAAATTTTGTTACATGGTTACAAGGCTTAATTTCCTCATTGTTAAATAATTTCCTCATTATAGAACTTCTGTTGAAGAGTGTGACTACTATTGACTAGTCCATTATCATAGAATCATTTGTTGTATAATGCCTCTGCTAGATCTTTCCAGTCCAGAATTAGTGTATTTATGTTTAAAGGTCTTTTCCAACCATGATGATTCTGTGATTCTGTGTTCGTAGTATGTGTCAAAGGAATAACTTCTTAATTGCACCTTCCAAATTAAACTATGAAATACAAAGCAGTGGAGTTATCTTTTTGGGCTGGATATTTCCTCTTCTGAATCTAAGTTAGTCAAATGGAACCTTTGATAATCTAAGGTAACACCTGAAGTAGCACATGTGTGCATTGCACTTGGTGCAGGTTTTGTTTGACAAGACACCGATTACCAGCACTCCATCCTGAACACCTCACAGCGTACAGGCGCATACATATGGATGCATGCAACTGCCATCCTGATAAAAAGTGCAAGAGCCCTTAGAAATAACTGGAATTGCTGTCATTTGCTTCATTACCTGCAGGCGGATAGATGACACAAATTACTCTTCTCCATGTCAGGTTCTTCCAAAGCTCTGTCCTTTGAGTGTTTCTGTGGAATAAATCCCAGACTGGGCTCATACAGCTACTCTGGCCCATAAAGCAACTCAGTGCTGTGCTTCAAGTAATTTTCACAAGGCTTTATCACTGTGTGCACAGCTTGGCTGTGAATTGTTTATATTAAGCATGTCACAAAATAAAAAGTGGCTGTACTGAGAGTACTGAATGACTTTGCCTCTGTGCCTTAGAGCCATGTGCACATGACAGTGCAATATACAGTGTGTTTCCCAAACTTAACACACAAACCACTTTTGGCGTGCACATGCATGGCCACCTGAGTTGGCAGAGGTTCACTGCCTATCAGGATGGGGGAGAGAAGCCATCTGCAGCTACTCTGTCAGATTTCTGTACTTAGTCTGCTCTGGAATTGCTGACACTTGAACTTCCGCCAGCAGTTAAAGGTAGTTAGCAGTTCCCTGGTCAGTGGGAATACTTGAAGCCAATAATTGCTGGAGATTTTAAGTCCTGATACAGGAACAGAGCTTTTGGCTGAAGAGGCACAGAATGGGTAGCTAGAGGCCTGATGGCATCTGGTCTCATGGGTGGTTGCTACTGAAAGAAGCAGCCTGATTTCTTTGACCATCTTCCCCTCCACATCCTAACCCTGTTCCTGAACACACAATACTTTTTCTATCGTAGCCCTTATCATAACTTAAAAAGAGCTAATTAACTACCCAGCCTGGAAGAAAACTTTCTCTTACCTTGTTATTCTAGTTTCCTTAAAAAATAATGAATGAAACAAGCTTATAGCAGGGTCAAGTGAGCACCAGGCCTTGTAAAGAGAAGCAGTAGAAGGTTGCAATCAGGAGCAGAAAAGGTGGGAAAATACTACACTGGGACTCCACTTTTGTGATAGCAAGCTGTTAGATCAGCTTCTCCGGCACATCTCTGTCTGGTGAACTACAGATTGACAGTATCTTTCTCCTTCCCTTGGGAAGCTCTGTCATATTCAGAAATAGAGCTGCTACTCATGCTACAAGGATGAGTTGACTTTAACACTTTCAAAGAATTACCAGTTGTTCTGGAAAAGAGTGAGTGAGAGCAATATTCATCTTTTCTTCAATTACAACCCTGTACATCTGCATTGCAGAAACTTTTGAGAATTCAGTAGTGCTTACAAAAAAATCAGCAAGTCGTCTTTGGTTACTGTCCCTCAAAAATGTCACGTTACCTGGTCATTAGTTTGCTTGTGGTGGCTATTTTTTTTTTCTTCAATTACAACAATCATTTTGTTGGTGAATTTTGTCCTAATCAACACATGCCAACTGAAGAAGCATTTGTTCCTGTACAGTAGTCAGCTGGATATATGCTAATTAAGCTCCCATCATGATATGGCTTACTGAGCGTTTCTTATGAGACTTGTTGCTGTACTTTCTAGTTCATGCACAGTTCAGTGAGAAAGATTTAATTCTGCACCTTATTGTCAGTAGTTTTTCTTCTGAGAATCTGGCTTTCTTCATAGGAAACAAGAACCCATACATGTCTAACAGGTAAAAAGTGAAAATGGTTCAAATTGCCTATTCCAGGCAGTCTGGAAACTGCAAGGGCTTTCAGTTATCTACAAGCCTAAATGGATAAACCTATGTGAGATTGCTTGGGGGTGCTGGGTGAAGAGGAGACGTTGAGAACTTGAGTTGGAGATGCCCAGACATTGGCTTAGAAGTAGGACCTCCCAGCATCCTCGTTTTCTGGCATCATGCACTGGGGAGTGAGTTAGAGGAGCCCCTCCAGTTCCAGTGCCTCTGCAGGTGGAGCCACCATGCAATGGGCAGACGTCCTTGCAGGACAGTAAGTCCCATTGCCTTCAGGCGGGTTGCAGGTGCTGGCCTAGGACACTGTTGTGCTTGTATGTGTATGTGCCTGTCCTGGCTTTGGCCAGGTGTCCTGGGTTTGGCCAGGATAGAATTAACTCTCCCCAGCTGCTGCTGGGGGGTGTGGCCAGGCTGTTCAATCCCATGTGACATCACGCTCGGGATATAAGGGCAGCAGCTGGGCCAGGGCAGTGCTGTGGCCAGTGTGGGAACTGCAGTTCTGCTGTCGGGCTGAGCGTCGGGCTGACCGCGGTGAGCAGTTACATTGAGCGTTGCTGCTTTTTCTTTGTCCTTTGGCCATCACTGTAACTGCCTACTCATTGTGGGGTTCTATTAAACTGTCCTTATCTCAACCCAGAAAGTTCTACAACTCTCTCTTGATTCTCCTCCCCATCCTGCTGAGTTGGGGAGGAGTAACTGGGTGGTTTGGTTATTGTTCAGTTAGGGCTAAACCACCGCAGTACCGAGGAGGAGAAGAGTGTTGATTGCTTCTGCTCCAAGGAAGAGAGGAGTGCTGATGCTGTGCTGCCAGGGTAGGCACTGCAGATGCTGCAAATTCAGAGCGGGACCAAATGAGTATTGCTAACTCGCATAACCTGACCGGGTAGTTAAAAATTCTCTGAAGATGTTACAGCCTCCTTTCCTGTAGCACCAATTCTTTGTAACAGCCATTTGCTCCCGCCCTCAGGGTGCAGCAGTATCCCAGATTTTCAAGTGCTCTGGATCCTAATGCTGTGTGGCAAGCTGATACATTTACATTGCTGAGCTTAATAAAAACAGTGCTTGTCATGGTTTACTAGCAAAACTTTAGTGCTAACTCAGAGTCATGGCAAAGTGCCCAAATAGCCTACGCTCTGCATTCTGCACAGTCTCAGAGTAGTTATCAGTAATTGCATCTCCACCCCCTCCCTATTACATATACTCCACGTACCATCCAATTCTTCATATTTATTATTCAGGGCACTTTTTGTTGGAGAATATTGCAGCTAACTTACCAAGAAAAAAGTACAGTCAATGGCTTTAAAATACTGTATTTTCTCTTGTTTATGTTATCTTTTAGCAAGCTCGCTCTGAATGCTCTTTCCTAAAATTCATTGCTATTGGCCTATTCCATGGGGGCTTCCAAAGGGTTATCTGATGTCCCATAGTCATATTATAGACTGATTTTGTTCGCAAGTATGTCTTGGAACCAAAACCTTCAACTGTATATGTACTTGAGCTCTAGTTATGTGACAGGAAAACACAGCAATAAAATGCAATTCTGTTTGTATAACAAATCATATCATTTTGCCTTACAGACAAGCACTATATGGGAAACTATATGTGACCTTTGCGTAAAAATGAACATCTGCTTCCATCAGCTTAAAATACTTATGACATGAGACTAGCAGAAGCAGTTGGCGGGCAAGGATCTCATGGCTCACAGTGGTTGTTCTGATATCCAGAGCAAAAATTATAGACTGATGTTTACCTGTAAGATATTCCTCTCTTGCTTTGAAATGCTTCTTTTCTTTTTGCTAGAGTTCACACCTGCAATAGCTTAGGGCTAGGGTTTTTGTTTAGTTCTCATTCAGCTTCTGATACAGAGGATCATAACTGAATACATAGCGAACACATCTGCTTGGGAGCAACTTAGTGAAAGAAGCAGAAAGTACGTTACTTTTCAGAAGTTTTCCAAAATTTACACTTCCCTTCCAGGGAATTCAGAATACTGAAGCTGTGAATGTGAAGGGGAATTGTGGATTGAGGTATTTACCATTCGGTACTAACATTTCTCATTAATTCCCTGCTGTTAAAGATTCCTTAACGTTGCCATCCATAGTAGCTTTGTGCCTGCTGGAGTCAATGAAGACAGGTCTGAACCAAATAAGCCAGTGGAATAAAACCTGCAACCATATAGTGATTTGGCAGAATGCACAAATATTGCTGACATACACATTTGACTAGATCCTGTCATCTCCAGTTTGAAATGTCTGTGTTACAGTGCATCCAGGCAACCGAGTATCTGTATCTTCACAAAACTGATCTGTTAATTTAATGTGAAATGATAAATTGTTAAAATGACTCTATAGAAAATGATATGCAAGGGCTAGTCAAATGCATAGACAAGGCAGAAAAAGAGTGCCTGAGATAAAAACCTACAAAGAGTTTGTTAGGTTCATTTCCTCTGATCAAAATACTATCAAAATTATGTCTTTATTTTGTTAAATATAGTTGAAGTCTTTAAGATCACACCGTCCCTCAACTTAGAGAAATTATAAACTCTAAGTAATTCTGCCTTAGGTTACTGAGTTTGATGGATAATTTCTGTGTCAGTGGTATTTAAAGTACCACAGCTCACTCTTTTGAATAAAATACGCAACATGGCACAAAGTAGATAAAGCAGAGAGCAAGTAAAAGAGAAGTAGACCTGACTTCTTTCCACAGATGAGAAAGGGAGGTATAGAACAAATGAAGATTTTCTAATGATGACCCCCAACCTCTCAAGCTTCTCAATTCCTCCAGAGAGATTTCCTCCAAAGCAGATGCTGTAGCTGTCCATTTTATGGACAACTTAGAATCATAGAATGGTAGGGATTGGAAGGGACCTCTAGAGATCACCTAGTCCAACCCACCTGTTAAAGCACTGAGCAGGCTACAAAACTGTCTCATCCTAAAACTCCAAGATTTCCAAAAGATTTGTATCTCTGATGTCAATATGGAATTGGTGGAGAGAGTGAGACATCTCAAAATATCCTCATTTTGAACAGAGGATTATCTGGATCTTAATGGTAGGAAACGCTGGACACTGGCATCAGTCATGATTCTCTCTAGAGCTTCTTTGTCTAAGGCTACCTCTAGTCTAAACCTCTCCTATTTAGAAAGGAGTCTGTGCATACTCTTTTGGAAAGAAAAATTTTACAAAGTTTGTTTCCTATTAAAAAAAAAAAAAGAAATCAGTCTTAGGACATGAGTCTTCAAGTTGCAGCCCAGCCTAGTCAATAGTCATGGAGTCATAGACTACGGTCTTATATCCTCTTCAGAAAGACCAGAGAGCATGCCATGTCAGGTCTTCAGCAGCACCTCAAGCCAACAGGCAGGTAGCTCTGTGGGGCAGGAGGGGACAAGAGTCACTGCACTTTTCACATCAGAAAGTATTGTCAGTGCTGGGTGATGCCTTGAGGGAAGCTGAGGGAGGCTGGTGTGCATTGCTCCAGTACATCAACCCTGTGTCTGCATTGCTGCACAAATGGGTCATGCACTGGTATGCACAAGAATGGAAGGTGCCTAGCAAGTACAGTTTCCTGCAAAGTCCTTGAGATGAAAACATTTGTTTCCATTTTGGATTTTCATAACTGAAATCCATATAAATCTGTTTAAGGCACTTGCATTCTTGTCATAACCTGGCTCCTGACCTTCTCTGGCAGTGGCAGCTATGCACAGATAACAGTACCAAGCACAGTGCCAAGCTAAATCTCTCCCCTTGATAACACCACTGTGAACTTCCACAAAAAAAATAGAAAAAATATCACCTTTTAAATATCTTTTTAAATCATCCATGACATGATCAAAACTAAGGCAAATATTAATTTTATTCTCTGTTATACTTCTATAGGGAGAATAAGTGACTGGAAAGAGCTAAACAGTATGTTTCTGGATTACTTTTCATTTCATTGCATTTGCTATTAGCTTTATAACAATGTCTGTGATGACATTTTATATTAAAGGAAGCTTTTGGATTATAAACTAGATTTAGCTAGTAAAAGCCATGCCATGTCTTTTATTGCATTTTTCATTTGTTGTTATTATTTTATGAGAATTCAGGCTGTGTACAAGCTTCCAGCAACTGCAGCTCTCCCTCTCATACTCACAAATCCAGTGCTGTTAGGAGAGTGAGTAGGAATAAAAATGAATTATCATCTGTGTGGAACATACAGGAAAGTTCAGCTGGTCTCAGATCTTATAATTAAATTAAAAACCCTAGAGAAGAAATCTGTCTGGGGTTGCTTTTTATGATAATTCCAAAACAAAATTGCAGTCACGGGAAGCAGGATTACCCCTGTTCTTTGCAAATTAGCTAATATGCTTTCTGTGAAAAGCAACCACTGAACTGAATATAAACAAAACTGTTGCAGTCACCTCTGCAGTGGCTGTTTGCCTCTCAGCCAAACACAACCCCAAACCTAAACCTTTGTTGGGATCAATCCCCTAATCAGAGAGCACTTAGAATCTAATTTATCACCAGTTCTTCCTGCAGCCCACCTGTTTCAGACAGGCAGGTACATAGTAACACATAGCAACAGTCAATACTGAGCTTGTTCATTCATACTTCCCATTTTCTTGGAACAGAAAAGCCCCAACCAAAGGAGATAGCAAAACACCTGTGAAGACCACTTCTGAAATAGTTTTTGTGTCCAACAGGCAAGGCTTTTATCCTTAAGGAAGTCAAGTCATGAACTATCTGCCATAGCTGTTTACAGGTATGTTTAATGTACAGTTACACAGGAACATGTATTATGTATGGGTTTAGGACAAATAGCGTGAGTATGTCATATATGTCTGTAGGATACAGAGAACAAGGAGAAGTGCTCCATTGTGATCCTTCAGAATAAATGTTCAGACTCTAGGCAATACAGCAGCTGGAGGAAGGTGGATGGACATGGACAAAAAGAAGATGGCAGAGCCGTTCTTTTGGGTCCTTCTACACCCAAGGCAGTTGCATGCTGAAAACAGGGAGGGTATGTAAAGGCAACATACATGGGACTGTGTGTGTTAGTGAGGCTTATACTTCATGGAAGATGTGAGCATGAGAAAAGGCAACTGAGGATGCTCTAATTTGTACAGGAGTGAGCTCACTACACCTGTACTGCAGAGTCCTCCAGTGCTGGTGTGAATGCAGGCATCCACACATAAGACATTTTAAAAGCAAAGTTTCTTTTTATGCTACTTCCTGTAGTCACAGCACTTATTTGTAATGGATTCGCCCAAGTATCTTTTTAATTTGCTAGAATGGTTTGAGGACAAATTATTTATTTTAGTGTGTTATTTCTGATGAGCAGACATCAAATGGAAAACAAGACAATATTGCATGCGTTGTCAGAGCTTGTTAGATCATGGGTATGTTGCCAGTATACCAAGGCAGTGTTCACTGGGCCGTTTTGTTGGCTGGAAGATATAATTTCCTACTGAGATTTTCCATCCTGAGTTTTTTGTGCCTAAAAATGTAGCAAATGGTAGCAAAAGAGCAAGCACCAAATGTCACTGTCACCTTGCCAAGGTCTATCTTTGTAATTTCTAGGCTTGGTTCTTTCTGTATATATTAAAATTAAATAGCTCTGAAACTCAAAGTGCAGGATATCAGAGTAAAAAAAGACGAGTTTACAGCACTGTAGTAGGGATTCTTTGTCTTTTTCAAGCAATTATAAATGGCAGATGTCATCTTGTCATGAAATATAAGGCTTCCTGGCTGCCAAGGAGAACCTGTTTGTTAATGCTGCAATCGCTCAAGCTGACAGTTTTGCTTAATAATACTTAAAGTAACCCTTTGGAGACTAAGTATGTAGTGAGGATGTCAACATATATTTTCGAAAGCACTAATTTTGCTGGCAACCTGGAGCCCTCCAGTGTTGTAAGAGTTAAATAGCTGTCTATTAGGTTTTATTTTCCTTGACATAACCGTCTCATAAATTATTTATTGCATTTAGGTTCTTTAGAGTAAGAAATTTCAGAAGGCACATCAATTTCTTTTAGGCTTGTACAAGTACACCAGCCTACCACTGCCCATAATATAATAGTCATAGTATTGTTTATGTTCCTGTGAGGAGAAAGCTTTTGCACAGCTATTTTTAGGACTTAATGAAGTCAACACTGATGCGGGAAACCTGAATAAAGCTTTCTGTATGTATGTGGGTGCTATTTACATATATACAGGCTATTGCTGTACATGCATTAGAAACCTTCAGTTAGCCTGCTCAGTTGGTATATTCTATCTCCATTGTGCTCATAATTTTCTGCAGTCAAAAATAGGAGGTCAAACAAAAGGCATTATGTAGGCTTTGAAACTTTCATATACATTGATCTGGCATAAAGAGAATTTAGCTTTTGTTCTTTCTATTTTTTCAGTTTAGGCAAAAATGTTATAATTTATTATTAAGCAGATATTAGAGGAAGAGTTTAAAAAGCTTATTACCTGAAATCTGCTTTTTCTTTGCAAAGCAAGATCCACGATAGAATTCTAAAATTTCAGTCTCTGAACAAAGACATTCACATAGCATCAATCAGATGACATAGATGCTCATGTTTTTTTCCAACATCAAAATTTTAAGCTGTTCTTTGCTATTAAAGCTCTCATTACACAAACTAAAAGAAATTGTTAACAATTCTCATTCATTTTCAGAAAGTTGTGCTGGTTTAACATCATGCAGTTTATAAAAACATCATTTTTATTCATTGCCATTAAAACACTAGTATTACTGAGTTAGCACTGGGTTGTTAGATTTCTTCTAAAAGCACTAACAGAAGAAAATCTGATCAGTGTTGGTACAATTGAATTGCCATATAATTTTGAATTGTGTCAGGGAAATGATGGCACAACTCCCCCCATTTTAATGCAACTTCATTGTCACTTAAATGTTTGCTTGTTTATTCTGTTGTGCATCAAATGTTATTCCCAATCTTTTGTCATCCGCTCTTGAAAATCCTCCTCTACATTGTTACTGCCAAAGCTATCAGTATTTGTTTGCTGTTACCATGTCTTTTCTTCTCCCTGAGAGTACATTTTGAAGACTCATGTCTTCAGAAGTATTTTTACGGACTATATTGAGAATCCATGTATAAAAAGTTGTAGGATTCGATGCTGAGATCCAAACCTGCAAGCACATGAATGCACATTTATTCTAATCCTGAGTGCAAACTCATGAAATATTTTTCTCCTATGGAAGTAGTTGAAAGACAAATACCTTACTTTCCATTTGGCCAAGCTAACCCTATTTACTTTTTCAAATTTTCCCATATAAAATGATCCCTGAAGTTGTTTGAATTCAGGGGAAACTATTTTCCTCCCTTCATCTGAAATGAGTTTTGCCATATAGTTGTGATTAGATTTATTCTCTAATTTAACTGGAATCTATTCTCTAATATAACAGGAGTGACAAAAGGGTACAGATAAAGCTAGATAGTGATAGATTAGGAGATCTAAAAAGAGGAGTAGCAAAATAGGCATCATGTACTGGAGATACTTAAATCCCACCTGGACATGGTCAAACACACCCTTCTTTAGCTGATGCTGCATTGAGCAGGAAGATGCTGGATGAGATCATCTCAAGATGTCCTTGTCAACCTCAGTAGTTATTTTGAGTCTGTGGAAATAAAGTATCTGTTTGACCCAAATTTAGGAAATATTTCTAAGGCAAACAAAAGGCTCTAATCTTCATATAGAAACCCCTCTTCCATATAGCAGTGTCTTTTTAAACTCACAAGAACATAGAATCATAGAATGGTAGGAGTTGGAATAGACCTTTAGAGATCATCTAGTCCAACCGCCATAGTAACGGTTAGAAAAAAACACAGAGTCTTTAAATGAGATTCAAGTAGGAATTAGTCAAGAAGACTTAGATTTGCCTTGTTCACACATACTATTAAATCCTTTCTGATTTAAAGTATTGCTTTTTAGTATACACAAGGATATATTTGGATTTCCCTTGTTTTGTGAGAAAACTAGAAAATATTTCTTTTCCAGTGAGTCTCAGTTAGCACTCTGGTATCTGATCTCTGGACATGTCACTGTAGTCTAATTTTTGTTCACTTTGTGCTGTTCTTGCTGGCACAAATTGTGTCAAATAAACAGTATGGAAAATTGAATGGTACAAAATTAAACCTGAAATTTAAATTCCAGTTGAACTTAACTGATTCTGTCACTACACAAACATATGTTTGGTGAAAAAATACGTAGAAAACAAAAGCCTTCAATCTCTTATATCTATCATCAGCTGGCAAAAATAAATAATAACTTTCCTCAACTTTCCCTTCAAGCCGAGGTTGCATATTCTTTCTTTTTTTTTTTTCAAATGATACAGCTTTTTAAATGTTGCAGCTGCTTTTTTCATACATCTTGATTTGGTTATCAGCTCCTTCCTTCCCAGCGGTTATGCATCCAAAGCTGTGGTGTCAGTGCCCTCCACTCTTTTTGTTCCTTTAGAGATTTCTAAGGTTTCATCTTTGCATTTGCTCTGAAACACCTTTTGACAATTTTTCTGTGGGTAACATTAATCAAATCCATTTATTTCCTTGACTGAGCATAATCATGACAAGCTTAAAGCCATAATGTTCCAATTTGTTTCTCCGTCTCAGATCTAAGCATTGACCATTTTAGTGAAGTAGTCAATAGGTTAGGGAAATGAAATTCTTCTGTTTTGGTGCATTACAAGGACATCCTCATCTTCCATGATAACTCCTGTGGGTCTATCCATGCAGGGAAGCGTAAGTCCCATGGAGCAGATTGGTGCTTTGCAGTCAGTTCTGGCAGGGATCTCAGGCAGAGACTAGCTGGGGTCTCAGGCAGAGAAGTAGTGCCCATATTTGGCCAAATGTGTAATTGTGCCTAAATTGTGCTGCAGTTTGGGGCCAAAATTACTGTATTACAGTTTTTCTCAGGTGACCATTTCCCACTTTTAATGCCAACGTAGCCCACACTGACAAACACTAGCACTAAGAAGAATTGAAGTGAGTTACAAAACTCCTTCACTTGAGCACAAATATGCATCGTGTTCATAAACCATAGCAAAAAAAAAAAAGTATGGAAGGTAATCCACTGCTACTGGCCAGTATTACCAGTGTTTTTGTTTAATTTTGTTTTCATGTAGCCCAACTGTATCAGATGCGTTAGCACTATAACAGGCTTTTTCTCATTCTTTCTAGTTTTTTCAAAGATTCATCTAAAAATTAATCCTGTGAAAATGTTGCTTTAGAATGTGTAGTTTTCACTCATACAAGGTACTGTGTCAGAGGTAATGGACAGATACAAAAAGAAAAGACATCTGAAGGAAAGCTCTCTTTGGTAAATATGTATGGACTATTATGGAGAGGAGATAAACCACATTTCCTCGCTGTAAACATGGCTGGTTGACAGGCAAAGCTACCCTTCCAGATGATCTTATAATTTCAAAAGGAAGGATGGGTAGAAGAAAGAGTAGTAACATCAGAAGGCTGGATATTATCTTCAGCAACAGATTAGATGAGACAAGTGGACCTGGCTCACCAACATAAGGAAGAAGATCGAGATAATTCCCATACTGGGGCTGCGATCAGAGGGCTTCTGCTGGAGAGAGAGACAGTGCTGGAGACTCCTGACCACCTCCCCACCACCACCAAGCAGCTTGATGTCTACTGGAGTCCACTGCAGTGCTAAAGATGCATGGCGTCTGACATCCAAGGCAACTGAGCAGCCATTTAATGTTCTGTATCCTACTAGGCATCCTTCAGCAGAGCTTTGCCAAGTGAAGATGCCTGTTGGTCCCAAAACCCAAGGCAGGAATCCTGGAGCTTTTAGTGTTGTAAGAAATGTCAGTTATGATCATTTGTTAGTTTTGTCTACGTGAGTAGGAAAGATGACCCAAAAAGCCCCTGTATTAATCATAAAAAAGTTTCTGTGAATTACAGTGTTTTCTTTCTCAACTCCATTTTTGGTGCAGTATTTTTGTTGAAAAACTTTTTTAGGAACAGGCAGAAGGAGTTGTAACGTCTTACATTAGATCAAAGGATAGTAAATAGAAAAATGGACACACTCGAGGACACAGAAGTCCTTCCCTGATATGGCACTGCAATTACTACTACATTTTCAAAGAAAAAAGGGAACTACTTTTTTCTAAATTTCCTACAAAGGACTCACAGAACAAATGGCCCAGAAACAAAATTTGAACTCGAGCATCATGTTAGACAATAACATTTTCTTATCTCTAACGAATAGTTAAGAGACTGTGAAAAAGAAAGATACAAAGAACACCTTTACTGCCCTAAACCAGGCTTGCCTGCAGCACAGCAAGAACTTCCGAGTGCATTTGGGGAGTTGTTTGGAACTGACTTGCTACTGCCACAAACTCTATATCCTGTTTTTGAAAGAGTATGTGACTGGCTTCAAGGTGAACTATTGTCCCACTCATGGCTCTTTTGAATTCAATTTGTACTGTACAGTGCAAGGCTGGGGATTTTATGTTTATTAATGTGGTCGGTATAGTCAGTGAACTGATAAGAGAAAGGTGATGCAAGCTCTGTGAGTTGACATGCCTGAAAAGGTAGAAGACAGCACAACTTAGGATAAGTATTGGTCCTTTTTTCCCCTGGATTATGATGAGTGAGGTTTGTGGAGAGATGAAGCAGCACAACAAAGTTGCGTAAGAGGTGCTTATATTTGAGGCATGGAGTAATAGAGTAGAAGAAACATTAAGAGTGTACTTAGCTAATCCTCTGGGCAATCAAATACACCTGCTTTGCTTCTGACAAACTTCTGATCTTTCCTTAGATGCTTTAAGTGATGGTGTCTTCACAGCCCTCTCAAACAGTCTGTTCTAATTTTCCCATGTGCTCCTTGCTGAAATTGAAGGCTGTTACATCTTGTTGTCTCCAAAGTAGATATGGAGAGCTAATAGTAGCAGTCCTTTTTTACTAATCTGACATAAATTGCATCCTATTGTCCATTAGCCTTCTCTCAGATTGAGCAACCAAGACAAATTTCCTCATAGGTCATGGTTTTTAGACACCTGGTCATTATGCATTGTAGGCACCGAAAACTGGACACAGTAATAGTGATTGAGCAAGGGTGTGGGAAGTTGGCAGCCTTCGCAGAACTGAGTGTAACGTAAAGATTTGGAATATTTCAGTGCAAAGATGCAGAATCAAAGTACGCACTTGAAAGCAAACAGAATTTGTTAGGTGTCATTGGCTCTATATGCATCAGAACTTGAAGCTTAAGTGTGAAAGGATTAGTAGTGGATGGGAAAGGGCTAGAAGTCTTCAAGTAGGTTATGTTTCATGTGTTGGAAAACAGAAAGTGAGAAAATGGCTGTTAAGGGCAGATTAATCGAAGTGTCAAGAAAACTATTTCTTTGCAGTAAAGCTTGTGATGTCTACCAGAAGAGGAGAGACTTGCAAGGTCAAAAAGCCTAAACAAAACATGCTATGCTGAGATATGAGATAACGAAGACATAAAATATAGATTTATATGTATGGATGAAGAACTATCAGTTAATATAGAGATAAAGCAAGGAGAAGATTAGAAAAATTTAATCAAGTACTTTTTGTCTGAGTTACCTAAAGGCAGTAGCATTGCTTATTTGTCTTTTTCTGCATCTTCTTCTCCATCAGTCCCATTATTCTCACTCTCACTGCAAAATTCTGAACAAGTTTTCCAATGAAATAAGAAATCCTGGAAGTTTATTAAAATTGGTGTCTAGAGAAAGAGGCCCAAGATACTAGCCCCAGGAAAGTATCCCTCAATGCTAGTTTTGGTTGTTCTGTAGCAGTGGGCTAGGTGGTGGTGTAGTGGGAGGTGGTAGAACATAGCTACTGTGGCTGAAATTTTACTTCAATCTGAGAGTTTGCAGAGATCCATCTCTTAGGATGGACGATCCCATGCTCTGGGAATGTCTACCTACCCATTGCTTATAGACGATACATGGATAACTAGATAGGGTCATTCCCCAGACTTTCAGCAGAAGCCAGACGAGACTCCTACAAGAGACATCTGAGGGACAGAGGAACAAGAAAAGAAGCAGCAAGTGGTGGTGAGGTGGTCAAGTGGCCTCGTGGTGGGAAAAGGAGACAAAAGGACTGGAACTGGAGGGAAGTAGAAAATAAAAGCAGCCAGATAAAGTGAAGAGAGCACAGAGGACAATTGACAGGAAAACATTTCATTCTGGTGAATTGGAGAGTGGTCATAGACTGAAAAGAGACTCCATTCACAGAGAAGTAACCCTCAGAAACATACTACTTCTCTCCAGGTCTTGTCACTGGTGACCAGTTTCCTAGAATGACTTCTCCAGTACAGATTTTCTACCTGCTGAGGCTTGTTTACAAACAACATGGTACAGTATTTACAGTGCTTCTGAATTACATTTAACTGATGTTTCTTCCATACCCCTGCATGTTAGTAGCAGTGATGCCAAGTTCTGTAAAAGACTTGCTAGCTAGTACAATTGAGCTGCCACCCACACTGGAAAGCCTCCAAGCATTTCAGTAAACATGGGAAGGTGTTGGCAGCCCTCTTTTAAATGAAGCCTCAAAAAGTTCTTCTGCTTCTCTGAGGAGATGGCGTACCCAATACGTACACAAATGTATATTATGTGTGAGGGGAGTCCAAACAGAGTGACCAACTCTATCTGTTGAATTGCTTTTCTGATTTTAGCTGAAGGGTCTTGTCTCTTTACTGAAACACTTGGGAGCTCTGAACAGAAAAGGCTTCATACTAGGACTGGGAAGATCAGTTTGGAAGGGAGTTACACTGAATGCAAGCCAATTCTTGAGCTACATTCTGTATTTAATAGAGCCTGCTTTCCATCTCCTGACAACTTATTAATGTTTTTCCTGCATTGACCTCCACCGAATGACACTTTGTTCGACCTTTGTTGGACCTAACACAAACTCCAGGTCATAAGAGCAGGAGCAGTGGCATCTGAGCCAATGGAGTCTAGAGTAAGGCATTTCACAGAGACCTTGAGAAAGTGACCTTTCTAGGGGTGAAAGTCTCAGGAAAGCTTGAAGTCCTGTTAGACAGTATTAAGGCTCAAAGGGAGAAAGATAAATCCCCAATACCGGATGAAGATTCAGTAGTTGGAGCCTTGCTGGAAATAAGAATTCCAAATGTGATAAATTAAATTTCTTTATCTATTTGCTTCTATCTATTATCTATTTATTTATCTATTTATCTATCTACCTTTGGCCTTGGTCAGCCAAAATCACTTAACAGTTAAGTTAGAAGGTGAAATTTGAAGAAACTCCAATGGAGACAGGGAGTGCTGGATGCTGTCCCATGATTTCTGATGAACACTGGAGTCCAGGTCCTGCTCTAAATTCTGCTTTGCCCACAATAATTACTTTCACATCAATGGACTTACTCCTATGAGTAAAAAGATCAGAATCTGGTCCTAAGTGTCTTATTCCTGCACTTTTAATCCACTGTCTTTAATAACTTTTAAATCAATCACATCAAAACAAGTGAAAGACTTCCTGAATAGAAGCAAATTTTTTACTATGTTAAAGATAAGTCAGAACCGACAGGAAAATGATTAAGTAACATTTGGTCGTTACAGGACTCTGATGGAATAATTCTGACATTAAACTCTGGAAGGCTTAGACTATATATTCTTGGGAAACCGCAAGATCTTTGCATTTTAAAGACAAAAATGGCCACATTCATCAAATTCAGTTCATGTTTTGGAGAAGAAAATTGTTCTTGAAAAGTAGTTTGCCTGGGATTGTTAGCATAATGTGTTATTACATGTATCATCTTCTAATGTTTTTCTAACAGAGGATGACGAATGTCTCAGAGTTCTAGGCTAATAACTTATAAACATAAAGAATTGCAAAAAGCAGCATGCACAAACAATCAGTCTCCTCCTAAATTGTCTAGCTAGCTCCTCACAGAAGAATCCAATCTGTTATTGTGACAGGCAATTTGCAACAGGCAATGGAAGTTGTTTACAAAAAAAAAGCCCCCAAACCATAACCCCACCTCAGATTTGTATCGTGCTTATTTAACAGGCTCCCATTCTAGATTCCTCTTGGTTTGTAGAAGTTGAGCTTATTTCAGAATTTGCAGCTTAGTGTAGGAGGGTAGTTGAAATCCTCTGTAAAAGCCCTTCATTTTTATTTTAAATACATGAGGAACATTCCTCTGCCTGAAAGCACCAGCCACACATGAGACAGCTGAAGGTATGTGGAGGAAGCTGCCCTGCCGCATTGCTCATCGGGGCAAATGAGTGCTGCTCAGCCAAGTTGGAGGAATCATGGCTATTTCAGCTGCCTGAAGATCATATGATCTATCAAAACATAACAAAGAGGCTAAATATAGATGTGAGTGGGTTTGTAACCCTCGTTGGAAATTATCAATGCCTGCTTTAAATTGGATGAATGCAGATGCATATCCCAGTGTCGCTGGTGACAGTACAGAGCAGCGTAGGAAGATTGAACCATGAAGACTGGTTGAAAGGAAACCTTCTCTTAAACATCTCTCAACATTTTGGTGGTGACAGTTGTCATGACAGTACCAGAGAGAGAGTGCGGGGAAGGTTTCTTTTGAGATACGTTGTTGGATCCCATTGGAGATCAAACACTGATACTACTGCTGGAAAAAAGGGGAAAAAAAGGAGAAATAGAAATGAGACCATTCTAATACGTGTTTTCATTCCTTCCCTCACCTTTTTGCCTTTTTCTACTCTGTCATATTTAGAACAGTTTCAAACTTGACCCGCCATTTCGTCTTGTGAGACATAGAACAAGCTATCTGAGGAGAGTTGTTTGCTGCTGTGAAATAAGCTTGAGACATGAGTCTGACATTTGCTTGTATAAACTGGACAGCAATTCAGTAGTGATCATTTGGGTTCTGTTATAATCAGGCAGTGCAGTCCCTTTCTAGTCTTGACAGTTCACTAAAATTTATCCTTAAAAAGCATCTGATTAACAGATTCTGCACAAGTTTTCAACATTCAGCTTTCATGCCTGATTATGCTGCACCCTGTCCTCTAACTCAGACAAAATTACTACTGATGTTTTATGAACTTTGTCTTTAATATTGACCTTTGTGCAAAATAGGAGGTTACTACAGTATAGATCATTGTGTCCAACTTGTGCTTATTATGTGGATAATCTCCAAAACTAGGGTACCATTTTAGAATCAACTTCACTTTGTAGATATTCTTCTACCTCTCCTTTTCCTTCCTACATCCTTTTTCTCTATTGCTGTGATACATTGTACCCATTTTCATATTTTGTTATGAACTCATGCAAATATAATAGTGCAGACATGATATTTGAAACCCTTCTAAGCTTCCCATAAGGTCCCTAGTGTATTCAGTTTTCTTTCTTTCTATTAAAGAAAGATCTCTGAGTGCAGGAAACAAATTAATTCTGTGCAAGTACATTCTCCCTACTTGTCAGCACACTATGGTCCTGCACCTAAGGATACCAACTCAGAGAGTTTGGAATTCAATTCAAAACTCCCAGAGTTCAGACTTCCCTGATGATGTTGTGTTATGTCTTTTTTGGTTTTTTTTTTTTCCTCATTTCAAGCTCTTCAATATGCACATGCCTGGGAACATGTCTGATTCACGGTCTTCTGACATGGAGCCATGTATACATGGCACATCTTCAAGGCTAGCAGCCCTATCAGCAGCCTCAAAATCATGCTGTGGATTTTGGGAATAAGAAGAGTCTTCAGAGATCATTTTATTAATGGAAGTGGACCAAATTGTGGAGTGTATTTTGGGGAGGGAACACATGTCCAGTAGAAATCAGATTATTTTCCTCTATGTTTATTTCACATTGGATTACTGTCCAGGTGAAACAGTCAATGCTGAGGAAAGTCTCAGGTGGATGGGCTTTCACTGGCAGACTCATTGACTGTCCTGTATGTGTGATTTTGGTGTTAACATTAGTAATAAAGAAGCACTCTAGGTGAAATCTGAGCTTCCAAGATAAGGCCTGCAAGACAGCTTTTTTGCAAAGCAAAATTGTGTGGGAGTTGAATGACAAGCTTTTGTCTTGAAACACCTGGTACTTGGCCTTGGCACACACTTGTGCTGCTGCATCTGACCCCTGACCATCATCCTCTAAAACTCTTGACACTTTGGGTTTTGAATGCAAAACCCGGCAGCACCTCCATGCACAATGAAGTACAGCAAGTTCTACCTGTTCTGCCCCTGAGTAGAGCTGCTGCCAGCTGGAGTAGTCATAGAATTGGCAGTGCACTCCTGCCCTGATACAATAATAGGTACGCCTCCAAATCCCGTGATTAAATTCGGTGGATTTTCAGAAATAACTCCAGGTTTTGTCCTTGTTTTATTACCTGATACATGTTTTGCAAAGCAGTAGACAGTACTGTGTAGGGAGGCAATGCAAGCTCTTTCAGCACACTCGAGGATGGAAGAAATGCTTTCTTGGCTGTGAAACATTCTCCTGGCATTGTTAGCAATAAAAGCTTAGATTACTCTTAATGTAGCTTTTCTAGAGCTTGAGGAAAAAATCTGTCTTGCTGGAAAACATCACATTAATCCTCTTTTGAACTCCTAGCTTGTGCTGTGGCCAGTAATCTTTCTCATTATTTGCTCAAAGCCAGACAGAAGTTGCCCATCCCCTACTTTTATTTGTAGCTGAATAACAAGGTCTTTCTTTCAGATACCCACATTGTTAACTAGTCTCTGACTGTTGCGAATTTGCCTTCAGCATGAAAAAGCCTTGCTTTCAAGTCTATTTGAAAGACCATCGTGTCCCTGGGAAGACAGGAGAGGGAATATGTTTGTTTCCGTATAACTTGCAGCTGTGCTTTTCCTGCAGGTCTACAAGAGTGAACCTACAGCACAGGTGTACTCACATAAGCCTATGGCTTTTCTGCATCAAGTCACTTGTGCTACAACACTCGTCTGGTAAAAATGGACTTATCAATATGAAATGGATGCATTCCATACTTTGGCTCTTATCAGGCCCATCATTACTGGTTCTCTTCCCATCAGAAAATGTTTGGAGTCAAACTGTGGAGCTCTGACTCAGGCAAATTTCTTGTTGCTCCTATTATTTATTAATGAGAATAAAATAATAATGCATCATTATTTATGCATTGGCTGATTTGTATTTAGAGCATGACCATGAATCTGCAAGTCTCTTCAATGCAGAATAAGAAAAGGAGCAGGCCCTGATAAGTTTTATAACCTGAATTAAATGTATCTACTTGCTTCCTAAAGAAGTGGAAGGAGATGCAACAGCAAGCTGTTAGCAGATTGCTCAATCGGAGGAAGTTTGAACAATTTCTTTGAAATTTATCCTTGTAGGAAAAGCCCCCGAACCATGTTACGTGAGAGTGTTGAAAAAGACTATCAACTTGTTTTCTTTACAATACTAATTTGGGGAGAAAGGTGCTTTGCCTCATAGCTCTGTCACTCAGTTTATGCAAAGTTAGAGAGCAAGAAGCCTCATTAACAGTACTAGTTTCAGGGTCGCCTGCATCATCTTACTGTCTTTCACCTAGGATTTCTGTGTTTACATTGGGATGTTCCATATCTGTCATCCTCAGAGGATACAAATAAGTGTATCATTCATTTACTCTCCTCTTTTGACCGGTTTTCCTAAATTTTTAATTCAGAAAAAAAATTTCATCTTTGATCTACACCTGCCCTTGTTTGGTTTGTTTACTGCCACTAGTAACAGCCTGTTCTATGTCCCCTGTTTCCAGTAAGCTCTAACAACATCATAGCCCAGTTTCTGAAATAACCTTTTTTTCTAGTTGAAAAATGGATCAGTCTTTACATTTTGGTCCATAACCAGTAAAGAAGCCTTGTGATAGTTCATCTGAGTCATTGTACTTAATGGCAAATCCTAGGTCACATATGTGTAAGTTCTCAGAAAGAAGACATCTACCTTTAGTCATTGTGTTTCCCTATTTGATTTTTTTTTTCCACATCATCATGTACTGTTATTATTATCTCGCCTTTTACCATCTTTCTGAGCCAATAGAGTGACATATCTTAATGTTTTTTTAAAGAAAGCATTACCATTCAGTATATGGCTTTGCCAGTATACAGCATTTGAGCAGTCAGTGGTATGGTGCATGGCTCTTCCATCATATAAGCACTGGCTAGACCTCATTGACCTGAAGAATGGCAGGCCCATTGAGGACTGAAAATAAAATGAATCTATTGCCATGTTGCTCAGGTTTCTTTTCTATTATAGAATCATAGACTCGTTTCAGCTGGAAGATATTTTTAAGATCACAGATTTTTGTCCTAGACCTATCAGCCACTAGACCATTTCCCTAAGTACATCATCCACTTGTCTTTTAAACACTTCCAGGGACAGTGACTCCACCACCTCCTGGGCAGCCAATTCCAATGTCTGACAACCCTTTCAGTAAAGAAATTCCTCCTCATATCCAACCTGAACCTCCCCTGGTGCAACTTGAGGCCATTTCCTCTTGTTCTATTGGTTGTTACTAGGGAGAACAGACCAACCCCCACATCACTACAACTTCCTTTCGGGTAATTGGAGAGTGTTATAAGGTCTCCCCTGAGCCCTCTTTTCTCCAGGCTAAACAGCCCCAGATCCCTCAGCTATTCCCCGTAAGAGACATGCTCCAAATCCTTCACTAGCTTGGTAGCCCGCCTCTGGATCTCCAGCACCTCAATGTCCTTCTTGTAGAGAGGGGCCCAAAACTGGACACAGTGTTGGAGGTGCAGCCTCACCAAAGCCAAGTACAGGGGAATGATCACCTTCCTCCTCCTGCTGACAACACTGTTCCTGATTCTTGGCCACTTGGGCACACTGCTGGCTCCTCTTGAGCCGCTATCCGCTAACACTGCCAGGTCCCTCTCTGCCTGGCATCTTTCCAGCCACTCCTCCCCAAGCCTATAGCACTGCTGGGGGTTGTTGTGGCCCAAGTGCAGGACCTAGCACTTGTCTTTATTGGAACTCATGGCATTGGCCTTGGCCCAGCCATCCAGCCTATCTAGATCTCTCTGTAAAGCTTCCTCACCTTCTAGCAAATCAGCACTTCCGCCCAGCTTGGTGTCATCTGCAAACTTACTAAGGGTGCACTCTATCCCTGCATCCAGATCATTAATAAAGATGTTAAACAGGAGTGGCTCCAGTACTGAGCCCTGGGGGACACCACTTGTGACAGGCCGCCAACTGGATTTAACTCCATTGACAACAAATCTTTGGACTCGACCATCTAAACAACTCTTTGGATTTGACCATCTATTGTCCAGATAGGTTGGGTTTTCTAGTTGCTTCGTACTACCCAGTGGTAACTATATACCCGATGTCTCTTTTCTGCCATGAAATTAAACTAATAAAACATAATAAACATATAAATATAAACATAAAAATTCTTCTTCATACCCATCAAATTAATCTGATCAATGTCAAGAACACAATGATACAGGTTTCTTAATCTTTATACTCTTTCTGGATTATTTAAAGAAAAAACATTTTAAAATAAAGAATATAGTCAGAAAAACTTCTGTAGTTGAAAACCAACCCCATTCTCTGTATATTTCCAATAGTAGAATTATATTAACCAACAATTTTGTCCATTGAGTCAAAGGGTGGGGGGTTTGGACTGGATGAGCTCTAGAAATCTCTTCCAATCCCTACTTTTCTGTGATTCTGTATATTTTCCTCTGTATATTTATATCTGCTAACAGTAAGAGAAAACTCGGAAAACCATCTTCAGTGCTAGATTTAGTGTCACTGAGGCTTCTTTTTGTGAGAAGACTGCTTAGGCTTTTCATGATTTCTTCAGCCAAGCTGAAGGGCAAGGCTGGAGTAGAGTCTCAGTGGCAAAATCGTGAGTGTCGTTGCTCATTTGTCTCATTTGAGGAAAGGAGCCTCAAAGCACTGCAGTACCTCATGCCCCATGCGTCATCCTTTGGGGAGGGAAATAATTAAGATGAGAAATTAGACCAAAATCAGATTCCCTTAAGCACAATTAAACACCAAGTGGTCGCCGGGAATGTGACAAGGAAATGGTAAGCATAGGCTGATATATATTTTTAATTCTTCTCAGAATGTCTTCTAATCTTGTGAGGGAAGTGGCTATTAACCGTTTGTTCACGCTTTTTGATACTCTGGGGATTCTTCTGTTATTTGTTCTTCCTGCTCTTTGATTTGCTGTAGCAGCGCTGGCTAATCAACCTATAGTTGTCAGGATTGCTGCATCTTGGGATAGCCCTCATAGCTCATGGTGAACTCCAGCTCAAGGCCAATGTGTGGCCACACACAAGGCCAATCTCCGTTACCATGAGGCCTTAATGTGGGTTTATTAGCTTCAAGTATGGCTTAAACTCTTCTGAAACCAACAAGACAAACACATATTAAAATGCTTTGCTGAATTGGAGCAGGCTGCTCAACTGAGTCCTGTTTACAGACAGTTGGAACAGACTGTGCCTGGCTGTTGAGCATCACGGAAGAGGATATGCACAGACGTAAACCCATCTGCAAAATTTGGAGGATGATTAAACATTGTCTCCTCATAATGAGCCAGACTTGTACTTAATGATCATGGTGGTGAAAACAAACCAAACACATCATTTCATCTGTTAATTTTGCACGGCTCATTGGAATTGATTTTATGACCCTGTCATGTCTGACCAAAAAAATGATGTCCAAAATGCAAATTTACAGCTAAAAAATTGTGAGCATGACTGATGCAAAGAAGCAACTGCGAAAAACAAGTTTTCAGGGGTTATGAGTTCTACAATAGGATTAAAAGAGGACGGGTAGCATATGGCACCTGAAACATATTTTATGTTATGGATTGCTCAAAGGCGCATATGTTTCCTTTTGTGAGAGAAATTTGGCTGGTGTCTGTACTGAACTTCAGGGTCTTTATTATTATTCCTAATTATGCTATTTATCTGATGACCTAATCAAACAGAAAAAGTAAATCATACCTCTGACTTTTAGCAAAGTCATTAAATGCCTGACTGTGTCCTTGAATTTAATCTCCTAATTGCCAGTTGTTCCTCAAAATAATTACGTTGTAGATTTATTTTTATAGCCTGGAGTTCTGTTCTAGGACAATTTCACCTCTTGAATTTGATGTATTTGTTTTAGGAGAAATTTTAAGAAGGTTGGTTACCATCGAATTATAAAAGACTTCATGTGCTACAGTGGAACATTTTATTCTCTGATGTAACCGTAAGAAGTCAGAGAAGTTATAGAACAGGTTAACTCGATTTAGGATGTTTGAATACTAACAAACTAGGATATCTGGGGTTACCTTGTTTCTTTGAATATTTGGAAAAAGAAGGATATAAATAACATTAGCAGTATATTCAAGATAACTGCATTTCTCCAGATGGCAGTAACGATGTGCCCTGAAAGTGGCCATGAGTGAAAAAGATTTTGTAAGTCTCCATCCTTTTCACAGTTTACATATGTTAAATGCAACACTGATTTTAAGTTTCTATAAATGTTCTCATTTATTATTCAGCATTTTGAGTGGATTTCTAAAGCTCCTAACATTGCTCTGATTTGTTTTACTGAGTAGTTTAATGATATCCAGTTTAATGATTCCTTACATGAGGCTCTCTGATCTGTCTTCAGATAGCAAAATATTTTCTTCGCTCAGTTCAGATTAGCTCCCTCCTTTTCCCAGGCCTGGGGCTTAGGTAGTATTTAGTAACTTGTTAAATTATGTGACCTAAATACTTTAATCACTTACCTATGTTAGATTTGTGTAGCGAAACACCAGCTCATAGAGCGAACTGTCACCAGCATTGGCCAGGGGGAACTAAATACTCTACAGCAAAGCTGGAAGCCAGTCTTGGGTCTCCCAGTGGCAATGAAGGGCTGAGCCTCAGCAGTGAGCAGCTAGACAAGTGGGGCTGCCTGATTCTGAGGACCAGCAGCCATGGGGTACATCCCACCTGCATCCCTTGCTGCTCAACTTGCAGGCACCCAGAATAGTATGACGAAAGGCAGTTAGGAGGTTTGCATGGCCATCACCTTCCAACAGCATATAGCATAACTTCAGACAGTTTACATGAAAAATGATCCTTTTTGCTGATTTTGGCAATACATGTACCAGACCCAAAAATCTCAATGCTTACTTCTGGTGCTTCAGAAAAGTCTCTGCTGGTAAAAGTAACCCCAGAAAAAGCCATAGCAAACCACTATATCCCCAAACTTTTCATCTACCTCCTTGCAGCGATTAAGCAGAGCAGTACAAATTGCTCTAAGTCAGAAGAGAGTACGGTAACATTTCCTCAGGGTTTCTGCTTGTACAGAAGGGAGCTCCATCTATTTGTTTTGTAGTCCTTTGGGACACACAAGGACAATTTCTGAGGGAAATTACTGAGACTAGTTTTGATCCCTGTGGCCTTGTCCCATGACATGAGGTAAAATTTAAAATAAACCCAAACAACCAAACCCCTGCAATGCAGGACATGAAATGATCACTTCTGAATTATTTAAAATGGTGCATTTTCTAGTGACCTTCATGAGAAATGAGCAACTATAGGTGCCTGGAGCTTGACTAGAAAAACACTAAGCCTAAGATAACGCAACTTAACAGGATATTCCTTTAAACCAATAACAAATACTATGTACTGCTGAAATAGCAATTCCTCATAACATTTATACAGATTATTTTAAATTATCTCTGCCAATTCTGTTTAGGTTTATAGTGACCTATGCTGCAGCTGCTACATGTTTAATCACATGGAAGAACAATAGTAGCTTTCAGAGAGTGGAAAAGTATTGAATAAACTACTTCATTTCCCCAACTTCTGTAGTTTTATGGAATTCATCTTTCCTTCTGTTTACCCAAGCAAGTGGGATTTACTGGTCGTTGAATGTTTCAGTCTCATGAAAACCAATGATGTTTTCTGGCTGATGCTGTACTTCCTGATATATAGGTTACTAATTTTGGGGTTTACAACAATTATTTTTTTTTTCAATGGATACCCTTGGAAGGAGTTTGTTTTATCTAGTAGAAAAAGAATACTAATCTGAGGCACAGAATTTAAAAAGAAACGTTATGGCCTAAGTATGCATATTCGGGATCCAGGTCCCTAATTAGTAATGCTTTACAAGCATAAGATGTCAGCCCAAGACGTCAGGAATCCGTGCTATGTGCAGGATTGCTATGTATAATTATACAATTCAAAAAAGCACAAGCCCCAATATAATAAAAATGAATAAGAATAAAAATGTTCAGAGTTGACTTAGAATTTTTCGGCAGTGTTCAGTTTAGCCGTTCAAAGTACAGTGTTTCTTGCTTCTAGCTAATTACTACTGTTGAAAGTTCCTTTTAATTTAGAAGAGAAAAACAAAAGGATTAGGAATTCAAGTTTGAACAAAAGACCTTGAGTTCATATATTTCTGCAAAAATCAGGGTAGAATTACTCAGATATACTGAGACTCTAACACCTAAATCAAAGTTAACCATTATTTCTGATTTTCCTGACAGATATTTTTACTCCATTATATGACAAGATGTTGACAATCTTCATCTTGCACATGCCCTTGACTAGCGCTTGCATCTGTATTTGTTCTGAATATTTTGACATAAAAATTAAGTTTGAATGATTGTTAATCTGCTACATTCATCTGTGTGTATTGCACAACATCCATTAATTTTATTCTTACATAGAAGTACTTGCCACTCGGTCTTATGGCCAGGTGATTCTAAGCACTTCATTTATTCTACAGTGTACCTTTGCACAGGAGATAATCATAGTAAATATTATCATAATCTGACAAGCAGGAGAGACATGGTAAATCAGTTGCATCAGATCTGATCCACTGCCCATCTGAAGTGACTTTCAGCAAACCATTTCGTTTTCTGGACCCACATATTCTCAGTGAAACATGAGCAGTGATGCTGACATGTTTTGTAAAATAGTTTGAAAGCCATGGGTCGATGTACTCTAAAATGTAGAATAGCATTTTCAGTATATGACATGTAAGAAGACATGGGGAGATTACAACTGACTTTCCTGGGATTCAGATGGTTTCAGACTTGAGGGTCTTTGCTTGCTTCTGCTGAAACCAGTTTTTAAAGTCAAATGTCACAGCAGGTGTCCTATTCACTACGTATTGACATGCAAACAATATTTTTGTTCACATCTTCATCCTTAACATTTTACAGAATAAGATGGAATTCCTTCAACATTATTTCTAACAATCTACTTTCTGTTCTCTCTACTCTTTTAAAAGCTCAGACTCCATTCTGCATGAAATTCATTTATGGCCCTGGGTGCTCAGTTGGTCTCTTACACACACACCTCCACAAAATAATAGCAGTTGGGAGAGTGTATTTCCTTAGTGTGGTCTCATCAAAGATCTCCCAAGGTTTACGGCACAGGACTCTTAAATGTCAATATAGCAGCATGAGAAGAGAGAGGCCAGTGGGGCTGAAATCTGAGCAGACAAAGGCTCCGTTGGGGATTGCAAAGGGATATTGAAATGTGGATTCCTCTTTGGTGAAGAGTGTACAGTATGGGATTATAAAGTCTCTTCCTCATTTAATTTTAATTGAAATACATCTGGAGGCAGATGCAGAAATAAAGGCATAGGTAAGACACCCTGAGAGTAAGTGAAGAGTGGCTTTACCAGCTCTCTCCCTTGCTGATCATGCTCCCAGGATAAAGAGGACTTGCCATATTGTTGTCCTGTATTAAAATCTGACATGAGCCTGATCATGTGCAGGCAGAGAAAGAGTGGGCATAAGTTATCACACTGGCATGCTTCACATAAGTAGACGGTATCAAGAATGCGTCACTGTACCAGGATCATTCAAACCGATCTGATTTTATTACATACATAGAGCATTAAGGTCAAATCTTCTGCAGGGAAATAATCCAAGGGTTTGGATAAGTATCATATTCTTTAGTCTCTGCAATCTGAAAGAACAAATAAAAAAGCAACTAAAGGGATTACAAATAAATCACACCGGCCTCTTTATTCTAAAGCCCATTTGGCTGGATACATATTAGTATTCAAAATTGCAGTAACAATTCGTATGCTTTTCTAGCAAACTATTTCATTTGACTAAATCAGGGAATAAAGTTGATTAATTGCCAAAGCTTCTAAGTTTAGCACAAACCACATTTTGCTTCCTCTTTTTTGAGTATATCCTATGGTTAAAAGCGGATTTTGTAAATCCTACACTGAGATTAATCATGTGTTGTGTTCAAAGACAAAACAGAACCCCAAATTTACAGATTGGGGGAAAAAATATCCTGTGTCCATTCAATAAATCTTATGCTATTTTATATATAGAAGTAGCCCACAACTAAGTAAGGCTTGCTTTCATTATAAGTCAGGGTGCTTTCTTCACCCTTATTTGAAAAGTTTTCATAAGGTGTTTATATCTCCAGGAAGATGTGTCTGAATCTAAACCAAGTTCTGTCTAATAACACATGTTGACAGAGCTTTCAGGTATCTGAACAGAAAAGCCTAAGGATGAAATCCCTCATGAAAACTCAAATAATCTTGGACAAATAGTACACATATGATATTTACACATGGAACTGTTTAGGTTTGTGATATTTTGAGGGACAGATTTCTTATTTATTTTAGTGTCAAAGCCTTTTTCATCATATTATCTTTTCTCCCCATTATCAGGGAGTTATCTTTGGCTTCCTCAGTCCCATGGATTTAGTGAGCCAGGCATCTCACAAAGAGATGCTAGAGCTCCTGAGAAAAGGAGAGAGGTGGTTTTTTTTTTTTCTGTTCATATCATCCTCTTTTCAGTCTTCCATGTTACTCATATCCTAACCATTTTTTCCATACTGTTCTTCCCCTCAGTCTTCTCATACCTCCAAAGCAGTATCAAATACATTCTCAGATTAAAATGACTTGAAAGACATGATTTTTTCACATAAAGCTGTGACCATTCCTCATTGTTCAGTTACAAAACAAAATGGAAATCATCAGTGAAAAGGAAACTTTGGTACAAGTATTGACTTTTAAAAATGATTATAGCTTTCATTTCTATTTGTGAACATATTATAAACTGTGTTACATAGAAACATAAATGTGTTCAAGTGCATACATACACTTTTATCATTTAAAAAGAATGGTTAGAGATTACATTTATATATAAACCTGCATACATGCACACAGCTACACATGTATGTACATTGAATCAATTTCCCAGACAACCAGTCATGTTGTTTTTTCAATTCCTTCTTAGTGGTAAACAACAATAGAAAGAGGGAGTTAGAGCAGGGAATTGAGGTTCTCATTGTTAGCACTTCTGTCCACCAGGGAAATGTTATATGGAAACTTTACCCAATAATTTCTGTCTCATTTTCCCCAGCTCATTTTCTTGTTTCCCAGAACAAGAATGTTCTAATCAAAAACTACTGTTGCTGTGAATCTGTCAGCCTGAAAGTAGCAGGTAGAAGGAAAGCTATATTTCTGTTGTTAACTTCTGCAAAATCATAGAATTTTGAGATTAATTAGGTTCGAAAAGACCATTGAGATCATTGACTCCAACCATAAGCTTAACACTGCCATGTCCGTCACTAAACCGTGTCCCTAAGCTCCACATTTATACATCTCTTATATATGTCCAGGAATGGTGACAGCCACTTCTCTGGGCAGCCTGTTTCAATGCTTGACAACCTTTCAGTGAAGCAAGATTTCCCAATATCCAATCTAAATGTCCTCTGGCACAACTTGAGGCCGTTTTCTCTCATCCTGTAACTTTTTAACTGGGAGAGGAGACCAATTTCTCCCTCAATATAGCCTCCTTTCAGGTAGCTGTAGAGAGCAATAAGGTCTCCCCTCAGCCACCTCCTCTCCAGGCTAAATGAACCTAGTTCTCTCAGCTGCTCCTCATAAGACTTACTCTGTAGACCCTTTACCAACTTTGTTGCTGTTCTGTGGACATTGCTCTTCTTATATATGGTCTTCAATATATATTCATGCATTCTTACATATGTCTCTTCAATATATTCTTCAATTGCAGTATAATGGCATTTTCATCACACAAGTAAAATACCCAGGATTTAGAGCATCAAACAGTGAGAAGAAATGTAATGTGTATTTATCAAGAAATTCAGAGTATTTGTAAAAGTACACTTTTAATCTGTGCTGAAATTGAGTCTGGTTTATAACAAACACTTTTATTATTAACCTGGTAATATTTTAAAGCTTTCTACGTTTATGTTCTAAGAAGATAGTAAATAAGTAGTAAGGTAAAGGGATTAAAAGTGATGTGATTATTGGTGTAGTTATTCTGGTGTCTGCCTTTTATTGATGGAGAACATCATATATGATGAGTTAACTAAATTCATTGTCCTATTTCTTTATTATCTTGAATAATAAAGGAGAGCATAGCAAAACCAAAATAAAATATTTCTCTATTGAGAAACAAGATTTGTTTAAAAGATGCTAGTAAAAAGTCCTTTTTGTCTTCCAGCTTAATCCCATTACCCCTTGTCCTGTTGCTAGATACCATAGAAAAAAGGGATGCCCCAACCTCCTGACACCCACTCTTTAGATATTTGTAAATATTAATAAGATCCCCCCTCAGTGTCCTCTTTTCTATACTAAACAGCCCCAGTTCCCGCAATCTTTCCTTGTATGAAGAATGGTCCAGTTGCCTGTTGATCTTGGTGACCCTGCGCTGGACTCTCTCCCAAAGTTCTCTGTCCCTCTTGAGCTGGGGACCCCCGAACTAGACACAGAACTCCAGATGAGGCCTCACCAGGGCAGAGTAGAGGGGGAGCAGAACCTCCCTTGACCTGCTGGCCACACTCTTCTTGATGTATCCCAGGATGCCATTGGCCTTCTTGGCCACGAGGTCACATTGCTGGCTCATGTTTAGTTTTTTATCAATCAGGATTCCCAGGTCTCTCTCTACAGAGCTGCTATTTAACAGTTCGACCCCCAGCCTGTACTGGTACGTGGGTTTGTTCCTCCCTCCTCATGTGCAGGACTCTGTACTTGTCCTTGTTGAACCTCATGAGATTCCTCTCTGCCTAACTCTCAAGCTGGTTGAGATCCCACTGAATGGCAGCACAGCTTCTGGGGAATCAGCCAGTCCCCCCAGTTTGGTGTCATCAGCCAACTTGCTGAGGATACACTCTACCCCTTCATCCAGGTCTTTGATGGAGATGTTGAACAACACTGACCCCAGAACCGATCCCTGTGGACCTTCACTGGCCACAGGCCTCCAACTCGATTCTGTGCCATTGATCACCACCTTCTGGGCTCTGTCATTCAGCCATCAATTATATTAATAATTCCATAGTAGTTATACAATGCTCATACTGAAGCCTACAACAGATTTGTCTCAGAGAAGTCTTTAAGACTCAATACTTATTTAAAACGTAGTAGCTTATGTCTGGAGATGAATAACCAAAAAATTATCTTTGTTTCAAGAAAAGAACTCAAATAAATTATTTACATAATGAATTAAGGAAAAAAAAGAAAAAAAGGGGGAGAAAGACGTTAGGGAGCCAAAGAGCCCTATTTGATTATATCTCAGATAAATAAAAAAAGCAAATCACTCCTCAACTCCTTATCCAGTCCCAGTAGAATAAAAGATATCAGAAAGAAGACTCTCAGAGAAAGGTAAGATTTTGGAAACCACCTCTTTTGGTTTAATTAGTCAGAGATATGCAAGGGGCAGTTTTGGCCTGCCCTGCATTGCTTTACCCTGAGAGTCCAAACACCTCTGGAGCCCACCAGAGCCAGACAAGTACTCCCCAGCATGCAGTCCTGGTGACTCCAGGTGCTCTGGCACGTACCCCTGGAGCCCAACATTGGGTAGCCCCATGGGATGAAGGAGGAGCCAAGTGAGAACTGCTTGTTCCTCTTGCAGTTGTATCCATGTGGCACGGTTCATTAGCCTCATAGCAATTAGCATCTTCTGTTTGGAGATACTGTGGTTCATGCTCAGGTTGGTAAATGTGTCAGGATAGATTTTGCTTTGAGGGGAGTGGGAGGCAGAGGGAGGGGGCAGGATTTGCTCTTAATTCCCACCTCTTTCTCTAATGCATGGCACTTCTCCTGCACAAAGGTGGAGACTGAGAATAACCACACCAAGAACATCCCATCATGCAGAACTTTAATCTGAACCTGTCAGAGCTGTAAGGTCACATGTGTAAAGCCTGCTTGGGCTGAATTTTATTAAGGATGCTGCAGTGGGGTTTTTTGCGCTGACAGCAGCCTTTATGACAGGAAAATGGAAATGCTTTCTGTGGCACATACTTTGGTATTTGTGTGAATATGACCCTGGCCTTTTGTTCTGAGTGTCTTTCACTCTATTGAAAACAATAGAATTAAAAAAAAAAAAAGAGCAAGTTCTATACACAAGAAATCAATGGATTTATAAGCAAGTTCAGTATAAAATATACTGACAGATATTTTGAGGTGTTGTATGTCATGGTAACATGGTGCTATAAAACCACTCAATGGTGCAGCAGAGGCAGTTCATATCATNGAGCAAGTTCTATACACAAGAAATCAATGGATTTATAAGCAAGTTCAGTATAAAATATACTGACAGATATTTTGAGGTGTTGTATGTCATGGTAACATGGTGCTATAAAACCACTCAATGGTGCAGCAGAGGCAGTTCATATCATTAACATTTATAGACGTACTAAGGACGATCCTTATTCCTGTGCCATTCTGCATCAAGATGTTCTTGAAGGGACTGTTTGCTTGCTTCGTTATTAAAATAAACAGTATTTTTTGCATTCATAGCCTGTTCCACAGTCTTCATCTGTAGACCTACACGAGTTTGTACATCTTTATACATGTATATAGATTTCCCACTGATGAATTATGTCACATATAGTATATATAATATTTTGAAAAACAGATGCAATAGTTATGTTGAATTCTTATGTGCATAATATTTGTAAGTATGTTGTTTATGTATTTGTTATAAAGGTAAAACACTGCAATGCTAGAAATGTGTGTAAAATATAATCAAATTAGTTGCACAAACCACTGACCAGGTGTTATTTGTATATAGAAAGATGGACAACAGTTGTAGAAGCAAATGGCAGTCAGTGACTAGAAGAAAGGGTTTTGCTCATGTGGCCTGACACTTTTCTGCTGTCTGCAGAAGGCCAAGAGCAGTGGTTTTCCCAGGAGACTTGTGGAGGACAGGCTGCAAGCCCACAGCTGGAACTGGCAGCCAGCGGCTGCGCTGAGTGAGAGCTGTACTCCAGCTAGACAGAGCTCATGATAATCTGGTAAAAATACTGTCTCACATATTTAATCTCAGCAGCATCCAGTTTGAGAGTAATTTACTAATGGGAAGGAGCATTTGTACCACTTGCCCTTAGCACTACCTGGCACATTGTTGAGTGTGCTGAGCACTCTCTTCCCTATCTTCGTCTGTATCACAGCTCTTCCCAGTGTCTGTGAAGCAAGTAATCTGGAAGCTGTCTGTAAAGATATCCTTAAGCACATCCTGCCCACTGGAGTTTGCTGAAACTGTCCCCACAGTCGAGAGGCCAAGAATTACCATGGAAACTCTTACAGCAAACTCTTGTGTCAAGGCAAAAATTTCAGTGTTAGTTAACAGAGGTTTAAAAAGATGCTGATTGAAAGAGCAGCACACTTTGTTCCCTTTCTGAGGTCACTTAGCTAATCTGCCCTGTAAATCTGTGAGCTGCACGTGTTGGTCTCTGCTGACCTTAAAAGTGCCTGAAAAAGGTGGATCAGAGAGTTTAGAAATGACACAAAATATTCTTAGCAGTGACCTCTGATTACATGCTAACGGTGAAAAACAGATGACCTTGGCAGTGTTTTTGCGCTTGAAGTTAACGTTCTTTTGTGGGAAACTGATAACTTCATGATGCCACCTACAAGAGGCTGTCATGCAGTAGAAATGTGATCACTGGAAAAGGCACCGTGTTGAGATCCTAGCTCACTGGCCTAATGCTGTATAGGCTTGTGTTCTTGGTGCTTCTCCTCGCTTAGGATGCCAGCTTGGATTTGTCATTTCACTAGTTCTGCCCCCTGTCACTTTCTTGCCTGTATGAATCACAGGCTGTTCTACTTGCCCCTTGTTTTGTATGACCCTTCAGCTTTGCCATATTCCCTTTTGTTCGACCCCTGATTTTTTAATACCACTCACTTCTTTCCTCCAATATAATGTTTTGATTCTTACCTAATGAACATTGCCTCCTGTTTTGGTATAATCATCAATTTTCATTGACAAAATACTACATCTTGTGCCAAATTTATTAATGACAATTTTACAAAATGCCTTGATTTAAATTTGCAGATTATTCTCTCTTCTCTTTCTTTTTATTTTTTCCCAGATATGTTATTTATAAAGACTTTGACTATATTAGTACAACATATGTTTTCACATGAATAATGTAGTAGATGCATTAAACCACTATCATCTTGGATATATCAGCCTGAATATGCTGAATATACTGGGTACTGATTAGAACCAAGAAAACTGAGTAGAAAACAGCACTGTGAGAATGAATTTAGCACAGAAAATATTTCACATACAAAATGTATTCAGTTTGCACAAAAATATTAATAAATACCCTGCTTATTTTCAAATGATTTCTTGCAAAACAGTATAACAAAACAGGATTTAAATTTAAATGTAGTACAAATAGAAAATATGCCAAAACATAGTTCCATACAGCTCGAAATCTGCATGGACTTGGGTCAAATTTGCCAAGTGCTTTCATTCTCAAACATGTTTAGGCTGTTGAAGAGGAGAGTTATCCTGGCAAATGGACAGACAATGTTCCTTCTGCTTTTTCAGTGTCCAGTGGTTAATGTTGTTAAGGAAAACATGGAAGACCTACGTTCAGTGTTGCCTTCATTGGCTTAAACTATAACTCTCTCACCTCAACAATGTCTTAACCATCAGGGTAAAAAAAAATATCCAGATATGTGTTTCCTTGAAATTTACATATCTGAAACACATTTTTGTAGATACTAAAACATCAGCTGTCAAGAGGAAGAGACTGGTATAGCAGAATGGCTAGCTCATTTTGCAGGAGATGCAAATTGAAGCCCCATCAGATAAAGCTGGGACTGGAGCCCAGAAGTTCAGATCTCAGAAGTGGCCCCATCACTGGCAGTTCTGCATTAAGGAAGCAGTGATGTAGATGCAGCCAGTCTTTCATTCATTTTTGTTTCTTGTACATCAGCCACAAGATGTAACGTTTTGTTACAGATTAAAAAGATGTTCTGATGCAAAACAGTTTGATAAGAAAATTGTTTTGTTCTACTTTGGCAGAACAAACTAGTGGGGGGGAAGATGTTCAATTTGTTCTAATGGGAAAACAGAAAAAAAACAATTGTTTTTTATTGGCACTCTTAATCCTTATGTAGATGATTGGTATTAATGAGACAGATGAGCCTGTGTCTGTGCTGCTGCTGCTGCTTAACATGGAGCAGAGATCTTCCCCCTTTACCATGAGAAAGAAGACAATCGAGCAGCAGCTGCTGCCACAGTCAAGGTGCTTTGTATCCTTTATGAGAGGCAGTTAAGGCCACAACATATGAAAAAGAAGTAAAGATGAGACTGAGCACTGGGGCAAATAACTCGTTCAAGGCTGGAGCAGATTTAAGCTGCTTCCCTCCAGTGCAGAGCAGTGGACCGCAGCCTGGGCTGCAGGGAGGTTCACAGCGGTGGCAGCATGGTAACATGGCTGTTCCACTGGCATCTCAACAGCTGCTCCTCAGGAGCCCCAGCACAAGCCGCAGCTGGCAGCTTCACTGGGTACTGCCCATTCTGTAACCAAAGCAACTTGCTCTCACCTGTAGGTGCCTGTGCTTGCTGGAGTGTGGGGGAACAGCCACGCTCCGTTCATCTCTCCTTGGAAAGTCAGTAGTCAAAGCTGCTACACATCAGCAGCCACTCCAGCCAGGTTAACCACATGCCTCTTGGAATTGCTTTTTGTAAAGAAGGAAGCTGAGAAAACCATTTGGCTGCTGAAGAGCAACCATTCAGCTTGTCAGAGCAGCTACCTCAGCTCTCAGACCATATGAGTGTGTGATATGCTTTTGACTTTGCTTGATTTCCTAAAGGCTGGTTTTACAGAAAGATTATCAGGCAGGATTTCAACTCTTCATTTGACTGTCACTTTGCAGCATTTATTATGAGGACCAGTCTATGAGAGGTTTACTTGCATGATCAGTCTCTTCACCTTCAGTGGGACTACTTATCAAGGGTGTCTGCTTTAGTAAGAGTAGATCAACCTTGCCCATAGAGATTAAGTGAAAGAAAATATGCTTATTAAATGTATGTAGGAGGCCACTTTTTATATAAAATCTAAAAGAATTTTATTTATTATGGGGGCTACTGTTCTTATTGCCTTGTTAAAAAAAAATACCAACAGTCTTGCTTGGCCTTGAAAAATTATCTTTTCTTCTTCCTTGCTATCTGGAATAAAAATTATTCCCACTTTTGTTTAAAAAAAAAAAGGTTCCTAGCAAAAAAAAAATCAAAGAGATACTGTTCCTTCAGTGAAAAACCAAACAAAGAAAATGAGATAAAAACTCCACCAACTGCACATACTCCTCAAAAACAAATTGCCAGAGTGATGGAGGAGGGTATTTCCATTACATTTGATGCTTTTAATTGCAATTTTTGTGAATGGTCCGAATCTCTCATACCTGAGTTACAGCACAGAGCAAGTTATTTTTAGCATCTATTGCCCAAAGCTACTGTTGCTACTCTACAGCAGCATATTCATAGATATACTTTCCATCCTGTGGTTTCAGTCTCGTTAGTTAAATTAAATACATTACCTGATATAGCATCTTTAGTAGCAATTAACAAATATTAGGCAAATATTAACTGAAAGCCAAGAGGAAGATAAATGCAGTCAAAGAAATTACCTCTTCTTTTTCAAAGCCTCTGTAGATATATAAAACTCAGAAAGAATATATTCTTTTTAAAGATGGTATAGAGGAAAGCTCTCAGATTTACCTTTCTGATAAATACACACAAAAGGAATGCCATTATTGTTTACTTATTTTTAAAGAAAAAGGGGCTTTTGCCATTTGCAAATGAAGGTTGACTTTTGTGTAGAAAAAAAAAAAAACAGTTTCTACTTGTATGGGGGATTTTTACACTTTTAAGTACAAAGCAGCTAGTTGAAAAAAAATAATGTGTGCTGTATTGAATAAGACAGTTTCTCCATTATAGAGTGTGTTTTCATTAGGGTGAACAATGGAGGCTGCTGGGTGGATTGCAATGAGTAGCTTTACCTAGATGGACAAGCCGCATTTATCTGAAGGCAATTCATGAGTTTATAATGGACAGCAGGGCCTTTGTCTTTCCTAGGAGCCTTCTTGTGAATAACTGTATGATTCATAGCTAAATTACAGTTTCTTCCTACCACCATGGCTATTTTAATAGCAAGGTTCACAAAAGGCTCTCCTGAAATATTAAGTAGCACTAGTGGGCTTGGATCTTTTTTTCACTTACTAAAATCAGATGAAATAAATCATATTTTTGATCTAAGAATTATTTGTGAGAGATTAAGTTCAAAGCTCAAGAATAATGTTTTAGAAGCACTCATGGTTTTCTCTCAATTAAAGAATGATAGATACACTAGAAAATCCATCTAATCAATGATAATAATCTCTGAGATGTTCAGTTGCAGATAAGCAGTTAAAAACATGTCAGGATTTTTAATTAACAAACTGTAAGTATTTTTGAGATTCTCCAAGGCAAATTACTGTGTATTCTGTGCATTATAACATCATGATGGTGCTAATAGTTGATAATCCAGATCCCAGTCTTCATAACAGAGATAGCTTTGGGACAAAACAAAATAAATACATACAAAAGTATATTCATAGTGTGGGTAAATGTTATCTCATAGTAGCATGGAAGGACACATCAGGATTGAGATTCTTTTGTGTTGTGCAACCACAGACAGAAAATATATAGTTTCTGTTTAGTTAACCCACCGTTTTTTGAGGTTAATTTGTCTAGCTCTGTTTGCCATGGAACATACAGATGGCATGTATGATGCTACAGCCCAACTGATTGCTCAGTAGATTGACAGAAGCTTTAATTTTCCAGTTTACTCAGAAGTAAACGGTATTATTGCTATTATGCAACATTAAATATATATATATATATATGATTCTAGGAGTGGGTGAGTTTAAAGGCTAGAGATTTAAGACTTTTTCGACTCAACTCATGCTAGAAGTAAGTGAACAAGTTGAAATTTCTCGTTTGTTTCACTGTGATCTACCTTGAAGAGCATAGACTTAAGACTACTCTTATCCTGGACTGGGACACAACAGGGGGGGCTGTGAGACGAGGATAGCATTTATTTCCAGTTTCAGTGACATGAACACTATGAGAAGTGGTTTGCACCTTTCTAAACTGCTTAGTAGTATCCAAGGACATTCTTACAGCACAAGGACAAGATGAGAAAACCCAGCACCCCACTAGAGAACTGTTGAGTTGCTTCAGATGGAGAATTCATTTCAGGTACTGATTCAGCTTGGCACTTGAGCATGTAGTTTTTCAGCAGCTTCATCCAAAAGTGGTCCAAACAGTCTCCTGCAGAATATGCATATGGTAGTTTCTTCCACATTGCACTTCTCCACTGCATTGGGATGGACTGCTTCTGTGCTGCTTCAGTGAATGGATATAGAGGGACAAAGAAGTCTACAGTGAAATACAAATCTCTGTAGTGCTTGAAAGGACAATTGGCTTGGACGCCTGTGCAAGTACAAGACCTGATGTAGATACGCCAGAGGGAAAACACTTGAATTTCTGTAGAAGAAGGAAAAATTTTTAAATTATGGCTTCTGGGAGAGCACTATTGATTCTCCTTATGAATAAAAATTAACATGATTCAGAAATTATTTATTTGAACTGCTCAAACTGCATAAGGGGTCCTGGTTTTAAGCCTTGCTACCCAGTAGTGATTGAGTGGAAGGGGTACATCCACTGTTGCAGCCATCTGTTGTCTAAGAGCTACATTAGGTATCTTAGTATGTGTGTGACCTACTCTAGATGGTCCTGCTCTGGCAGGGGGGTTGGAATAAATGATCTTTTGAGGTTTCTTCCAGTCCCTGAGATTCGGTGATTCTGTGAAAGTGTGTGTCAGAGAACTCCTTCCCACTATTTAGAAACAGTTAAATTTTCACCTTGTGGGGAAATTCGGGAGGAACTCTGTCAAAGTTCAGGTTGTTCACAGATTATGTATTGACCTCTGCTAAACAGTCTAGTTTGCCTCTTCGTTATGACACCTTGATGGATACAAATTGATCTGTTGCGGATTCTGTCCATATTCTGAAAACTGGCAAAATGATGTTGACTTCTTCTGTCCAAGCAGTTACAGTTCTGTGTGATGATGAATGATGGGTGAGCATTACTAGTAATAAACAGTCAAATCACCTGATAGACAAAAAGCAAATAAAAATAAATAGTTCCTGTTGCCTAGTTCAGAATTAATATTAATAAGATTGCTTTCACTTATCTGACATGCAGGCTGTCCAACTAGATTTGTTTCTAAGATACAGATGAAGAAAGGAAAAGTTCTACATTGTTTCAAGTCTCATTCTTCTTTTTCTTAGTGACTATATCACATCACATTTTGGCATCATCATGGTAAGCAATTTTTCTTTCACAATGCTGTTTTTAATAAGAAAATAAGATATCTTTGTGGTCTTTTGGTACAAGCAGATGAAGAAGACACAAAGTTAGAAAGAAAAGGCACGCGGTTTTTCGCAAAAGGACATGGTGGATTAGGAAGACTCCTAAGAAAATAAATGAAAGACTGAATGAGAGAGATGACAAGAAAGAAAACCAGAAATGGGTGTGGCACAGTAGGGCCACAGGATGCTATCGGAGTACCTGACTGCTAGGTTGAGCCTGACAGGAAAAGAAGCTAGGAAATAATTTTTACCCTTGGCACCACAGACATAGGAGCATAGGAAAATTTGCATTGCTAGAAAAGAAAGAGAGCTTAATGCAGCAATTACTCCCTTTTGAGGCTGTTTTGGATTAAGTCCCTTTCATTATTAAGACATGTTCTATGACATTTTGCAAGTGCCACTCATAATCTACCTATTATCCACACCTCACCAACTGTATGCTTGGACTGAAGCATTAGTGGAAAGTGAAAGCAGCCATCTCTGTACATTGTTCTATGGACAGATTTCATCAGAAATATGGCCTTAATAATGCATACTAGGCTAAGCTGCATTTGCACGAGAATTAAAATTATCTCATCATTCTAGTTACATAGGGTCCTCTTCAAAGCTCAGGAGTGTAGAGGTTATTGGCTATTAACTTTAGTGTGTTTTGGAGCCTAGTTATGAGAAATTCTGTGATTCAGGGCTGAGTGTCTTTGGGATCAGATGAACCACACTTGGGCAAAAAATGAAACAGAGGTTTCCTCTGAACATCAGGAAATGCTTTTTTACTGTGAGGGTGACTAAGCACTGGCACTGGTTGCCCAGGGAGGCTGTGGAGTCTCCATCCTTGGAGATACTCAAAAGCCATCTGGACACAATCCTGACAGCCTGCTCTAGGGGACCCTACTTGAGCAGGGGGATTGGACCAGGTGACTTCCAGAGATCTCTATGACTCTGTGACTCAGTGATTCAAATTCCAACTAACAGGAGCTTCAGTTGTTTTATGTAGGGGGAAGAGCGTCGTGTCTCTTAAAACGTCCTATGAAAAGGTACTCATAATGAAATACGTGGAAACTGAAATAGGGTTGAAAGAGGTAATTTTGTCAACAGCATTTAGAATGTAACATTTTGCACTCAATACAATTTCCACAGCTCTCTGGAAATACCTAACTTGACTGAAATTATTATTCTTCAGAGATAATGGAATCTTTGATTTCAGAAACCGTCTGAATTATATATCAGGATTTGTTTTTCTTAATCTGGTCAAAAAGAAAAAGGCAATTGTGTTTTTTTCTTTTTAGGAACAATCTGGTACTTCTGTCTTCAAAGCTGTTATTAACATATCAACAGCTTTGTTCAGTTCCTCTGTTCTTTGGCCAAGTGTGAGACTACAATGAAAACCAGAGAAAGGGATGGTAACTCAATGGAGCCAGATCAAAAGAGGCAAAAAAGAAGTAAACAGGACTATTAGAAGGAATAAACAATGATGAAAAAAAAAAAACTGTGTATTTTTGTGATTTATTTAATGTAATTTTGTATTTCTTTGTTAATTGTAAAATCTTGTCAGAAGTTTGAAAATATTTTTCCCTTTCTAACCAACTTGGTCATTTTCCATTTGGCAAATACACCATTGGGTTTATTTTCCCCTCCTGTATGTTGAACAGTAATAAAGTAAATATATCTGTTAATTTTTTTGGTGTAGAAACAATTCCTCCTGTACACTATTTTCATTAAAAGATTGTTACCCCATGATGATATCATTACTAGGCAGCTTGTCTAGTAAACTCTTAATGAAGGAAAAATTAAGTATGCCACAATTTACTAGCAGCTAGTCATAGAGTCATTGATTTGTTTTGATTGGACAAGACTTTAAGATCATAAAGTCCAGCCATTAGTATAACACTGCCAAGTCCACCACTACACCATGTACCAAAATAGAATTTGTCTTTGCCTTAGTTTTCTTTTAAAGATGTTGAACTAAACCCAAACCCAAACATTAATTAAGATAAATTAAATAAGAAAGAAAACACTACAAAGTGGAAGACACCGATTTAAAAAGGAGAATGGAGGCCCACTTGTTTTAAATTGCATGGCATTAAAAATTAGTGCTACAAATTCCATGGCAAAACTAAGTGCCCTTTTCCACACCTTTTGGCTGAACATTTTAAGATACGTCCTGATGGATTTAGGAGCCAACCTGTCTTAGTAATGAAACAAAGTTAAGAAATTACAGCATTGAGGCAGAAAGTTTCAGCTGATGAAGGAAAAGGGGAAAACAAATCAAAGGGGAAGACTTAAAAAAAAAGAGTGCAGTGGTGAAGGGTAAGATCATACTCGTGTCATGTTCTTAACTTACCCTTGGACTTTCCTCATGTCAAGCTCCTGCTCATACTCACTCATTAGAGATACTAGCCAATGCCTAGTCTAATGTAGGGGTAGGCTGAGATTACTACAGGACACATTGTACTTACTGAAGGTAGGTTATTGGACATGAAAAAGGACTGAGGGAAATTTGTTGTCTTCCGGAAAAAAATAAGGTATTTTGAAGTTCTGTGCACATCCTCCCGACTGATCTGGGGTAGCTGTGAGCTATTTTTTACTTTTTCAGTCAGGCTTACAAAGAGGTCTTCTAGTGGTGTCTCTGGACACACGAGCTGCCTATTATGATCTTGAGCTCTTTTCATCCCCCCTTACACTTTCTCATTCCTTACAGTTCTGGAAGGAGTAGCTATCACCCAAGTGACTCACTTGCTCTTCTGTGCCTCTCAAAGCTGTTTACAAAAGAGGATAAGCACTTTTACACAAGACATGCAATATGCAAGTCTGTTCTATAAAGCAGGGCAGAGTCAGAAAGAGAATATGAACTATGGGTACAAGGATTGTTCCAGCTATCAGTAAAGTGCAGCTGTCTCTGAGGCTGGGTGCAGCTTGAAGTAATAGGCACCACCACTGTACAGTGTGTCAGGATGAAGCAAGAATACATTGCTCTCTGAAAAGAGAACTTCATATTGAGCTGAGTGTAATTACTCAAATGGACGTCAGCCAGTGCACCTAGGCTCACTCACCATAGCAAACCTTAATTCCTAAATAGGAATTCAGGAGAAGTGTTCTTTGTCATTATGTAAATTCTCACAACTGTTTGTGTAGTTGATATTTTAAACTTCATTTTTAAATGACACTTACTCTTATGTTTATCAGTGATCAAAGAGAACTTTATAACTTCGTCAGAACTCTGCTGCAAATTGAACTGAGACACCAAGATGACAAATCCTTTAATCCTTTTATTTTAGATGTTTCAACTTTGTAACATACAATGGATCACATGCTCAAGTTGGTGTACATTGACCAAAAAATATCAGCTTGTTTAATGTTGATATTTACAGCTGAATCTAGTAACCTGAAGCACATCAGATTGCTGACAAAGTCCTGGTTCCTTCTTCTCACAGACCAGATACAGGAGTCTCAGTCTCACAGAAACTGGGCTAGCTACTCACGTTGGAATGGGTGGGCCACAGTGTTCCTGCTTGTCCTATTACGAAAGAGGAAACAGTAGACCTGAAGCCAATTCACAGCCATGACCAGTACCACTTAAATAAGAAGTTAATAAACATCCCTGGGAAGAGTCTGGGAAGAACTTGCACAGTTGGACTTCCAAATGGACAGGAATGTCTCAGCTGCAAAGAGGAAGAGTGTTCTTTATGGACATGTGATCATGGAGATACCTGACAGCACTACTATAGCTCTGAAGTAGTCCTGTCACATGAAGATCCAGTACTTGTATGCTCAAAGCCATTAATTCATGGCTTCATTTTTCAGAGCCAATTATCATCATACATTACAAAAAAATTTAGAGAGATGGCTAAGCCTCTAAAACCCAGGGGTTTAAAATCAAGCAATGAAATGGCTTTCTCCAGATATGGCCTTAAATGTGACTACCTGCTACACAGCAAAGGAAGGTTGAAAAGTAAACAGTAGATTGTGAAATTTTCTTCTGATAGTCACAAAACTTAAAGTAGCTTCTTAGTAGAGGACATAGATCTTATCTACTGCAATGATTTGTGAGGCAAAGCACAGGACATCAGCTCTTGTAAAAAATCTCAGTCCTGAAAGTCAATTGAATGCCTTATGAGAAAGATGAGTCTGTATTAGCCAGGGCAGTTTTATCACCAATGCACTCATTTCCTCCATAATTGAAGTAATTAAAGTACAGATATTTGGACACGTACTGGAGCATCAGACTGGATTTTTAGCCCTTTACCGGTTTTCCTTTGTGGTGGTTTTAGCCCTGGCTGGAGGCCTGATACCCACCAAGTCGTTCTGTCACTCTCCCTCCTCAACTATAGGGGAGAGAGAAATACAATGAGAGACTCATGAGTCAAGATAAGGACAGGAAGGTCACTGAGCAATTAGCATCGCAAGCAAAACAGACTCAACTTGGGGACAAAAGGTTTGATTTATTAATGAACAATCAGAGCAGGGAAATGTGAAATAAAACTAAATTTTAAAACATGTGTTCCCACCCCTCCTTGTTTCTGAGAGTCTCCTTCCTTCACCTCCAATGGCACAGGGGATGGGGGGTGGGGATTGTGATCAGTTCATTACAGATGGACTTTGCTGCTGCTTCTTCTCGGGGAGAGGCCTCATCACACTTCCCAATGCTACAGTCCTGCAATGTAAATCTCTGTCATGGCCTCCTATCTCCCCATGAACTCCTAGGTCTTGCCAGGAA
>WBNH01007437.1:9210-81752 GCA_013401255.1 Urocolius indicus
CCTCCCCCACCCCGCCCCCCCCTTCCCCCCCCCCCTCCCCCCCCCCCCCCCTCCCCTGCCCCCCCCTCCCCCCTGCCTTGCCTTGCCTTGCCTTGCCTTGCCTCGGCGTCAGGGCAGAGGCGAGCTGTGTCACACACAAAGGTGTCAGTGGTGATTCCAGGAATGACACGGGCGTTCCAATAAAAAGTTGCTATGGCTGTTTTGAGTACTTTTAAACGAGAGCAGAATAAAAGCACGTTACAAACAGAGAGCTGATAACGCTGGGGCCTTCCTAAATGTGACTTTATTACCTGAAGAGTCTGGCGATTTCTGGAACCTATCTGTGAAGGATCTGAAATGTTCCTGTCAGGTATTCTTTTATCTGCAGCCTTTGAGATACACATCCATTTATCTCACATATATTATATCCATTTACTATACATCTCTGTATTTGTGTGTGTGTGTATGTACACGGGTGTATATTGGAAGGGAATGCCGATTCCTGTATTCTGAAGTTCCCAAACGTGCCGGTGTTGGCATGCTGGTTTCTACTGGTCCTCCTTCAGTAGGAAGAAAAATTACGTGTTTCTACTGAACAAGTACTACGGAGAGCTCAGGTGCATTGTTTGCTGTGGTTTTATTTTCCATGAGAAGTGGTGGAAACGTCCTCAGTATTTTTTGTTGTTCTTGCTCAAGAAGGCCTCAGGAGACACTTCATGTTTTGTCCCATCACTGATGCACTTGTGTATCTTGACATCCAGCCTTTCAGTTGAAGCATAAAAGTTGAGGACTGAAAGGGACTTTTAAGAATTAATTTTATTGAAGCTGTCTGAGTCACGGAAGGTGCAGTGAGAGAATGGAGGCAGATTTCCCGTCAAGTGGGCATCTGATGAAGTGCAGGTAAAAGGGGGGCTTTCAAACTATGCCTGGTTTTCAACTTCATCGCTTCTCATACAGCTACAGAATATTTCAAGGGGTTAAGCTTTTCCTCTGTGTGTAGGAGATAAATGGTACTAGAATTCCACCCTCCCAAGTGTCATGAAATGACTGGGAAGTGAGTAAAACAAACAAACAAAAAAGCCTCCAGAGGTGAGAAGAGGATGCTTAAGTTCAAGTGTGTTAGCGGTGCACAAATTTGGGATAATGAAGAAGAGGTTACCTTAAGTCTCACCTTGTGTTGATGCCCTGAGAAAATGAAGAGCTCTGATAGTGGTTATCGCTTCTAACAAAGTTTTATGTTTATCTGCGACCACAAGATCCAGAATGCTGGATGTGACATAGCTTCGTTCTTTAGTCAAGAAGGCAAAGGATTTATGGATACTCTGTTAAATTTCATGCCATTATAAGCCCAGGCTTCATTAAAATTACACTAAGACACTTTTTTTTTTAAGAGTCATACTTAATCTTGAAACTCTTTAAGAAATAGCAAAAGCAGAAAAAGGAGAGTTTGGATGAAAGGTAATGAACGGTATGAGCTGCCTCTAGTCTGAAGTTTTATGGAAGAGTTGCTTCAGAAGATTTCCAAATGCAGAGAAAGCCTTAGAATAGATGGCACGTGGGTCTCTCCTCTGGCAAGACAGAGTGCTGAGGGAAGGATGGCGCATTAGATGCTTCCATCTGCACTTAGAGCCAGCTAAGAGTTAACAGTGATATTGGAGCGTGTGAGATGGAAGAGTGCAAATGGTCTTTTAACTTGTTCAGTCTCAAGTAATATGTATATTCTTAACCGAGACAAGTCTGCTTCAGCGAATTGACTTGTTAGCAGCTTAGACCTTGTTAGAGCTGTTTCAAGTACAGCTGGAACAGTGCATTCGTAGTGTCTGCGCTGATGCCATTTCAGCGCTAGCCTGCATCCCAATTAGTGCTGTTCTCATCAGTACTGGCTGGAATGCTTTTCTTGGGGATGTGTCCCACTTCTTTTTTTGATCCATCTCCCAGTAGCAAGTCTGTAAGCCTAACAGATTACTGTTCCAGTAAACATTTCAAACTGCTTAAACAGGGTTTATATTACAGTTCCAGAGAGTTTTCCTGTTAGGATTTTTGGAGAGCGCTGCAGTGTAGACAAGTCTCAGCAGGCCTTTTGAGAGCAGGTTTGAAACTCTCAGCTATCCTGACTTCTTTAAATCTTATATTGGAGGTTGCACATTTTGTTCCTAGCCACATTTTCAAGTAAGAACAGTTGAGATCAACAGGTTGGGTTGTGGGCCAGTCCTACAGGCTTTTGCTGTACCTGTGTGTGTGACTTCAACAGCATCACTTCAGAGAGGGGGAGAAAGAGATACTAATGTTTTGAGGCAGGACTGCTAGAAGAAGGAACAGGCTCAAGGACAAGAATTAAAGGAAACTGAGAGAAATGAGGAGATGAGTACTCAGGAGAAGATGCAATGTGACAAGTAGAAAAGACTTACCCGTGGAGTGACACAAGGGAAGAGAAAAGATTAACACACAAGAAATGTGTAAGTGGTCTGAAAGTAGTTGAAACTACCTGTTGGATCGAGCTCAAAGATTCTGTTGGACAAAACGTGTCTTTGCAACACTTTATATACTTACATATACACCACCACATTGTGTACAAGGTGGTGGTATTTCTCTGTTAACAGTTTGAGAAACACACGACTGTCAGTGCATGCAAATGAAATTCAGCATGCAATGTATATGCAGCTGACTCCTTCCCTCAGATATGCCAAGCATCTCTTCTGCAACTGAACTTCTTAAATATCCTCCTTCCTTAGCCTGTGTGGTAGGCTTTCTGTCTCCCATCCTCAAGTTTAGTGGCTGTGTTTTCTGGTTTGTTTATCTGACTGCCATTTTTCGTGTCTGCTATCTCTTGCAAACACGAGTATCTTTATCAGAGCCTCCCACTTTTTTTCCCCTGCTTTAAACTGTACTTTCAAGATAACTTCTGGGAAGTACTGTAATCTGAGGCTTGCTTAATCCACTCGTGTGTTCTTTTGCTCTCAGCTTCTTTTTCTGTCATCAGTGAATGCAAAAATAAATGGCTTTTCTAAGATTGCTGTTTTGTAGTGATGAAAGAAAGTACTGGCAATACACCTGTCATTTGCTTGCCATGTAAATCTGAAGGACCACGAGCCTATGGGTTGAATTTAGCAAAGGCAGTGGAATATTACTTTTGAGGTAAAAAGGGATTGTGTGTCAAGTATGTTTACAAAAGTGACTGTTTTAGGACTACTAAGAACAGTCCTGGACTGTGGTAGACCACTGTTGCTGTGAGGTATTAATCGTGTATCAGTTTAGTCATTACCTATTTAGAAGGTAACCAGATCGGGACACTTTTTTAGGGGGGGGATAGCTATTGCAGAAGCAGGGCAAAACTAGAATGATTTGGTTTAGGAGCCGTGGAGGCAGTGAGCTGCTCGTGCTGGAATATATGCCATGCTGAGTCATTTGGGACCTGTGCAGTTGTGGAGAATATGTATGTTCTACCTATAGTGTTTGGCTGTGCTACTTTAAGAAAGAAAACAAAACCAAACCCAACAGAACCAAAGGCAAAGCAAAAGAAAGAACTTGCTGTTCAAGTGTGACACCTAGTTGGCTGTGCTCACAGGTAGGAGGATGTGTAGACTTACTGCAGTGGTTCTGCAAAGTGCTTTGCTGTGGTAAAAATTAACAACAGTATGAGATGGCTTTTGCAGAAGCCTTACAAGACAATAAGTGTGGTCTGATAGAAGCAATGTTGGTTTTCACCAACCTTAAATGTTGCTTGAACTGTCTGCCAAGTAGTGGTAACTTTCTCTTCCTAGTTAAGGACAGTTTAGTGCAACTGAAGCATGAACAGAGTCTTAGTTTGTCTTGTATCTGACTGTTTACCAGAGAGGGAATGAGGCACTTAAATATATTTGTTCATAGAGCTCTGAACTGAAAACTGCACCTAGGCAAGCAATGAGAAGAAGGTACAAGCAAGCTGTAAAGCAAGAGCAAGTTGAACTTCTTTTGCCTGTTATTCTCTTTGTCAGGAGTTCACCTGAGAAACGTCTGCCTTAACCTTTACAGGTCTAGAAGCGTGGCATAACTGTGCATTCTAAAGACTTCTGAGTGCTTCAGTAAAATCTTTTTATGGCCACATCAGGCCTGTAGCCAACCTGTGCTATGAAGGCTTTGCAAAGACTGCTGGAGATGTAGCTGTCGGTGAAAGGGGGGAAAAAAAAGTTCCTCTTTTGTGACTAACATAAGCGATGCTGGCAACAAGGAGTTGGTGTAGAAGCATTTTGCCAACATGCATATGTTAATTTGGCATGTAATTCATCTACAGCTTGCCACAGAATTTTACATACCAGTAAAATTCCGAGTCTACAGGTTGCTGTAGGTTGTCACTCCGTGCTGGCAGAATGGCAGCTGTTTAATCCAGTCTTTTCCTGCTGATTCGTCTGTTTTGATCAGCATTAACCGAGTACCTGACTGCCTGGCTCTCAATGTCGGTGCATGCCGAGGTAGCCAAGCCTTTGGAAAGTACCATTTGAAAAAATTCTCTTTAGGCTTTCAGCAAAGCCTTTCATGAATAACTGCAGAGTTAAATAACTTCTCTGACATCAGTTTAAGCATGGCTCAGTCCGTAATGCACATTTGCTGTTTTTCTTCTAGGAGGGGATGACCGCCGGGTCCTGCTCTGGCATATGGAAGAAGCCATCCACTCGAGAGTCAAACCAGTTCAGCTGAAAGGGGAGCATCACTCTAACATCTTCTGCCTAGCTTTCAACAGTGGCAATACAAAAGTGTTCTCTGGAGGTAAGAGCACCCTGATTTCACAGAACTATTGTGAACGTCTTGGAGTAGAAGTCGTGAGCAAGATCCTGCCCCATGTGAAACGTCTCTTCCGTAGTTCCCCGTGGATCTGGAAGGTGTCCTTCAGCAGTAGCTGAAGGTTCTTTGGCAACAAGGAATTCTTTAATTAGCATAACATTTTCACTTTTGTCATGATGCTTCTTTTGCCAAGCCCTGGTGTAAACACAGCGTGTCTTGAGCTGTCATGAGAATCCTGGGTCCAGGATGCCCCTACTTGTGGTACAGACTGTGGAACATGCTTTCTGTTGTTCCCCCATGGCTGTACTGAGAGCAGGCTCTTCATCATCTCTGGCACTCAAGTCTGGTGCTTGCAAGTCTCTGCTGCTACTAGCTGATATTAATGCACACTTAGAAGGCTAATAAAGGGCTGTTGCCATCTGTTGGTGAATCACTTTCTCTCAGATCTCATTTCAGTCCTCACTAGGTTAAGTTTAAAACTAACACAAAGGAAGTGAGCATGTACTTGTTCTGGGTAATAAACCCTAGAATTTAGGTTTATTTAACCACTTGAATTTTGAAACGTTGATGTAGGGGGGAAGATTGAATTGGGAAGACACAAGACTGTCAAAATGCAGTCTGTCATATTTTTGGTGTACTTCATTTCCTCTACCTGACATGATAATAGAATGGACAGGATTTGTGTACCTTCCATCAGGATGTCCATTAACATACAGCTAGACTTATTTTAGAATATTATGAGACTACTTGGTCAGAGTCTTTCCTCACCTTTTTTGAACCAAAATTTGTGACCTGCAAAGCAGTGCTGGAAATGGATTCTAAGTGCACGTGAATGGTGGAGGCTTCCCATCATTCAAATGCATTGAAACTGCAATATATCTCGGGGGGTAATGGGTGGTGGGGGAAGCCATGGCAGAGTTGAAGTTGTTGTCTAATTTTAAGGGTGAAGTGATGCAGATACACTTTTCAGGTGGAGAAACCCCCAAAAATGTCAAATGGTGTCAAACCAGTCTTCTGATTCCAGGGACTGTCGATTGTTTTATGAGAGACAGCAGGCCGCACCATCTCCAAATAAATGTATCTGCATGAGTGATTCCAATGAAATTTTGGGCTGCAGTCTGTTTTACTTCAGTTTGAATTCAGGCAAATGGAACCTGACATGAATATTCAAGGAATGAACTGTGCCAAATCTTGCTGGACCAGCTGTAATGGTATTTTCTCAACTCTATGTCCGCTGTGCTCTGCTGACAGAGGTTACTGTTTGCACAGGCAGGGCAGCAGAGTGGTTTGACTGTACCTTGCCACTGCAGTTAACACCTGCAGTGAAAGGTTTCCATCATTGGTTACGGTGGATTTCTTGCTAAGATGCCAGGTTAGATGAGCTGTGACAGCTGATGCACAGACAAACTGGCCCTTCTCGTCTCTTTTTCCTCCTCCAGTTTGCATAAACACAGTGTGCCTCTGCCAGAAATTTATTTCCATTGGAGGAGTCAGGAACTCTTTCAGCTGCTCCACCAAGACTCACAGAACTCATCTGCAATGGCTGTGAGTCTTTGGATCCCTTGTAAGGAGTCATTTTGCTGCATGGCGTAGATGTACCATCTGTTTTCTCTCTGTCGGTAAAACGGGGCTAACTATATTTATTCACTCAACAATGTTCTGGGAGATTCTAAAAAGATCTGGAGGAACTATGGGCCTAAGATCTATTGATCATCACACCCCCCCACCTCCCCAAATACTGAAGTTGGAGTTTTATTCAAATCATGGAAATTGTACTTCGCCAAAGCCCTATTTTTAGGAGTCTAGAAACTAGCACAAGGTGCACACAGCTCGGTTCATTCTGCAGATAAAGCTGCCAGTGACTAATGACTAAGGATCTGACGACCTTTCCCTAAAGCAGTTCTTGATAGCAGAGGAGAAAGGATTTTCCACTTCAGTACAGACTGGATCTCATCCAAGGAATTCCAAAGCTCTTTGCTTTGAAGGAGCACATGTGTAGCATGCACCACATGAGGCCACTTCAAAAAATGGAAGACAGAAACTGAGTGGACAGTGTTTTTCATGTAAACTCAAGAGAAAAAAAACTCTCTCAAGATACCAACAAAGTTCTCATCCCTGAAGAATGCTGTTGCCCTTTCATGTCCCGCACACTGGGGCTAGAGCAGCGTTTGAAATGAAAGAGCCCCTCGTAGGAAGCTGCGTGGGCTTTTTGCAGGTAATGCTGGGTGTATGAACAGCTGAAAGAAACCTACAGGGAATTTAATTTGTTTTAGTAGAGGGCCAATGTGACAGATATGGGGTTTAGGCGCCCTAACTGTGCTGTTCTGTATGTGCTCTGGAGTGTTTCATCCTCACAGATGTAATTGAAAGGAATGGCAGGCACTTCTTGTCTTAGTGATCATCGTAACTGAAGTATTGGAACAAGAGAGATGATAATAGGAGAGTTGTGTATACAATTACAACTCAGTTACTCTCAATGAAGAGTAAACTGCTCCTGTGTTAAATGCTCAAAGTAGGAGCCCTGCTGGGCTGAAGAGCAGTGACATTTTCTGCAGGGAAGAGTCCTTTCCAGAAGCAATCGAGCAGTTTGTGGTGAGATTTTTGTCACCACCTTCTACTTCCACACACAAAACAGAGAGGAGCAGTGGTTATTCCACACACCCCCTCCTTTCCTTCTTTCTTTCCCATTTAAGAGCTTGTGATGGAAGGGAACGTTGATCCCATGATGACTAGAGGCCTGAAGCCAGGCATCTACAATGATTCTCAAGTTCATACTGTATGGAGAGTGAGGAGCAGGAATGTCTGCTGGAGGAAATATTGTCGCTGGGGAAATGAGGCCACACGTAGGATTGGTGAAATACACAGGCAGCGGAGTAGTTTCACTAGTTTTACCAGACGTAAACCTTGCCTCTAATGGGCAGTTTCCACTACAGTTAAGGATCAAAGGACACTTAGGCATAAGTGACTGGTTCATTGTACCATGGAAAAGAAGAGCTGCTGCAGTAATTTAAAGCTGGCATGGTTCAATTAGGAGCCTGTGCAAAGAGCCTCTAGTTTTGGTGTGCATTAGGAAGGCTTCACAAGTTGATACCACAACAAAAAGGCAAACTCAGCATGAAAACCATGACTTTGTGGGCTTTCTGGTTGTTTTTTTCCTTCTTGTGGATTAAATATAAATGTGTGTCTTAAATATTTCTAAAGAGAAGGTACCAAATTAGAGAAATGCGTATTCAGTGCGGAGACTGAAGAAATGCTACAGCTTGAAAAACCCTGCATGAGCCAGTGGAGTTACCGTATTACTTTGGCTCTCTTGGTCTGCATGCACATGGTTAGTTTCCACAATGTGTAGTGGATATGTGCCATGACAAGAGAAGTGATTGTCTGGTTACTTGGTTTGGTTTTCAATACAAAATAAATTACACTGTCTGTCAGGTTTGTGTCCTCTCAATGGCTGCAGAGCCCTGAACCCTGACAGTGTGAACCAGTGGCATTTGAGCTGGGAGCCCGGTGCACTTTGCTTCTGGTGTCACTTCTTGCCTTCCGTTATCTTTTTATGCGGCGTCCTCCGAGCAAGAAAAGCGTGTTTGCCTGAGAGCTAAAGGTGTTCTCTTGCTCCACATATTATTCTTCTATTTACTGCAAATATGACAAAACTTGTTCTCACCCTGAGCAAAGACTCATCAGTAACACAGTTATGCAGAATGATTTGCTAAGCAGCAGCAGATGGAATGGATTGGTACCTCTGATTGCGGCTGGAAATGTCACGTGGAGCCTTTCACGTAACTGAGCCGAGAGCTGACCTCTTGGCAACTGCTTTGGGTTTGTTTGCAGAATAACACAACTGGGATTTTTGGTTTGTTTCCACTTTTTAACCTTTTTAACCACTGGAACATGATGTTAAGTGTTTATATTTCTCTTTACAGGCAATGATGAGCAAGTTATACTCCACGACGTTGAAAGGTAAGTACACAGTTTTTGTTTCCACTGCTTCAAGAGCTTCCTTAATGTCAACTCACGGGAGGCACTTTTCACTTCAAATTAGTGGTCTGGGAGGAAAGCACAATGTTTTAATCCTGAAACGTGCTTTTTATTTATCTAAATTCATATCTGGAATGAAGCATTCCCCATCACCTCATTTCTTTTCAGCACTTGGGTTCTGCATCATTTTGACCTAGAGAAAGTGAATGGTTATTAAATACATCTGCGCTCCTGCAGGCAGCGTAGTAGGTTCTGAGTGGATTCAGAGCCAGATTATTCTGGCATATACACAAGTATTGTAGCACATGTGGACTCTGTGTTGTTTTTCAAAACACTCACCTGACTTGTACTTGAAGTAGCCAGTGCTTGGCCTACCTAGCTGCCTTTTGCAACTTTGGGTGCCACTGCCCAGCTGCCCACAGTAATGTGAAGTGTATTTATTTTGGTACTTACTTTTTACCAAAATTCCAAAGCAGTTGGCTCTGAGGCTTTGTTGTGCTCTGTCAAGACTAGGCTGTTAGTCAAAATGCAACTGAGTGGTGGCAACGTATTAGGTTGGAGTTCTCTAGATGCCGTGTCTTACTGAGCTTACTGCTTTTCAAGTGGAAGAACTACAAAGTTAAAATGTTGGTCTCTACTGGTGTGGTGATTTAGGCCAATATCCACCAAGTTATAATATTACTCCCCCTCCTAAGCTGGACAGGAGAGAGAGAGAGAGGAATATAACAAACTGCTTGTGAATTGAGATAAGGACGGAGAGATCAAACTTGGCAATGAGTGTCACGGGCAAAACAGACTCAACCTAGGGAGAAAAAGGTTTGATTTATTAAAGAAACAATAAAAGGAGGGAGATGAGAAANGCATGGGCCCTCCCATGGGGCAGCTCCACACACGCTGCCTGGCGTGGGTGATCCACCGGGAGAGACAGTCCTTCAGGGTCAGGCTGCTCCAGCCTGAGGCCCCTCACAGGTTCACAAGTCCTGACAGCAAACCTGCTCTAGCGTGGGCACCTGCCCCACGGACTCCTAGGTGCTGCCAGGAACTTGCTCCAGGATGAACTTCTTACACAGTCACGGCTTCACCACATATGCCTGGGCACCCTCCTTCCCCTCCTTCTTCACTGACCTTGTCTGCGGAGATGTTTTCACATTCTCTCCCTGCTGGTGCTGCAGTTCTGCCACTGCGCAACAACTTCTGCTCAAATATGTCATTCACAGAGGTGTCACCTCTACCACTAATTGGCCAGGCCTGGGGCAGGTGCAGGGTCCAACTTAAAACTTAACTGGCCCTAATCCGTTCAGCTACAGGGGAAGCTTCTGGCAGGTCTCTTTGTTTAAAGAAACCACTCCTTTAGCCCTCCTGCTACTGAAAAACCTGGCCCAGGCCAAAACCACTGCAACTGGCAACTTCTGTAGATTTAAGCAGTGGCCATTTAAATAACATGAACTTGAGAAAATCCAGTACAAAGAAAAAGTAGGAGGAGGTATATGTAAGAACAGAGAAATATCAAACTTTAAATCTGTTTGAGTTGCCTGAATCCTGCTTAATGCAATTTGGATGTTTCTTGCTAGATTTGTCTGAAGCCTTTTGCACTGGACTCATCAGTGTGCATCTGCCTTCCATCATGCTTTGTGTTCGTTTTTTATATGTCTTACATGAGAGCTGAGCAAAAGTTGCTTTGTTTACTCTTCCAGTCCTTTCTCTGAAACGTTATGTTTGGTGTTGGGGGAGTTGTTTTTGGGTTATTTTTGGGGAGTGTGTGTTTTTTGTTGGATTTTTTTTTTGTTTACAGGGTACTTGTGTTTTGGGAGGATTTTTGGTTTGGTGTGTTGGTTTTGTTGTTGCTGGTTTTTTAATTGCATGTGGAAGTGCCAATATTTTAGACTTTAAATCTTCTACAAGGTCTTGTCCTTGGCAATTTTCTCCAACATATTTTTTTCCTGCTGTGTCTTGCTTAGATATTTTAACAAGTCTTTTTGGTATACATGTATTTTTGATGTGCTTTTGTTACTGGGGTTTTTTTAGGTATGCTAAATCCACTTACAATGCATACAGAATTAATTCCTCTAAGGCTATTTCTGTGATCTTCTGAAAGAAACCTTACTAGTCTGACACAGTGAATTCTGAATTATTTCTATAGTAAGTCACTTCATCTTCTTGAATGACAATACTTGGTCTATAAACTGCTTTTTCATACTTTTAAATGGCATTTCCTGTTATTGCTTTTTTGGTCTTTCTGTTAGTGGTCCATGATTTGCCACTAAGAGCAGCAATTGCCTTGTCAGCAAAACACTGAAATTACATGGGAACTCTTTGGTCAAGCTTCCATGAGGTATAGAGATTGCATACAAAATGTATTCTCTAAAGAAATAGTGGGAGCTTGCCAAAGAAATTAAAAAAACCCCAAAATCTTATCTTCTTGGGGTTTTAGATTTTCGCCTCTCCATGCGATGGTCTAAGAATGGCCTTTGTCTTTCTCACAGCTGCAGAGATCTCTGTACTTTTGAAGGGCTTAATTTTTTAATGATTTTTTTTTTTACAGTATCTGAAGTTTTTAATGTGTGGGGTCTGGTCATAGGTTTTTTCCCTCACAACGTGACATCTCGGTCACTCTACATGGGCTTTTTGTTCTCCAATGAAACACAACAGTCTCCTTACAAAATTGAATACTTGTCTCTAGGTATTACTAGGGAGTTAAAGCTGTAAATGCTTTGCTTTTTAAAATAACAGTGAAATGAGGAAGAATGATAATCTTGTGTGTCTCTCGTAGCACTGAGACCTTGGATGTGTTTGCCCATGAAGACGCAGTGTATGGCCTTTCAGTGAGCCCAGTAAATGACAACATCTTTGCCAGTTCGTCAGATGATGGCCGGGTTCTCATCTGGGACATCCGAGAGTCCTCCCATGGAGGTGAGAGCTCCAGGGGGAAAATATCATTGATCTGGCAAGAATTTGGGCACGGCAGGGAAGTAAAGAGTTATGTTTGTCTGGGATAACTGAGACAAAGAGTGTTGGAAACGGGTGAAAGTGAGGCATACTTCTTGCGACTGGTGATAGGCAAGCCTTGATCTTTCAGTTCAATGTTACTGTCTTCAGTGACTCATAAATTATCAGTGTTTAGTGCAGGCTAGAGTAGAACTTGACATGAATAGGCTTTAACTTGAGTAAAGAAGCGATGGAGGACACGTTTCTTCAATAAACATACCTTGCTAAACTGGAAATCAATTAGGAATGATTTGGTTTTTTGAGTTTAATAATTTTCCTGAGCTACTTATCTGCTTCTCTGTGATGCAGGGAATTGTTCTTGTGTGTTATGTTTCCTGATCGTATGGAAACTTAGAGCTCTTACATAGTAAGAGTGGAGCTGAATTGTTACTTCAATCTTTGTTTCTAAACCAGAACTGGGTTCTGTTGATTTTTGTAGATTTTTGAAGACCTGCAGCTTCTCAAAACACTGCAGTATGTGTTTTTGAGGAGAACTGCCTGTTGCTGAAATGGTGTCTTGAAATCCAGAACGTGTCCTTTTCCATATTTAGACAAAGTTAATGCACACATGGGTGGATTTTAAAACCTCAGGTTTTTAATTGCTTTGGGTATGTAAGCTTGAGAAATGGTTTGAACATGTCTCCATTATCTTCAGATCTTGTTAAGCTGCTTCCATATGAAGCTACAGCATCAGTTGTCTGCATTGTTTGTTCTTATGTCTGAAATCTCGACTTTTTCCACAGAACCCTTCTGCTTGGCACACTACCCATCAGCCTTTCACAGTGTGATGTTTAACCCAGTAGAACCCAGATTGCTCGCTACTGCCAACTCTAAGGAAGGTGTGGGACTCTGGGATATTCGTAAGCCTCAGAGGTAGGAGCTGGCTGTCCTGGTCTTATGCTGTGCTTTTCCTTTCCCTCGAGAGGTGATGATATGCTACTCTTTTTTTTTTAAGTCAGAACATAGAATGGTAAGGGAAGATGCAGAACAAAGTTAACAGCAATGTTAGTAAGGCTGAATTGGATTGTTTTGCATAATTATCATTCTTCTTCATACATATGGTCTCATTTGATTTCAAATATGACTAGATCTTCAGGATTAAGGTAAGTGAAGTTTTCAGAGGCCTGCCTGGCCTCACCACTGCAGATTAGCTCAGATAGTTGTGTGGAGGTCTCATTATTATTTTTAGCCTTGGCTTGCTAATACTGGAAGAAGCTGCATCATAGAACAGTTTATTTCTTCTGCCCAGCTCAGTTTTCAGTGGCTGGGTGGTCACGACAGTTTTTTTACGCAGCACTGAAGAATTGTGTAAGGCTTCCTGGATGATACAGACACCTGGACAATCAGTTTGGCTGCATAAGGTTCTTACAGATGTGCACAGGATTTTAAACAGATGAAGAGAATAAGTTTGCAGCATGAAGTGTGGTTAGACTGGATTCTAAAGGAGATGTCTGATACCAGAGTTTGGCATGCGCAAGTGATTAAGCTTCTGTTGAAGTCTTTTTAAGTCTTTCAGGCTTTGAAAGCAATTTCCTTTTTTTTCCTGATTATTATGATTAAAAAAAGATGTCAGTGTTTAGACATCCATTACAACAGCACCCAAATGATAGTTTCAGGAGGGTTCTTAAATTGTAAATATGAATAATTTGAATGGATTTTGATTTTTAAGCTTGGATTGGGATTTGCTGCTGGTGGCTGTGCAGCTCACCAATGTCTGAAAGTTTGCCAGAGCCTTTGTTGGCAGCTTTTGTACAATCTGCTATTAAACTGAGGTGTGGTAAAACTTAACTAGGAATTAGGAAGTTGTCTATCTTCTCTAGAAGACTGGAAACAGGAAGGTAAATGGCAAGAGACAGGCTGCTCCTCTGCTGTTGGCTCATAGTCGGAACCTCATACTCGGGCTGAGCAAGCTGAAAATTAAAGGAATGCAGGTGAAATGTCTGAAAGGAAAGTCTGCTTTCAACTGGGACAGCCATCAGCTTTCTTCCTTTGCTTGATGAGTGATGTGCCCAAAACCCAGTGAGAAAAGGAGTTTGGCTGTGGGAAAGAAAATGGCCTAAAGCACTCTCTTGCCAAAGCAGTTTGTTCCCAGGAAACACTGAGGGAAGAGGACTCTTCAGTGAGCAGTGTCCTGCCAGTGGGCTGCCAGAGCCAGTCCCTCATGTCTAAATACATTAGATTGCATTTATAGTCTCTGTTAAAGTAACAGAGCATTGCCAAAACTCCCACTGGTCTCTGTAGATCTAGTTTGCTAATCTAGGAGTATGGAACTTGATTTTTAGTGCATTTGGGGACAATTCACTTTGGTTTTGAGGAAACAGTTTTATTGCTTTGCAGATCAGTTAAGGTACAATCCTCTCCCCAGTGAGGAAGTGGAAGCCAGAATTTAGGTTTTCATCTGTGGCTTTTAGCTTGTTACAGTCTCTTCTTGGGAAAATACACTGCTGACTTCATTACCAGGAGAAAAAAAGGGATGAAGTGGTCCCCATAATGCTGTAAGTCCTTGGGACAGACTTTATCTAGAGCTGGAGTTGGGATGTGAGGGGGTTTGTGTGCATGTTTTTGCATGAGGAATAAAGGACACGAGATGTAGTTGCAGGTAAGATGTGTGTCAGAAGTGTTTTGGCTGATGAATTTTACAGGCAGAATGGGTTAAACAGCTCTGAAGTTTTACATAATCTAGGGATAAACAGGAAGATGCCTGTGTAACTTCCTTGCCAGGACACTAGCACACCAAAGAAGGGCCACTTCATCAGCTGCTTTCCTCATTGTCAAAAGAGTCTGCTAATGAGAAAGCCTGAAACATTTATATGGAGTTAATAGTTTGCTGCTAATATAACACTCCATGTAAAACTCAATTCCTCCAACTACTGTTATGTTTTCTGTCAGTTCTCGGAGGCAGAGTTAAACTGATGCAGCCACTACTTGTTTTGCTTCATAACCTCTTCTGGGGAGTCCTGCTCCTCTGCAAAATCCAGAAAGCAAATGAGAAGCTGGTCATCGCAAGGACCAACTGCTTGTGGGCAATAGCAGTACCTTGACATAACACCCCCTGCACTGCTATGCTAATACTCTGAGAGATATAGGTGAGGTTTGATAGGGCTGTGGGATTCAGCTGGACTTCACTCGTTTGAAGAGGATCGGGCTTAACGCTCAATTGCTGTCTTTACTCATCAGAGGCTCCTCAGGTGAGGTACAGTTTTTCTTTAACTTTGTTCAGCTTGGCAGAAAAGGGGTGATTTGCTGTTAACTTCTGAACTTGTGTGGCAGGCAGTGGAACGTGACCAGTTGGGCTGTTTTCAATTAATACCTCTAAATTTTGAGTCTTGAGTAGTGACATCCTATTATGTCAGAGAATTCAGATACATATTCCCCTGCTGGCCAGAAATGAATGAGCTGAATCTACTTACTTATCTGAAAAATCTGAGGATTTTTATACCACTGTATTTGTCTCCAAAATACATGGCTATTCTCCAGCTGGACTGTAGGAGAATTCATCTCCTAGCTTGCTGTTACATGCCTCCAGCCAGGAAAGTCAGTTTGAGCTGCTGCTTTAGTCAGGCAACACCAAACACCTCCACAAATGAAAAGTAAATATTTTTTAGGGTTTGAAAAAACAACAAAAAAAGTCCTCATGTGTATATTGGACTCATATGCAGTGGAATTGGTGACCCGTCTGATGGAGAGCTGGGATTGCTTTCTGCTTGGCTGCTACAGGGAAGAAGGTAATTGAAAAGCCAGCATTTCTTGCCATGCATGGGGCAGTTTAGAGACAGTTGCAGGGCTTTGAGCTGTGAAAAGTTTAGCTCGCTCCAAAGAGTCAGGATTTGATTGGTCTTGCTGACTGATCAGGACACAGAGGAGGATTCGTTTTGCTTTTTCTCAAAGTTCTTTCACAGCTTGATATCTGTGTCTCAGCTTTAGTGCAGCAATTGAGATTCCCTGCTTCTCGCCCAGTATACTAACGAGAGCTGAATGTGGTGGGCTGGCTCCTCAAAAATAGCACATTAAGCACTGTTAAAATAGAACTGATGGAGGCCAGCATGATTACAAGTTGACTTGTGAGCCTGGAAATCTCCGTTTTCTGTTTTTAGAATGTGTAGGTACTGCCATTCTTTCAGGTGGACGTTGAACTGAAACTAGCTCTGTTTCTTGTTTTAAGAAAAGCACAGTGAGGAGTTGAACTGTGGTCTCGGTTAATGAGGCTGTTGTAAGGCGCTGACACCGCTAGATGGAGTCTGGAAGTTGTGCCTTTTCAAAATCAGAACAAGCCGAGCCTGTGCATCTTAAACTATTTACAGTAAAATATGTATTGTTACAGAATTGCTGGAGGCAGCTAAGCCAGTCGGTTTACAGATGCGTTTCAAGCAACGACTGTGTGACTCCAGCTATTTTTAGGTACTCATGTTCTCCCTTCTTCTGCTTTTCCTTGCAGCCCCATGCCCATCTCCTCCCTTTTACTGAAATCAGAAGGCTGCTTTATTTCTCCTAAGATGATATGATGATTACCCCTGCAGTCTTTATTTACCCGTGTTCCCACAACCCCCAATTATATCAACTCATCTGGAAGTTTTTGAGATCCAAATGATGATTGGCCTGTGCTATTCATGACCATCTCATACTTTTAATCTGATTTTCATACTACAAAAAGCTGTTCACAGAAGTGTTTTCTGCTCGTGAGGGGCATGTTGAGACTGTGCTTTGTGTGTAGTGGGATCCACTTGGATGTTTGGTTCAAGGCTTAAGGCATTAAGTCTTGGGTCGATATCGCAAATCCCTACCTCAGGGCATTTTTGTGAGCCTAGGAGGGCTCCTCATGTCCATCCACTAATTCTGTGGTAAACTCTTTCTTTGAGCCAACTCCACTTGTTCAAAAGTTAGGAAATTAACCTGGAAAAGCAAGTTGAACTAGGTTGAGGGAGGGCCCAGAGAAAAGCAGAGGTGATGAAGGGAGAGGGAGGCCTGTAATGCCAGGAACGGGAGTTAAGAAGAAAGCAAGCTTCTTCATTTGAGGAGCAGTGAATTAATACCTATGTTAAGCTGTTTATGGCATTACTCTTCAGTTTCTTTTGCTACACTAACATTCCCCTTTCCTGTCTCACCAGCTTGTTCCTTACAAGCATCCTTGGTGGCTTTTTACAGAGTAGAGGAGGTGAATCACCGCCCAAGTTAGGCTGTGGTTTTACCTTCTGAGGCTGCCCATTTCCTGAGAATAATGTATAAGCAGAGAGTTTTTTCTGCTTGACACTTGACTTTTTGTTCTGCAGTACAACATAGTGTTCCAGGACACTAGAGTGGTGAGTTCTAGGAACACTTTTGTCCTCAGAACTCAAGTAGCAGGTTGAGGCTCTGAGCAAGGCAGAAACGTTTGCGTGGGATAGACTGAGCTACTTCTGCAAGTTCAAGAGGTCTGTACTGTCTGCGTAGTTACAAGTCAACGTGCTCAAAAAGCCCAAGGATGAGTTGAAAACGATCCTTGACCACCAGGACAAACCTAGTATCCCTTGGTAACTCTAAACTTTATGACAAGTTGAAAAGCTAACTTGCTCGTTGGAGTCATCAGAAGCTGAAGTTGAAGGAGTGTCAGTTTCAGGGCCTTACAAACAAAGCCAAATGGGAACATTAAGTCAACTTTGATTGCTTTCTTTGTCACAGCTGAGGAGTAGCTGCAGTTCAGAGCCTTTTTAAGCAGACTCTTTTTGCCTTTTTTTTGTTGATCAGACCCAGAGCAGAGTTCTGGAGTACTGAGGTTCAAACTGTGTAATGAAGTTAGGTATTGCTAGAAGCTTGGCTTTCAATTTGTAGTTATTCTAAGATAGGGCTGTGCTGACTCTGCTTCTGTTTAACTTTTCTTTCTTAAACCTTCATTAGTTAAAATCACACTATCCCTTGCAGATACTTAGCTCTCTGTTACACGGATGGGGACCTTCTGTTGTGAAAATGAAGCTTTTTCACACCTATCAGCATCCCCACAGTACCTTCAAAGTAGTGCCGTATAATGGGTCTTGTAGCCTGCTTTCTTGAGGAAATAGATCAGGGATGATGCAAGCCTTGCCCTTATCACCTTCCTGCCCCATTTCAGCGAGGTGAAAATTAAAACGAGGAATTGAAAGAGAGCATTTTTTTTTAAATTTAAAAAAGAAAATAAGAATAAAGTATTGGTGACTGAACAAACAGGAGTGATGCTCTTGGTGCTTTTAGTGGGGGAGCATCTGAAATGTTAGTTCAACCCTGTTGGAAGACAAGGGAATTAGTCTTTGAAACATCAGTCCATGGGAAACTGTAGTGGAACCAGCTTGATGAGACCAAAGCTGTGTGTCCAGTTGCATGTACTTAGCTCTTCATGGTAATTCCTGTTTATCTCGTACCTATTAGAGGCAAAAGCTTTATTGGTTCAGCACCGGATTGTGCTGCTGCAAGGAGCATCTTGATCTTGTCACTTTTCCTATCAAAAGAAAGGCTTATTGCCTTGTTCCTGCTCTTTAACTTCAGCTTTTGTAGGTATGGTAGATTGAGGTTCAGGCAGCTTTGCTAGAGAATGAGGGAATGAGTAGTAATGTGTTACTGGATGGGAGGACAAATGTGTGGCTTATGTTACTCAGCTTTCCTAATGCAGCACAAGAACCACAGCACAGACACGTGTGGGGGGAAAATGCTTCCTGGGACTGCAGCATTGCTGCACGACTGCTTTTGCATAGACATTAAGGTGTGAAAATGCAGTTACTCTTCAGGAGGATTCAGCAGCTTTTACACTTGAATTATTTTTTCTGAGGTAGCATTCTCTGGTATCTGTGTTCTTTGTGTTGTTCTGACTTCGGTGTGTGCTTCATTTTGGAAGCAGCTCCTGTTCCTTCATTTGGCCTAAAGGTCATCTTCCCATGCCATGTCTGGCTGTATTTGCATCTTCTCTGTCTGGTTATCTGATGGAACCTACTCCTTTGTGTTTTGCTGGATTCAGCTGAGCAGTGTTCTCTCTCATAGTCTGTATTCCATCCTACAAAGTGCCGTTAATTAATTGTCTGAGGAACAGGCTCCAGCTGCAGAGTTTAGAGGTTAGGAGGAGAATGATCGGGCGATTTGGCTTGTTGGACAGTTGCTCTTTGCTTTGTATTCTCTACTTTTTTTCTTTTTTTAATCTGGCTAAATGTTCTTTATTTATTTTCCTGCAAAACTGTTGGTTTATCTACTGGATCTTATTTATTACTTACATTACAGTAACACTAGGTGATTCAAGCAGAGACTGAGGACAGGACACTCTTGTGCTGACTCTCAGTGCTGTGGTGAGGGCAAGCCTAGGACAGTGAGAGTTTTAGGTTTTATTACAGACCCGTTCCCAAACCAAACCTTGGTTAGAGCCAGAGGAGGATATGAAACATTCAGACAAATAAAAGGGGGTTTGTTTGTTGTAGTTCTCTACTGTTAAATTGCTGTAAAGGCAGAGAGGTAAACCTTCAGCCCTAGAACCATAAAAAGTAACACAGATGAGGGGGAGAGCTTATTATACTTTAGGCCTCTGCTCTTGTCATCTCCCTCAAAATACTGACATTCTGTAGCTTTTTCCAGTGAATGAATAATAGGATAACAATAAGGAGAAAAGGACTTTCTGGAGAACTGCCTGAGATCACTGGTAGAGCAACATTAGCATTCAATGATTCAATTCAATCGTAAGGGCAAAACCACACAAGCCTCGGCTGTTAGAAGGTCTGGCTGCTCTCGGTATGTAAAGCTGGTGATGTTTGATGTTCTTAAGGCTCCAGATCCTGAAGAGATCTTGTGCTACATTTCTATTACTGGTTAATTAGACTCTTAAGTGTTTGCATCAGCCTAAGTAAGAACTCTGTGTGATTTTACAGACACAAAGCAACTTTGTTCCAAATAAAACCCCAAACCTTTCTGCAGTTTTCCAGGCCAAGGTTCTGTTTGCCAAGTTCTGTTCCAGTTCTTTTTGCACAGTTAGAGGTTCCTCAATGTTTGTGGTTACAGAAATGCTGACAAGCATGGTTGTGTGCAGTGGTGTCTGTTAGTTACAAGTATTCAATTCATTTTTTCCTTTTAAGGTCATTCTTTCCTTAAGTTAGTTTCACACACTGCTGTTTATGATATCAATACTTTCCCCATTCCTTCCTTCTGCATCTTAAATGACAGTCATTTCCCAAGGACGTTGTGTCTGCACTGCAGTTTGTTGTCAGATTTGTAGCTTATCAAAAGAAACTGTTCAATGTCTTTCTGTAATGGTTCTGTTTAATGCTGTCATATATGCTGCTTTTATTTTATTTCTAGCAGGACACTGATATTTTCTCAGCTTTAATGACTGCTGTCTGTTGCCAAGCTAACTTTTGAATAGCCTCAGTTAAGCTTGTGTTACCACTCAGGCAGTCACCTTTCAAAAAAGGATGAAACAACTTCTTTGTTTAGGAAAGGGGAGGAGGGGGTAGGAGAGGGAAAGGCTTGTTTCAGGTGTAGAATGTTCCTGCAGATCCTCAAGTACGGTGAGACCGCTTCTTCCCTCACTCCACTATCTGCCAGTAGAAATGTATTTATTTACATTAGTGGTGCTACTCTTGGATTGAAAGATTTCCCTTGTTTGGCTGAGCTGGCATTTGGTTGACACTTGAGTGCTGCCTGTGTGCACCATGTCCAACTACAGAAACCACCATTCTGCGCATAATGGTCCATTCTCTCCCTCCTCAGCCTCCCTCCAGCTCCAGCATGTGTGTTTGGATTGTAATGCTCTATCTGTGAACTAAAGATTTCTCTTAATCATGCAGGATGACTATTTTCTAAAAAGCAAACCACCTCAGAAGTGACTGTCTGTGTCTCCTGCTTCCAGAGATGGTCGGCAACATCAGCATTCCATGGCTGGCTGGGTGAGCCAAATTTGGAAGCAGACTAAATCCCAGAGTAGTCTGAGTCTGGATTCATAAAGATAATGCCTCTGGCAGAAAGGGCACCCATCTTGTTCAGAGGTCCCCTTTTAGGATTGTCTTTAGGTTTCTCACTGCCTGTCATGTCGTTGAGATGAGAGCATTGCTTTTAGTCTCATGCCTCAGTAAGCTTTTTAGCAACTGCAAGAAGGTGTTGCCTCTGAAATTCCTTTGCTGGAGTGTGTGGTAAGGAGCAGGCAGAAGTGGCAGTTCTAACATGAGCAGCGAATCCAAGCATGTCTGCACTGCCCCATGTAATCAGTTTGAAAAAAATCCCAAAGTAGCACTGGCTAAAGGAACAGGGCAGCACCATGATGCAAGTGGAAAAGTGGAGGTACTCATTTGAACACTGAACATGCTTGAACACGGCACTTCCCCTCCCCACCCCAAGACCAGCAAGAAGGTAAAAGCTCTGCTTCTGATTAGTTTGAAGATCTTTAGAGCTTCTTGATTCAGACATCCTCTTTAGTACTAGTGAGTATCAGTATTGGTCTCTTACTGCAAAACTCAACTTCCCCCAGTTTGTGTCTTGGAGATGGCTGGCAGCTTTTTTCCTGCAGTTTGGGTGGAAGTGGAAGACTGGAGAAGGCATCTTGAGCAGTTATCATTTTTTTCCTAAAGCCAGCATAGTTGCTCTATAACCAACTAAATTCTGTGATGGAAGATGCTGAAGTCTTGCGGTTCCTCAGGTGTAAATGCTGCTGCCATGTGCAATGCCTGCAGGAGGAAAAAGATTTCTCAAATCCTTCTTGTCCTCTGTTTTGTGAGCTATAGGCTCCTAGTTCTTCCACTCAGATGGAAGCACAAGCTGTGCTCCCTCCACACGCCCCCCTCATGTTTCTGACCATCTCTCAGATGTTTTCTCATAGGAGTAGAGAATGCAAATATTTCTCCATTGTTTGGCTCAGGAAATGGATGTTTGTGGGTGGTTGATGTTAGTTTCTCTCCTCATCCCCACCTGACTACCTGCTGCCTCTTTTTCCATAGCTTGTTAAACACTGTGCAGTTAGGTTAACAAACCCTTTCAAACTGGCAGAGAAGGAACAAGCAGGACACAGCAGGGTGGGGAAAGCAGAAGACCAGTGTCTTGTGATTATCACAGCAAAATGCTGCACGTGGAGCTATAGAGCCTGAGTTTTGGGAACAGGAATGAGGCAAGTGGGGAAAGTCATCAGCACCTGGCTCTGAATGAACTTTCGAGGTCTCTTCCAGCCCTTAAAGATTCTGTGATTTAATTTCAGAACTTTGTTACACTAAAGTTACTGAACCACAATACGGAATTCAACTCCAAGACATGTTTTCTTTGATAGCTTTGACTGTTGTAGGAGCCTAATGAAAACATCTGTAAGCAGAATGGGACCTAGTTAAATATTACACTGCTATTACTGTAAAATATAATCTCAAAATATTTCAGGCAGGGCATAATAGTAGTAACCATGGAAACTTTGCTTGAAGATTTGCAAGGATGGGGCATCTGTTGGGCTCGCTCACATGGAGCAGGAGAGAATTCCAGGCTGTGGTTTAGGCTGAGGAGACCTCTAATGCAGAGGGGCTTAGTCTAGTTGGAGTGGTGGCTGCAACTCAATGTTGTCTGGTTGGTGCATGTGTTATGGGGTTCGTATCTGTGGTGGAGAACTCATATCTTTTTTCATAGAAAAGATGACCTTTCTTAGCCCCCAAAAATCCAGGTTTATTTCTTGTGCGTGACTTTCAGGCTGAGGCTTTGGTTTGGTTGGCTTTGGGAGGTTTTGATTGGTTTCTGTGTGTTTTTGATTGTGGTTTGGTTTTGTTGATGTTTAAGGAAGTGGAAATGTCTATAGAAAAAAAATGTGGCTTATACAAACCTATCAGGAGAAGGGGAGGGGGGAAAAGTCAAAAAGGTTGTGTATCTTTGTGGTTTTTGATGTCTGACTGTGTACTTTGAGCTGAGTACTTTATTGATGTTGATGAATGGACACTAGGGCTGGTGAGGAGCACCTGAAGTCCTTGTCTCTAAGGTTACAGTTTCTAGCACTCAGTCTTCTCATGCTTTTATTTTAAAAACCCACTCTTAAGAGAAACTCGGTGGCTTTGCCTAGGAGGAGGAGAATGCACACACACGTGAGAGCGGGACCCTTCATGCCAATGTGGGCATTCAGAAGTGTTCTGGTCCCCAGCTTGAAGCTCTTACTAGTGGGCTTAGAAGATACAATCTCTGATTCCTTAGTGACACCCAGGCTTTGACTGTTCAGTTGACAAAGTGTGTGTGACTGCAGTGTATTTCTAGTACATTCGGTATCTGGAATCTTCTGGTTTTATTTTTGATGTGTTTCCCTCTGGCTTAGAAACAATGGATTTTAACTTCACAGTATCTCATGTGACGCTGCGTGCCTCGGCTTGCGTGGAATGTGGCTTCCCATCCATGGGAGGTGATTCATGTTTCACAGATTCTGGGGCAGAGGGCTACATCAGGAAGTGTAATGCATTAAAATCTATGAATAAACTTCTCTCTAGAATCTGCAAATTGTAGCGTGCCTTGTCTGGTCCAGAAGGTGCATAAAAGTCCCAGCTCTTAAGAAGATTTGATGAGGATTGCCCAAAGCCTGTTAACAAAAGGTCAATCTCTGCTACCAAGGGATGACGTGTCTTCCTCCTTTGTCTCCCTTTCCATACGTAACAGTCACTCCAAGCACAGGAATTGAATTAAGTCTTTGAAAAAACCAACCAGAAAGCCTCTATAATGCAAGTTGAATTTCAGGTATGCTTTGATTATCTTTAGGTTCCTGGATGGAACAAATCCTGCATTCTGCTACTGTTTTAAAGAAAGAGCCTGGAAACTTGTTACTCCTGATTTTTGTCTGGCATATGTCAATGACAACTGATACAAATACTGCTGCTCTGATCATACGGCCTTATATGGGACAAGGAAACTAGCCAATTCAACCACGAGAGAGTTTTGGGTAATGGTGTGATGTGGCAGCATAATTATCTTGCCTGCTTGGCAATATTTTAAGATGAAGCAAGTTTGAGGTTAGCTAAGTGACTTATTTTAGCATTTCTTGCAACAACTTGTTAGTAAGATAGCCTTTTATTTAAGACAGCTTGGAACTGATTGTAGAGTTGAAACATCCTCTGATGCTCTGTAGAAATGTAAACAGAGTGAGATACGATGGTCAGAGTGTCTACAGTCAGAGAAAATGTCATCAGATGCCAAAGCAAAAGGGGAAAATAAGTTTGGTCTGTCTGAATTCAGGCACCAGCTGAACAAAGTGTGGAGCGCTGGTATGTCTCAAATGCAGACATCCCCAAAAGTACAGCAAGAGCCCCTCAAAGGCCAAGGCTGCTTTGTGAGACCCTACAGCTGAGCACTCACGTGCTCCTCTCTCTACCAGTGGGATGGTGTGGGGAGAGCTGGGAAAAAAAAGTAAAGTTTGTGCCTTGAGATAAGAACAGTTTAATAACAAAATGAGATAAAACAGGGCTGCAAAGATGATTAGGGGACTTGGAAAGCTTGAGAGACTTGGGAGCTGTTCAGCTTGGAGCAGTTTGAGAGAGGACCTCATCAATGCTCGTATCTTGTGCACCTGCTTGCTGTCAGAATCCTGGACTCTGAAATATCCTTAGCTTAGGATAAGCACTGCTTGGCAACAACTCAAACATCAGTATGTTTTCATTGCTCTCACGCTAAATCCAGAACACAGCCCTGTATCGGCTACTAGGAAGAAAATGAGCCCGATCCCACATGAAACCAGGACAGTTCCTATGCAGAAGTGTATTTGTTATTACAAGACTTTATAGTCCTAGCACTGTATTGTTTGTTCAGGAATTGATGCTGTGACACACACACCACGTTTACTCAGCTTGATTGTTTGAAACGAGTTGTAAGGTTAAAGAAAGAGTTGTGTCTAGGTAGTGCAGCTCTTAAGCACAGCACATCTCACTTGTTGCCTCTGCCTTTCCCCAGCTCACTGCTCCGCTACGGTGGAAACCTCTCCCTGCAGAGTGCCATGAGCGTCCGCTTCAACAGCAACGGAACGCAGCTGCTGGCGCTGCGCCGCCGCCTTCCCCCCGTCCTCTACGACATCCACTGCCGCTTGCCTGTCTTCCAGTTCGACAACCAAGGCTACTTCAACTCTTGCACTATGAAGAGCTGCTGCTTTGCAGGTGATCGTGACCAGGTAATGAGCAAGCAGTGCTGTCCCGAGTCTCTGGAGTTCCCATGAGTGTTTGAACACCCCTCTTACAGTGGCTCGGGGTTTGTTTTTTTCTGATTGAGGAGATAAAACAGGAGGCAGAACGTGTGTAGAGTTCTCTCAGAACTGTTTGTCACTGCAGGCTCTGAAGGCAGAAAAGCATTTACCAAAACGTGATAAATTTGACTACTTCTTTGATGTGCTGCTTACTTGAAGGGTGATAGCCACGAGAAGAACAGTTGCAGAGGCTTTTTAGGTCCAATTAATATGCTTTTAGAACCATAAGTAGACAATATTATCTACTGTTGTATCTTCCTCTCATTTGGCTGTTGCTGCTGAGTGCAGCAGAGGCAGTCTCCTGAAACAGGAATATTGTGGATTTACAGAGTTACTTATTCTCCCTTCAAATTACATTTCTCCTTTACTGTACCCCTGGGTCAGATTATAAGTCTTTATAGCTCAGTATTCTGTCAGTCGAGATGGTTGGTGTTTAAGAGGGAGCAGTGTGTAATTTCACAGGGGCAGGACTCTACCCCTGCTATTGATCATAAACAGATTACCTGTGGAATGACTAACGGCAGTTTGTGTTATTCTAGAGCTGGGTGTTGTCTCTGGTCTGCTGTGTTGTCTTTAAATACTGTTAGTGGTTCAAGGAAAAGTGTGTTTTGAAGTGATGGTAGTATAGAACTGAGCTCTGAGAACATCAGTAAAATTCCTGCAGTCAGAACTTGGTTGTTAATTCTATTGCTGCTGCTGCAGGAGGCAGAGTTGAGCTTCTTTCAGGTTGCAAGTAGGAAATACATGTGTGTCGCTGAACTTGAGTGTTTGAGTCTTACATAGTCTTGGCAGAAGTCTGAAAAAGCAGTAATGAAACCATCTTAAAAGCAGAGTGGTGTACTGTAAAGAGCAAACACATCTATTGTTTAAGAAGAAACCTATCGATGATTCATGGTCCGTTTTTAGCCAGCCTGCAGGTGACCCTGTTCTCTGGAAGTTAGTGTGGACCTGTGTGCCCTGTGGCATAGTTCAGCTTATCATCTGTTACTGAAAATCTAGATAAATGCCTTAGTGTCTGTTGTTGTGGTTTCCAGGCCGTTTTCTTCTGTGTGTGGTGTTGTTTTAATGGGGAGAATGTGGCTGTTGTGTATCAGGTTGATGTGGTACTTCAGCAGCCTGCACTTAACTGAACTTGAGCATTAAGGTTTTTTTTAGATTGTCAGCACTGTGGGTAGCCCTTAGGGACTGCCTTTTGCAGAAAACCCTATTCCAGCTGCAGGTGGATCTAGAGAGGAAGGTTGGAGGTTGAACCTGCTGTGAGATACTCAGGATGAATAAAACAGTTTACTATGTGTTTTAGTTTTGCTCTTCCATACAGCTAGTCTGCTTTTGCTTTTTGGTGAGTTTTGTGAGGATGAAATAATGTATAACAAGACTCCTCACAAGTCAGAATTCACCAAAAACCCTACATTTGTTTTCAATGTGATCTGTTTCCAGTGTCCTCTCCCATTTCATGTTCCTGTCCTTTGCCTCAGTAAAGAATGCCTTTCTTTCACAATCCATATACAGCGAGTTCCATAGAATTCCTTGCTTATATTTCCTTGTAGGATCAAAACCTTTTGTAGGCTAAGGTTCGTTTGAAGGGATGTAAGGACAAGGAAGTTGTATTCAGATTATGAGTGGCACTTGTGGTAGGAAGGCTTCTTCAGAAATGTTCTGTCATTGCACCTCTGATCTTCTCTGTCTGATTTTTCTTCTCATTCTTATTAAACTGATAACTCAAACCTTTTTTTCTCCTTTAGCTGTCTTAAATAGTTAGGTTTTAATACTTCATACAGAGCCTACTGACTTCAAAATGTGACTCTGCTGTGTGAAGACAGAAAACAAACCAAAAAAGCCCAACAAATTCCAGCTATTACATGTTTTCTGCACCGTTATTTCATCTGATAAAGTTGCATTTTGGTTCTGTATTTGAACCCTAACAAGAAAAGGAAAGGGAAATCCTTCACTGCATTCTAAGCACTGATGAGTTTCATTGGAAATAAAATGAACTGCTGAAAGCAGGAGGCCTTTCTTATCCAACAGAGGTGATGCAAGACTTTTCCCTGACTGAACTTCCTAACTTGGCAGAAGCGTTTTCATTCTGTTTCTGGGTTAATGACTTACATTGCCACTCACAGAGCTCTGGCAAGTATTGTAGTGCAGCGTAAGGAAGGGATCAGAAGGTGGATGACGGATGGAGGGATGGCCTCTCAGTGCTGTCAGACTCATCTCCTTACAGAACTCTACAGCCTTTGCTTATCTTTCTATGAAGTTTGTACAGGGAACAGCATTTACTCACAGGAAGCTTTCCCGTAGGTCTCGGCCATCAGAGTTTAAAAACCCACAACTGTTGGTGACTTGGTACTTACCTTTGGAAGTCTGGTGCAACACAGTGTTGAAAATCTCCAGAGAAGGTCCATAACATCATGTTGCATTTGGAGCTGTTAGACTCTAGTATGGCAGAAATGAGCAGATTCTGAGCTGCCTTAGGACTGCACTTAGAGCTCACTCTTATTTTAAGCAATTCAATAGTGAAGTTTCCATAATGCTCAGGTGGTTTGTTCTTACTTTGACAAAGTGACAGGGACCTTGAAGGATGAACAGCTTTGTCTCTTTGTGTCTTTGGAAGCTGTTGTTTTCCTCCAAGAGCTGGATTGCCCTAGTCCTTGTGAGCCTGACGTGAAGATTGGCAAACAGTGCGCGCAAGTGCTTTTTCCTGAAAATGCCACACTCAGAGTTTTTTGTGTTCCTTGCAGCTACCAAAGCTTGAGAGGCAATATTTAGCTGATGTTTTATTTGCTGCCATTTGTAACTGCCTCCATTTGCCTTTCCTAGAACTGTCCTTTGCCCATGTCAGGAGTGTAATGACCTAACTGACACGGCACTGGTTTTTCCTGTCTCTGAGGGAGAGCTCTGATGTTGGTAGATAAACACGTTGAAAATTGTGTGCCATTTGTGTTATCTGGGAGCTCACCTGAGTCATGCAGCTGGGGAAGGTAGCAAGGGTGGGATAGGATAGATAGATGAAGCATGACTCTCAGATGCCCTCCCCCTCTGTTGGCTATAGAGATTTATGTGAGAGCATAATTTATGTACCATCCTCTAGCACAGGCACCCAAGCCCAGAGTTTTCGAGGCAGTTTGCTGATGCACCAAGCTCCTGCTGGCTTTACCCTGGTGTGCACAGCTGCTTGTTTACACACAAATCATAAAATGTGCGAGAATCTCAAGTTGTGTCAGTGTATTGAGGGAGTTCCCATTTTTCTTGTCAGCGTTAGGATTTGGGAAATGTTGTTTAAATACTAAGGATTTGTAGTTGCTAGATTGGTGTGGGAAGCTGCTTCTTGGTTCTGAGCATATAGGAAGTATTGAAAGGCTGCAAGTACTTAACATATATTTTGAAGTGTAGGAGCCTCAGAGGCCATGGTGATGAGCAGCAGGAAAAAAAAGCCCCCCAAAAAACCCTACAGAACACAACTGAACAGACCAGAAGCTTTTATTGCTTAAAAATTGTTGCCTGTGTCACAATGACAATTGCTATCAGCTCATTCTTTTTTCCCCTGTGCAGATAAAGTGAGGCTCTATAGTTCTTGTACATGTAAAATCAGCTGCCTGTTGCCCTCTTCAAAAAGGTGGGGGTGGGGAGAAATAACTTGTACCCTGTGAATCAAACAAAGTGTCTTGACTCTGGCATGCCCTCAGACATTACATCACCACTCAGCCTTTTCTGTTGACATTACACTGGTATAGGAGAGTTTCAGGAATGCACCACTCACGGTACTGCAGACTGTTCCAACTCCCTATAAAGTTACAGCCTTCGTTATGTTGAAGTCTCTGTGCTGAACAGCCCTGGTTAGGGACAACACGGTTTTAACAGGACAGAATTACCCTGTTACAGGTGTAACCCTTCCAAAATAACCCAATTAGCTGTATAGGTGCCAGGGGTCTCACACGGTTATGCTTTGCCTTTGTAAAGAAGTGGCACTTTTCTTCTGTGGTGTTCTTTCTGTCATCCAAGTTAAAGGCCATTTTTCTCAGAAGTAGCATTTGGCAATGCCTAGCTTGAAAAAACTAAAAAGAAGAAAGGGAATTACTCTGCTGAAGAACATGGTGTGAGTTTCCTGTACTCATGAGACTTTTAATGAATAGTAGCTCGTTGCAGTCAGTGTTTCTTAACACGTGCAAAAAGGGCCTCAGTGTGCAAGTGTGCTGCTGTGCTTGGGTAAAGTGAAAATCAGTGCCTTATTCTGTCCTCAATTGGCTTCTTCCAAAAATTACTGATGAGGTTGTGGTTTGTGTTTTACTTTATCTAAATGGCAGTTTAAATCCCATACATACATATGTATATCCAGAGCCTTTACAGAAGAGACTGGGCATTTTCTTTAACCCTTCCTATTCTGATCCCCCAGTCCCCAGAGCATCCTACCAGCTCAGTTTCCTGTCTCCCTTCTCTCCTGCATTCCTATAAGCCCCCGGGGGAGGTTTTTGGACCCAAAGGGTTATGAGTGTTGCACTGGCAGTGTTTGTTGTTGAGCTGTTACAACTAGGCCTTGTCTAGATACTGAAGAAGCAGTGATGAATTCTGGAGGGTTTTGACTAACAGTGTACTTGGTTTAATGTGTGTGAAGAAGTAAGTTAACAGATGGCTGAAGAAACAAATGAGAGCGATTGGTGTCCATGCAGTTTCATCCATGTACAGAAGAGTCCCCTTCACACACTCAGACAAACTTGTGGCTTTCTTTGCAACCTAACAGGAATCTTTTCCCTGTGATGGAAATCCACAGTAAGAGTTTCTAAGGTGGTTTTGTTCATGAATGAAGTTAGTGTTACGGCCTTTCTGCGTGGCAAAAAGGCAGCTGTACAAATGTTGATGGATTATTCCTGCTGATGCTTCTGTAAACGTTTAAAACTGCCCCACGCAGAGTTGGCTGCTTGCAAGATTAGAGATGCAGGGAGTGGGAATACAAGTTCTTGGCTTTGCATTTTATGTACTAGAAGCAGTTTGTGTTTCTCCAGTCTGCTGTGTCACAGCTTTTCTCTTTCCAGTTGGTGAGATAGGGGTGCTTTTCACTGAGAAACAAAGTTTCTGTTGTAAAAAGCCTTTGGGACCTACCTGCTCAAGTCTCAGGCTGAGATGGAAAACTTTTAAGCTCTCTCTTGTTCCAGTTTCAATCTCCCTGATAAACAGTCTCAAATACTAGGGGTTGCCAGCTGCTGGCCTGGCCACTCTGAGAAAAGGTGGTTGTTTTTGAAGCAAATATGTTGTTAATACTTACAGTGCTCTAGCTGTAGCTTACTCTGTAATTGCACAAAGGGTACGATTTGTGCCCTGGAGGCAGGTAAATTTGTTTTCCAAAACACATTTCAGAAATAGCTTTTCCAGTTATCTCTCTTCTCACTTTGAGAGACAGCAATGAGATTAATAGCCTGCTCAGGTGACTGCTCTTGATGTCTTCCTGACTGCACCCTGGTTAACTGCCTTGGGCAGAGAAACTTCTTGGTTGGTGACAGTGGCAGCTTCTAAAAGGAGGAAGCAGCAGTCACTCTGGCTGGGGTTTGCAGCCTGAGGATACAAACGAGGCAGTATGCCATTGAGAGGGAAGACCCTGTGTGTTACTGGGGCTGTACTGGCACTGATCTGACCCCTGTAGAAGCTGGGTGACACACAGAAGCTGAAATGCATTCAATGGCTGATTTGTGTGGGGCTTGACTGTTCCAGCTACTGAGGCATCCCGCTGCTATGTCAGGGGTGCTGAGGTTGACACAAGGGATGTAGGTGGGAACGTGCTTCCCCAGGGGGTCAGCAGATGATGGTTAGCTTCTCAGTCTGTGGGAATTCTGTACTAGAAGCCTAGACTTGTCAGCATAAAGGTAACAGCCTAACAGAAAGATGAGAGATTGAAGAGGGCTGGGCATACTGCTGTTTATTTCTTAATTTTTAAGGAAATTAAAGGAGTGCTCTGCTCTGTGGGAGATCCTCATTTTTTTTCTGTTGCTCTTCTGCTCTTGCCCATCTCAAATGAGCCATATTGTCTTGCTGATTCCTTGTTTGGTTACTTCTGGTTGCTTTCCTAACAGGAAAAGCATATGCCCAACCCATGAGCTGAGTTGTGTTACAGGCAATGTATGGAGGGACTGGACATTCTGCCCCTTAAAGCCCTGGCAAAAACTGTTGCACATTGTGGATACCTCTGCTTCTTCCCCAGTATGTGGACTCTGCATTTCTTCAAGAAGCTAAGGGACAGCTTGTTATAAGCCTGAGAAAAAATTGTGTCTACTCTGATCTTTTCTGCCCCAAGTTTCATTGGCCCCTCTGAGGAAAGACATGCTCAAGCAAGTGGGAAATGAGATTTAAGTTGTTCAGTCTCTTGGAGCCAGCTTTTTAGTAAAGCTGTAAGCAGCAGCGTGGAGGTTGAGTCTCTCTAACAGCATTTTCTTCTTAGTAACTTCGTTTCAAATCACTTTTCCAATGGTTATCATCTCACTCATCTATTTATGGTCTCTTTCATCTATTTATCCTTATAGGCTGATGGTGCTTTTTGGTTTGTGCTTTTAAGACAAGTTCCCCTACTGTGTTCTTGTTCTCCCCTACATTGTTAGAGCCATTCAAAGACTTGCTAATCCTTTTGGAAAAATGGTCCATGTCTGCTGGTCCCTTTTCTAGGCCAAAAGCTTAACAAATGTCTCTGGTAAAAGTAAGAGGGAATTTTATGGAAGCAGGAAATGTGGATTTGGGAAACTGGAAAAGGAGGTTTGATTTTGATAGGGTTTGATTGAAGTGCTCCATATTGAGCAGCACCTGAGGAACATGGCTGGTGAGGTCTGTGAAAGCTTTCAGACTGGCAGCAGCAAGAGTAAAAACAAATTCCCCAGCGTAGTAGCAGTGCTCTGCAAAATGCAGCGCTAATGCTGCTGCTTCGAGAGCGTAGCAGCAGCAGCTTAGATCTCCAGTTATTCCTATCAGCTGCTGTAATTTCCTTGGGGAGGGAGAAAACCAGAAAAGTTACAGTGGAATGAGTGGGGAGCACTAGTCCAAAGTCATTCTGCCAGATTCCTGATGGTAGCTCATTTTAAGCGTTTTGTGTGCACTTGAGGCTCAGGCTGAGTTTGTGTTTTTCTCCAGCAGCAGGCTCTAAACACGCCTCAGAGTTTTCTTCCTTCTAAGGCAAACTTTTGAATCAGCAGCTTGTAGTCATCTGGAAGCCTTTTCCTGTCATTGTTGGTAACAGCTAGACACAGAATCTGCTTCTTCCCTTCTAAAAAGAACCTCACTATTCATTATTAGCAACTGTTTTTTTCTGTCTAATCTCATGTTGGTGTGAATGTTGTGAATCCTGGTTTCCGAGTCCTGGGCAGATACAGCAGCAAAAACACAGATGATGAAACAGGTGGTTTTAATATTGGTCTCTCCCTGCAGACATCCGAGCTTCTGGAACAGTGTCTGGGCTGACTGGGAATTTGGTGCTGCACTGGTTCTTGAGGTTATGTTGTGCTTGGAGTTTGTCTTGGGAGGGAGGGCAGGCTGGGGGACAGCACACGCTGTCGGAGCCGTTTACTTGTCTCTGTGAACACGAATGGTTTTGCCTCTCACTGGCTTGCCTTTGCTTTGATTATCTGGACTTCTGTTCTTGAATGCGTAGAAGGTACTCTGCTAGGAATTAATGTGTGGCCTGTCCCCTTGGGACCAAAAATCCTTGATTAAAATGGAGTCTAAACATATGCAGAGCATGACATTCTTTCATCTACCCCACCCCAAGCCCTTCTTTCTCTTTCTGTTCCTTCCTTTTTAAAAGTCCACTTCGTTCCCTTGGGATTTCAGCCTTATTAGCTAGGGCCTTGGTGTGCTTCACAGCAATTATTTCTTTGAATTTTCTAGTAGTATGGACTTTGGCACATTCTCAATCCTTCTCCTTTCAAGTAGAGAGGAAAACTATTGGCTTATTGTTACATTAATAATGAATACATCAAAGGAGAACTTCCACAGATGATCATGTAAATGTCCTAGTAACATCAGTCCAGCTGTGCTGTCCAGAGGCCTTGGGTTCCCATTGTCTTGTGCAGAGAATACCAGCTGGAGTTGAGTTACTTTTTCAAATGTCATGGAAGAGGTGTGAGTCTGGCTGCAGCAGCTTGGGTGTCTGCTCTTGAAGCTTCAGCTGGCACATCTTTCTTGCAAATAGCTACAGTCATGAAGTTGTGCTTCTGGCAGTCTCTTGGTCTCTATCTGAAGAGCTCTGTTCTCAGGCCCCTGTTACCTGGTCTTGAAGAAAAGGACAAAAGGAATGCATTGGGGGATTCAATGCTGTATTGTGAAAACAGCAGGAAAGCATCTACCTCAGAGGTATCCTGAAAGGGAGAGTGGAAAATGTGCTGGCTGCTACAGTGGTGGCAGTGGAGTGGCAGAGATACCAGCTGGATGTGTTGTGGAATGTGTTCTGTCTCTGATAGATTATTGGCAGAGCTAACTATCGAAGTGAAATTTAACTTCATATACAAAGCTTGCAACTCACAGCCCACTGCTTACAACGTCCAACTCGTGCAGATGAGTGACCTCAGCAATTAATGCTCTTGGCACTTATTGGCAGCTGTCTTGATTGCAGGATTAAACCGTTGAAGTGCTTCTTCAGAACAGCCCAGATCCTGAGCTGAGCTTTATTCTGGATCTAGGTGTATAAGTTGTGATGTAGATGCATCATTAATTCCTGATTGCTTTCTCTTAATTCACTCCAGAATACTTTGGTCAGCTGCATTTGGTTGGTTCAAATGTCATTGCACAGTACTGCAGGTGTGGCCTCAGAAACGCCAGCTGGGGGAAATAATCACTTGTCTTGAGCTCCTGGTTCACACTCTTGGTAGTGGAATTGAGTTGCCTTTGGTCCGCATCAGTGCAAATTCACCCTGAATGTTGCCATCTCCAAAGCAAGGCAGAGTGTGCTCAGATCAGTGGTCTTTGCAGGTAGGGTGTTCTTGTTTGGTGGGTGATGATACGCCAGATTTCTTAGACAGTTGGCCGCTGAGCCTGACAGTGTGTTCCTCTGCAAGTCAGCTTGGAAGCTGGTTTGAGGAGTCTCACAGGCAGTTTGCTGTACGTAGGTGACGTGTTTGTCCTGTGCTGTGTGCCTGGTACAGGAGGTCTGTCACTTTGGGGCCTGTCATGGGTAGATTTGTTTGATTTATGGTGTAAAGTGCTGTTTGACTGTCAGGTTTAGGAACTGTTAGAACTTGTTGGTTGGGTTTTGTATGTGTTTTTTACAAGGGCATTATGGATATGAATTGGAGATACTGAGCTTTCTGGCTGTTTGAGAGGCCTCCATTTCCCCCACGTGTCCTGGGCAAACACTTGTTGCTTCAACCACAGAATTTGATAATAAACAATAAAAATTGGCAACATCTTGATAAATTTAAACCAAAGTTTTGGGGTTTTTTCTCCATGTTGCATGTCTTATGTAGCAAAACACAGTAGAGATGCATTCTTGCTGATTGCTGGGAGATTGCCTATGTGAGCCTGTTGTGGCTAACATTCACAAGCAGTCAGATGAAAGGGAAGCACATATTCCTGGCACTGTGGGCTCAGTTTGGCAGAGGTTTGGCAAGCTGCCTGAATGCCTGAACGTGTTGACTTCTAGAAATGACTGTTTGTCTTGGAAAGGATGGGTCTATGAGTGATGCAGAACTAGTGCACACAAGTTTTTGAAGGAACTTTTGTTTGATCGGTGCTTCTTGTCAGTCAGAAGATGAGCAGAGCGGCATTCGTAAGCGCTTACTCACATCCTACCTCTTAAAAAACAAGAGGAAAAGGAATGGTTGGTTTGTGATAGCAGGAAACCTGAGAAGGGATTTGAGTGGTTGGTTATTGCTTTCCTGTGGCTGGAAACATCCAAACACTGCACAAACGTAATTAACATTGCAAACAGAAGGTGTTCCACTTTATAGCAGTTTTCTCTGTGTCACCACTTAAGTTTTTTGTTTCTTTGCTCCTCTCTTATTCCAGGACTTGTCCTTTCACTGCTTGACGTTACTTTGCTTGATAAGTTTATGTATCCCTGGAGAATGAAGGACAGAAACCAGTTACGTTTGAGCCAAACAAACCAGACTCTGTCTCCTATCAGAGGTTAAAAAAAGGACAAACTTGCCGAATTTCACTGTTTGTTTTTTTTTTTCTTTCCTAGTAAAATGAAAACCCCCATTTCTTGCCAGTACTGATGAAGCAGAAGCCTGTAGACGGCTGAGAGCTAGAGATTTGCACTGTCTACACCAGTAGAACTGGAACTGGAATTTGCTCTTGGTTCTACTCTGCATCATCTCATTTCTAATTTGGGAGAGAAGCAAATGACAGAGAGTACAATTTATTGCAGAAGAGATATTTGGAGACAGGGCACCATTTGTGCACTCTCGTAACTGAGGGGTGTAAGCTTTTTGCCCTGTCAAATGTCACCTGTCATTCTGGTGCACGCTTTGCAAAGTATATTGAGCTTCTTCAGGCAATACGCAATTGTGCCTTTATGCAAACTTCTGTACAATGAAGAGATTGTTCATGCACTGATGATAAAGGGCAGCCCTAAAGGGCAGAGTAGCTATAACCTGGAACAAAATGAACAGTGCCATAAACGTGGGGGTCTGCAACCACTTGAGATTTGCTGACAGTGAGCATTTAGCTCTGGTTCTGTTCAGTATTAAAGCTTATCCTCAGTGACTGCCTTTCAGTGGTTTTAGTAGTCTGATGAGCCAGGCATGTTGTGTTTGTTGTAATGAACATGCTGGCTTTCTTCTTAGGTATGTGTTTGATGGAGTTTTCCTTGGTAGTTCAGGAGATGAGAAGAAAAGATGAAAGGCTTTGCCGTTAAAAAAAAGGCCAGAGCTGTGGGCTGCAAGATAGGAGAGTTTGATCTAGACGCACTTGTATTAAAGCCAACCCAAATCCACAGCCTTCTTTAGTAAAGAAAACATACGCTTTGGGCAGTTGGCATGGGACAGATGAAGCATGCTTTTGAATTTTGATCCATTTCTATGCATGTGACGTTTTTCTGCTGGTACCTCACACCCATTTAAGGGAAAGTTAATCAGCGACAGCAAAGAATGACACAAATGCCTTTTTTCCCCTCATTTTTTATTTGGAGAAACTAGATCAACAGTAAAACAAGGAAATCCAGGTGATACTTTGTGGTAAACTGCATTTGTTTTTATTCCTAACAGTACATCCTTTCGGGCTCTGATGACTTCAATTTGTACATGTGGAGGATCCCTCCAGACCCTGAAGCAGGTATGTGCTGGGTTGGTTTGGGGAGGGGGCAGGTGGCTGACAAACAGTAGCTTGGGTTTTTTGCAAGATTGCTGCCCTCACTCTGCCTCTGAGCCTAGATGAGATGCTGATGAAAGCCGAATGGGGAGAGTTTACAGGTGCCTAATTGAGTCTCGGAAGGACAATGGCCACTGCCAGCTCAATATTTGATCGTACTGATTTTCATTCTATTTCTCATGTAATAATCCTTTAATCGAGCTGATGCAGAGAAAGAGCTGTGGCTGGAGCAGGGTGTGCCTTTCCTCCCTCTTGTGTGTCAATACTGCTGCTTCTAAGCTGATCCAAGTTCACTGCAGAGTTTAGGATCTGTCACTGAGAAATTTCATCTCATAATGAAGCCTGCAGAGTAGAATGGTGCGGGGTTCACAGGCTGGTCCTGACAGCTCCAGTGCCTTGGCCTCTCTTCCCCTCTTTCTTTCCTCTGACACCAAACCCCTCCCATCGAGTTCTAACGCAGAGCAGTTAGTCTCACTTTCTGGGTGGAGGAGCGCAATCAGCTGGTGGAAATGCCCACATCTGATTCATTTCTGACCTTTCCCTATGCTGGGGCGACCATGCTGAGCAAATAACGCAGGCTCAACTCTGTGTGAAAGTAGGGAGAGGGGTGTTAAAGAAAAGCAGCAAGGTGAGGGGGATGTAACCAGTGGTATTGTAGCTACCACAGCTGGTCAGCACCCGGATTGATGTTGTTCACATTGTGTGAGTTTTGGCATTAGGGCACTCTAAGCCATACTGCATCAGCATATCCCTTCTGTTGAAACAAATTGCTGTGCTCTTTTACAAGGGTGTCGAGTCTTGACTGAAAGAGTCGAGACATAAGGAAATGTACCACTGTTCCCAGTTTTGATGCCTCTGACAGTTTAAACTGTACATGTTAGTGGTATTAAGTGGTATCCTGTGGTCTCAGGTGCTTTAGCAATAGTGAGAGCAGGCTGCAAGCTGTGTTAGAGGTGAAATGGAAATACTTTGCTTCGTTTTCAAGTGGTGTTAATCATAGCTGTGTAATCCACAACTGAGAGGAAGACTAGCCTCCAAAATGTTTGGCCAACAGTAGGGTTTTGAGGAAAGTGCCGTTGTAGCTTTGAATTGCTTGTTTAGCCAATGTGTGGTGCTGCAGTCCAGAGATGGACTGAAGATGGTCCTGCTAAATATACTAAATACACTGTTTTACTACTAATTAAGGGATTTCCTCTTAGTTAAAACAAAGGATGCTAAACTAGCTGTTTATCTGTAGGTTGGTGTGTTTGGGCTGTAGAATGATTACAGTATTTTGCATGTTGCTGTGCTTGTCCCAGCTCCCTCTGTACATCCTGGATTTGAGATTTTTGTGCTTATCTGATGATGATACTCTCAAACTCTTTTTTTTTTTTTTTTCCCAGCAGCTGCAAATGACAAACTTCTTATTAGGGACCTGTGCATGAAGTGATAGCCAGGATTACCACAAAACAATGTCTTACCTGTTTTGGTCAGCTTTCTTGCTTCTGGTTCTTGTAACTGGAGGAAGTGTCAGTAAACTTGCAACACTTCAGTTACAAAACTAATTACTTAATGTCAATTGCCTTCAGTGATTGCTTAATGAGACTGGAAGATGCTGGAGTAGGAACTGTGTCTTAGTATCTCGTAACTTGAGCAGTTCTTTCAGTGAAACATTACAGCAAAACTCATGAGCTAAATGTTAGACCCAAAGGTTCGTTAGACCTAAAGATTCGGCTTCTGTGGCAAATATCTCATTAGGCATCCAAATCACCTATAAGAGGCTTATTGGAACTCTTCTTCATTCAGCTCTCCTTGAAGAGGGTTGTGTCTGTTTGAATGTGATGAAACACCCTTTCTTAAATCTCATCCAATGGTGCAGGTAGAGAGGCTGCTGTACTTCCTTCTTGGAGGAAGAGTCTTGCTGGAGGGACGTGGAGACCTTGGAAAGCTGCTGTTTCAATGGAAAACTCCTCCTCATGTTTCAGCTTAAAATAGGAGTGTCTTTGGGCCTATGATCTGAGGGGGTGGAATGTGGTCTTTCGTTTAAAACGTTGTACAAACTAGACAGGGTGATGTAATGTCCTGGGCTGTTGCTTGGTGTTTTAGGCAAAAACATCTCTCCGATTCCTGCTTTCCAGCTGAGTTCAGGCATCGTGTTGCTATAAATGTTTGTGGTACAGCTCCCTTCATTGAGACCTGTTTTGTAAGTCTGAATCTTTATGGAGCTGCATCTGTTAAAAACTCTTGAGATAAATGGTTGTGCTTCTGTACAGGTGCAGTAAGTGCTGTCTGAGGGTTAGCAACGGTGCTGCACAGAAGATGCCATGGGAGGAACACACCAGTCAGACAGTGGTGTGCATGTTTCACGATGGAGGAATGTGGCTACTTGTGTTGGTGTTTGGCCAGCAAAAGGGAACAATTTCTACAGGTTCTTTTCAAACAATCATAGTTTGGAGGTGTCCTCCCAGGAGCTTGTGTTCAATCATTCCATCTTAGCTGGAAACTCTGCCAGTGGCTTTGTTCACTCCAGTTATTAGACAAGATTTACCTTGGCGTGGGGAGGTCTGTGAAAAAAGGGTTTTTGTTGCTAAATTGCTTAGGAAACTCATTCTTTTGAAGAGCTTTGTTGTCTGTCTTCACAATCTTCCAGTTTTGTGACTAGGCCATGATTTCCTGTGCCAGACGGTTGGCTGCTTTTTACCACCTTTTGTCTTATCATGAAGATGGAATAGTTTGCTCATTTTTCCACTTTCTTCTCCATCCAAGTCCTACCCACTTTCCACTGTGCTTCAGAAGTAGCTGCTGATTCTTGGGTGAATTTCTTAGCCAATTTCCTCTTTCAAGTGTATATCCCAGTGTTCTTCAGTGGCAGAATTTCCAGCAAAAGCAGTGCATGAGTCTGGCAGCAGAAAAGCAATGCAGAGTTACCATAGCTTTTACTTGACTCCAAGGCGAGTTGGAAGTGAGGAGAGACATCAGCCCTGCATGACCTGCTGAGCAAGACTGTTAACATAGGAGCACTTGGGGCAGTTTTTAAAGCTAACTCCCATCAACATGGTCTCTTTGCTGGTAAAGAGTCCCCGCTCAAGACAGAACCAGACATGTCTTGTGGGATAATAGAGGGCTTGGTAGACCAAATGTTTTGCAAAATGGCATTTGCATTCCTCACCCGCTACTCTGAATCATCTTTGCAGCTCAGAGCTTGTCTCTCGCTGTTGAAATACTGCTCAAAGATGCTGCTGAGGGATGTGATGCCTGTTTGTGATTTGGAAGGTAGTTGGGGATCCTTCAGTTTACATGAGCAGGCTGCCCCCAGGCTTCTGGAGAACTTCACTAAATCAGAACAGCAAACTGCATTTCAAAACCTCTTGTGAATTCTGTCTCTGTAACTGCAGGCGAGGAAGGGCCTGTCTTTGTGGTCCAGTTACTAAACTAATTGCAACAATTTTCAGCAGAACTGATGCAATTTTTCTTCCCTTTTTCTTTCCTCCCTGGTCAGTGTAAATGCAGACACCTCTTTGGGCTTGAAAAATTCAACAACCCATCCTTTCACAACATTGGAGACAGCTTGAGGTTGAAGTTCTCCAAGTCCCAGGCTGAGAAGTGAAGATGAATAGTAGATTTTTAAGTGTTTCTTAATGTCTTTAGGTGTTTTTGAGGGTTTTATATATGGGCACACATGGATGGCTACGTACCAGATGGGCTGGGGTAGGGGAAAGCCCCCTGGCCTAATGGGCAGCATCCTCTGGAAGGTTGGTATTTTATTGTAGAAAAAAATACTTTCCTGAGGCATGGTCTTCGGCTTTGAACTGTTTTAGGGGACTGTAGTTTGTGTCTTCCCTCAGGTCAGTGTTGACCATATTGTTTATCACAGCAAGTAAAGTGGTGGGGCAGTGCAGAAGGGGTTCTTGTATTGAGTGGAACTGAGACTGCTCTCTGTGTCATATGCATTGCAACACTAGAAATCTGTGGAAACGTCCTGACTAGATGGCATCAATCATAAAGCAAGGCAGTATTGGGTGCTTCGTAGGGCTTTGTAGCCAAGTGGAAGAAGATTCAGCATCCCTGAGTGTCCCTCTCACTGGCCTTGGCATGTTTAATACCCGATTTATCACTAGGAAGCTGAAGCACTGAGCACTGGGGGAGGCTGGAGAAGCCTTAGGCCCATCAACTAACCATCTGCCTGTACCAGAGCATCCAAAACCAGACACTAACACTACAGTTCTGCATGTTCTGTTTAAAGATGACTTTTTTTCTTTGGCTTTTGGAACCCCTGCAGAGGTACAAGAACACCATGGACTTGATCCTAGGTGTAGGTTAGGCAAAAAACAGTGGCCTGGAAGAGCAGGTTGCCTGAGGCACGTATTGACACCAGCCTGCTGCTCCCTGTGCTCACCTAAAGCTCTGCAAGGCCGCAAGGAACTTTTCACCTGGCCTGGGAGGAGGACAGAGGTTTCAAAGGTGACAAAGGAAGCAGTCTGCAGGTGGAGATAGAGCTGCTGTTTAATGAGAAGACTTTCCTGGTGCTGCCTACAAACTGTCTTCTCTTGCCATGCTGGGAGGAGAAGGGATCTCGTCCAGTTCTTGCTGTTCTCATCCCACATTTGATGTGGCCAAAGTCAGTTTTGTCTGTGCTGCTGATAAACTTTGAAGCTGCTGTCTGCTGCCAGAGCTGGAGTCAGATTCCTGATGCCACTAGAAGGGACCCTGCAGGGCCCTGTGCTGTCAGGGCAGGAGTGCTTGTGTTTGGATCTACCTTCTCTAGCAATGTGTCCCTGAGGAGCCAAGCCATCTGCTGGCATGCATTGTACACAGGTGTGTGAGTGAGCAGAGAGAGGCTTTTTAAGGAGCCTAGGTGTAACTGCTCTGAAGGCAGAGACCTTCTGTGCTATGCATATTTGCTTGGATGGTGCTGTGCATTGTCTTACTTCTGTGTGTGCATCATGACCTCATAGAATTCAAATGCAGGACAGTGGCCTGCAGTCTAAATGTGTCCTGCATCATTATTAATGAGCAATAAATTCATTGCAAATGAGGTTTCCACTGCAATGCCAAGTACTACAGTGGAATGGTATGCTGTGGCACACTGGCAGCAGCTGCAAATAGCTGGTTCTTCTCAGGAGTTTTCAGCACTTGGAATAATTCACAAGGCTTGTATGATGCTTTAGCCTATGGAACATCTTTCTACCTTATATGAACAACCACTGGGACTTCTCTTTCCCTGTCCTAGATAGAAAGGACTTCTTCATAATGAGGTCATTTAATTCCTCTGTTACACAGTCAGTGGAGGATTGTTCCTGGTCCCTGCAAGTTCTCCAGTGCTTTGACTTTTTTCAAAAGCATTTGGAACAACACAGGTTCCATTAGTGGAGAGACACAGGATTCCTACACTGGGGCACTTCCCTTTTTTCCTTATCCTGCAAATAATTTGTGTTTTCTGGGCTTTGGTTGGTTTTTAATGCTGTGGCTTGCTGTGGAACCTCGTGCGTGTGAAGTCAGATTCCTGTCCAAAGGTCTCTCTTCCTCGTTAGGATTCCCTAGTGGTTTTTGAAGGGTGTTGGTATGTACCATCCAGCATGTTCTCAATGTGTGAAATGTCAGCTCATTTGCATAAATATTTATGAAGCTGCATAATTAACGAGGCTTTCAGCAGCAGAATGTTTAAAACATAACATAAGGAAGCGAACCGAGGCATAATCGCTTTGGCAGCTTAGTACTGACACCTGCATCAAAGCATCGGGTTATTCCTTCCTGCTGTCTGGATCAGAACCTGTAAGTAGGCCTCTGTGGAAGGGAAATGTGGTTTAAAATGCACTCTTCAGGTGCAGCCTTTTAGAAGTTCTTTCTTCCAGCTCATCAGGTGTCGGAGGAGGATGTTAGTTATGTTTTGGAGGCTTTCTGTTGCTCCTGTTTGCAGCACTTATTTGCAGGGTGTAGATGGAAGGAGATTTTCTTCATGTTTGATTTTGTGACTCGAAAGCAGACTGAAAACAGAACATTGACCAGCAGAGCTAGAACACTAAACCACTGCTCAGAACTGTGCAGAAGTGTTGCAAAGCCAGCCAGCAGTCTCCATCCCTTCCTTCCAGTAGTTAAGAGATTAGAAAGTTACACCTTGTAAAATTGACATAACCAGCCTCTGAACACTTGAAGACATTATTTTACATATATATTGTTAGTAACATGTACGTGAGCTAATGGCTTCTGTATAAACACTGTGGTAACTAAGAATATAAGAGCAGCCATGCTAAAGTAGTTGCAAGGACCTGTGCACACTGCAAGATTCAAAAGCAAGTGAACACCACTCCCATCCCCTACAAAAGAACCCCGAGCCTCAAAAAGCAAAAGTGGAGCATTGTTGGAACAGCTGAGTCCACTTCAGCTGAAACAATACAAATCAAAACACCAGCTCAAGGGAAGGCAGCCACAAGGAAGATGGCCTCAGGAATTTGAGCAATTTATGGCCAGCCTCCTCTTAATGTACAGTTGCACTGGTTTGGTTTCTTTTGCCGGCAGACATGAGCAAACTGAGCTCACACTGTGAGATGGCTGGAAGCTGTATGGCTGCAGCTAAGCCTCTGCTGAGAGACCAGGGGGATTCCAGACAAGTCTGGACACGGGCCTACGTCTGCCACATAGATAGATAACCATGTGCTGGGCTGCTATAATATGAAGGGACTGCTGTCAGGTAGAAGGCTCTGCACTAAGAACACACTTAGAGACGCTGCCTAAGCACGTGGGAGCTGGAAAACTAAAGACTAAAATTGCATCAGGCAAGGGGTTGTCCAAAAGTGAGGTTCTGGGGCAGCCTGTTACATTTGACACAAAGATGGTCAGAGTATTGCTGGAGTCAGTAGTTTTTGGTTTAAATGATTAAAACCTCTCATACTACTGGAAGAAGCTGTCTGCCAACATTAGCAATTGCAGTCATCTGCTCCTGGGGAACTTCTCCTGTGAGTAGTTTTAAGGGGCTTTGTGGAGAAGTTCGCCTTCACTCTAAGAGGAGTGAAGTGTGTTCTGGTACTGTACTTCCTCTGATTGTACTGTTAACAGCTTAAGAGGAATGTGGGAAACTTGAGTATTAAACCAGAGCGCTCTGGAGTTCCTTCATAGAATCAGAGAATGGTTTGAGTCGAAAGGGACCTTTAAAGATCATAGGGCATCATTTTTGATTTTTACTGAGTTCAGGCAATTTGTTTTGGACATTGCTTGTCATAGGTCATTAAAACTTGTTTTAGACACTACAGGCTTGGAAACATTTCCTAAGCAAGTTGTCTCTCCATTTTTCAAGGCCCTCTTTCCTGGAACGTGTGTCTGCTAGGTCAAGATAAGTGCGCTGGGATCTGGGCTTGATGTGTAACCATCTACTGTTGCCTTGATAGTTGTGATTTGGCTGGAAGCAGTGCTATGGGAGTAGGGCAACTTGCCATCAGCCCTAAATGTGGCCATGAATGTCTAGCAGGGTGAGCAGAGTCCTCACACCCTGTTAGTCTCATGAAATGGAAAAGAAAACCAAAAGAGCCGGATTTGTCATTTAATGAACTTACTGTCCAACCAGTTGCTTCTCAGTCAGCTTTGCTTGCACTGGGAAGATAGCCTGCTTGGGATTCCTACCCATCAGACTAGAGGCAGTTGTGGCACTAATAACCTGCTACTTTTAAAAGTAAATTAAACAGTGACATAGCCATTAAAAGTCAACCTCTGTGTCTGCCCCTGCTTCAGGCTTACAGACTGTGAGTAGCATCACGCTTTATGATTTCACTGGTGATTTCAGTAAGTATCTATGTTGTTCTTATTCACATACTTGTCATATTAGGTCAAAAACCTTCATTGTTTGTTGAGAGAGCTGAATCGAAGTTAGCCTCCAAGTCCTAATTTGCAGGAAGGATGCTTTCCATCAAACTTGCAGCTTTTCATAGGCACGTTGCTCATAAAAATGGAATCCTGCAGCCAGCACAGCACTTCACATATTGCACAATAAAGCTGAAGCTCGTTGTCAGATAGAATATGAGTTTAAGTGATGATGAATGAAAGCAATGTGAAGATTTAATTGCTCATTTCAGTGCTTGTTTTTCCCCTAGGTGGCATTGGCAGGGTCGTCAATGGCGCTTTTATGGTATTGAAAGGTCATCGGTCAATTGTAAACCAAGTCCGGTTTAATCCTCACACGTACATGATCTGTTCCTCTGGCGTTGAAAAGATTATAAAGGTAAGATTAACCAGCAGAAAAAAGTACTTGTTTGGTGTTTCAGGAATAAATGCTTTGCTTTCTCTCAGCATTGTTCTTTTCCCCATCCATCCTGTCTTCTTCTCCCCTTACTCTTCTTTGAGGTGGAGCGTCTCACTTTTAATTGAGCATTGCAGTTTTAAACTCCATTTCAATGGTAAAGGTTTTGCAGATAAGGCACAAGATCAGAATTTCCTTGTTTCGATTTGTTGTGTTCCCCAGTTTCATTCTGTACATAGCCGAAGTATGGAGAATACAGCCCTTCTCAGGGGAGTTTGGTCACAGCTGTAACATGGTATCTCCTGACTTGAGAAACTCTAATCCAAAGTATCACAAAAATCTCTCCACAAATAGTATGGCTGAGCCTTAGGCCAGGCTGAACTAGCTGAATCTGACCCAAATACTGCCTCGGGAGTCCTTCTGTAATTCTTGTGCGCGCTTCTGCATCGAGTCAATTCAAAGCACCTTTCTGTGGCTTCCAGAGGAAACAGGGCTCTTCGTCCCTTCCACAAGGCGTCTTTTCTGAGTCCTCTAACAATGTGCAGTATTTTTAGCAAGTTTGTGCCTTTTCATGTGGAATGTAAAGAGATAACAAACTTTGTTAGGTTCTGAAACGTTCCTTTCCTTAAGGAAAGACAGCCAATATCATGGGAGCAAGGCAGGAACGTTTTTGTCCTTTCCAGTAGCAGAGGTTGAGAGGATTATGCTGCAGTAATGTATTCTGCATTCTGCTGCAATAGAAATGTTGCTGTAATTTAGGTCTGTTCTAAATGCCCTGCTATAAACAAGGTGAAAGAAACTGGAATTACTTCATTTTTAAGTAGGATAATGAAAACTGATGCTACTTCTAGTTATTTGCTGCATGACTTCATTAACATCTTATCTGCATGCAGCTATAAATTAGGTAGTTTGATTATTAGTTAATGCTTTAGTCAGCTACAAGTTGATCTGTATCCCTCTGACAGGTTTGATCACAAACCTATCAAACACAGGCCTTGAACAAAAGTGCATTGACCAGTCTTAGCAGCTGACGGATTCTTCTTCAAATTCCAAGCATTCAGGCTGCTGCTGTTTAACAACAGTCTTGCCAGAGGCTTTTTTAAACAGTTTTGCTTGGAGAACTTGATTCATGCAGCCTGAATTCTCCTTTTTAGATTGGAGATCTGCTGACCCTTCACCCTATGAATCCTTCCTGCATGAGTGTGCTTAGACTGTTGGATTAGCATTGGTATAAACATCCCCTGTGTTGCTTTTGTGTACTTGTGCTAGGGTTTTGGTGGGGGTTGTTTTTTGCCTAGTGATTAAGGCTCCAGTCACAGGTTGTGTAACTCTTTCAAAGACACCTCTGCTTGAATGCCTCCTTAGAAGAGAACCCTGTTGTGTTGTTGTATATGTGATGGCACTCGTGTAGCTGCTTTGAAGGAGCTGAGTTCCCCAAACATTCCAAGCTAGAAACAAGTTAAGGGAGAGGTATTCAATGTAGTTAAGTCTATTAGAACCAGAACTTCTTACCCTTTAGTTTTATGTCCCTTTGCCTCAGCTTGCAAGGTGTCTTGTTTGGGAGTTGGGTTGATTTAAGGTTCATATCTTATCTGATCTGTGTGACTTCACTCTTTAAAGGTACGAGTGAACTAAGGTACCGTGGTCTGTGAGGGACCATAAAGTGGTGTTCCAGCTACTTCTGCAGACAGGCTGGAGGCTAATAACTGCTGCTAGCAGAAGGGCAAGCCAGGAAAAACACCAGCAGCAGTTCTGAGGGGCTGTGTGGGACAGAAGCCCTTCCCGTGCATGGCTCTCTCCTTCCCCTGTGTAAATGTTTGATGTGCTTGCTCAGAGAAGTTGAGGTGATGAGGAGCAGACCTAAAAAAACAAATGGAGTTTGTGCATCTTCCTGTTTTGTTGGGTTTTGTTTGTTTTGATCAGCTTCTTAAGGAGTGTCCTTCCTTTTACTGTCCTTCAAGTGTCTTCTGAAAGTCTTTCTGGAGTTAAGTCACAGAAGATAACTTCCCTGTGGCTGGCTGATGTTCCACTCCCTCAATGGCAGAAACTGTGTGATGGATTTCAAATGTGCATGCAAGTAGCTGTTTCTCAAGCCCTTAATTTTCAGACTCACTGGCCTAAACTTAGTGCTTGTAGAAGAGAGGAACTGATAGGCACCAGCATCAAGGCGTGATGCAGTCAAGCCATTCAATAATTCCACGTGCTTCTGCCAACACACTTGCTATTTTGATGCTGATTGCAGATGATATACAATTTCATCTCAGGCCTAGCCCTGCTGAAATGAGTAGCACTCACAAGAGTGGTTTTGACCTTTGTGGTTATGGGTTTTTTGCTGTAACTTTATTTTGCTGCAAAGCACCAGCAGTAACATAATTCAGTAGCGTGGTGGTTTAGGGTTTGGTTTCTGCTAGGACTGAATGGATGACATGAGGGGCATGTGTGAATATTCAAGTGAGGAGGTTTCAGAAACCTAGAATAAGACTCAATAAGCTCATTAATAAAGAATACCAGGAGCCATGGCTCCAGACATTGTTTTGTGGACACGTCAACCGAGATGATTGTTCATTGCCCTCCATTTCAGAAACCTGAACCTCGGTAAAACTGTATGGAAAAGCACAGCTGTGAACTAAAACTACCGTTTGCAGCAAGCATTCACCATGAGGCCTAAAGCAATATGAACCCAACAATTGCCACTTTCCCCTGAGTTCAGCATGTGAGACATTGGGATGTGCTGGCGAGAGAGCAAATCACATTGCAGGAGAAAGGAATGAGGCATTCCCTCTGGTGTGTGGGGCTTAGAGGAGGGCCCTGGAGAGCCCTGCAGTTAGCTCCAGAAAAGAGAAAATAGATAAAGCACTTCAAGATTTTCAGAAAGAAGTTTGTGTTGGAACCTGGAATACTTGTGTGACTGAGCACAACTGCTGTAGGATTGTTTAAAAGTCATCAGGATATTAAAGACAGCAAAGTGTATCTGCCCGTGTTGCTGTGGTGACGGATGAGTGTCATTGTGGCTAGCTGCCTCTGCCTAATCAGATCATCTAATGCAGCTGGTTTTAATTACTCTCACGTTATGGGCAGAACTACTTTTTTGTTGTAAAGTTGGGGGAGTTGCCACCATGGAATACCAGGGGCTCAGAGATGCTCTCTGAAGCATCTCTGCTCAAGGAGAGAACCAGTCCTGCACTTCCCTGTTCTGTTATTGTTCCTATATTTATATCTGTACTTGGGCCGTCAGTAAGTAACACTCAGCTCCTCAGTCCTCTGACAAAGAAAGAACTTCTTGATAGATTGTTGCTTCATGTGGATGATTTGCCAACTTGTTTTCTCCAGTTTGCTCACATTATTCCTGGACATGGCATGGGTCAGAGGATGAGCAAAAGGCAAAGGCATTCCTTTTACAGAGAAGCCCATTTCAGATGTCACACAAAGCAATGGACCACTTGCTGCCAGCTCAAAGGTTCTGCCAAGGATAATAGAGTCTTAGTCTCATTTCTTTCTGGGACTCTGGCAAGCCCTTGCACTCCCTCACAGCAAAGTGTCTAAGAAGTAGGAGTATCCACCTCCAGAGACATCTGATGCTGTACAAACAGATATATTTATCCAGAACTCCTTTGTCTTCTCTGTTATTATTTATTCCTTCTCTGTGAGCAAAATCAGTCCTGGAAGGGAAAAGCCTCACTGTGGACTCTTTGTAGCTCTGTTCAATATTTAACACTGCAGTGTTTTCTCTGATGTTTGCAAAGTGAGCAGAAAGGTCTGGTAGCACCAACAAGGATGTGGAATCTCTATCTGCACACTTGATGTACATTTGTAGATGTCTCTTCATTGTAAATTAGGCCTTTCCCAGAGGGGCTTCAGGCAGGCAGCCTCTCCTCCATTTATACTGGTTCAAAGGGAATCTAAGATTTTTCTACTTCTCCTGCTTAGAAAGGTTTTGTACAACCTAGTGATGAATCTTAACACTGCTAAGGCAGCTCGAGGAAGGGGCATGGCAGCCTGCTTGTCCAACCATACAGCATGAAGCATTCAGGGGAAGGCATAGGCTTCTGAAACACAAAGGCTGGCTCACCTACTTGCTGAAACGCTCAGCAGGGAACAAAGAGGTGAATGTGTGTGATAAACTGTGAGAGGAAAGAGCAGGAGCAGAACAGCAACCTAAAACATGAGTGGAAGACAGAACAGTAGCTGTAATGCAAGTGATGGGCCGTGGTCCCAGGGTTTTGAGCCAGCTCAGGTACCTAAGTTTGGAGTAACTCTGAACTGAAGGTTACCTGTACATGTTCGGGTTGGCTGTGCTGAGCAAGGAGCTGCCAGGTAATTTGCTTCCTTTTGCTTCCCATATGAAAAGTGCAACGTCTTCCGTAGGAAGCTGCAAATCTATGTGAATAGCGAGTTGCTGGCATTCTTGTGGGCTTTTTATAGTGCTTGCCATGGTAGTATCAGATTGTGTTGTATGTGTTAGCTGTGCATCTGTGAGACAAGTGCTGATTATCCCGTTTGCACAGGCAAAACACGCTGCCTGCGAGCGATTTGGTCTACTTGGAACAGAAATGGGCTGCTTTCTGTGGGGAAAAGTTAGAGGTTTTTGCCAAAGTCTGACTCAAAATGCTGACCTGATTGTCGTGGTTTAACCCTACCTGGCAACTGAGCACCATGCAGCTCACTCCCCTTCACTGGGATGGGGGAGAGAATCGGTACAAGAGTACAAGTGAGAAAACTCGTGGGTTGAATTGAAGACAGTTTCATAAGTAAAGCAAAAAGCTGCTCACACAAGCAAAGCAAAACACGGAATTCATTCACCACTTCCCCTGGGCAGGCAGTTGTTCAGCCATCTCCAGGGAAGCAGGGGTCTGTCATAGGTAACAGGTACTTGGAAAGACAAATGCCATCACTCCAAACGTGCCCCTCTTCCTCCTTCTCCCCCCAGCTTTCATTGCCGAGCATGATGCTGTAGAGTGTGAGATGATCAGCTGAACTGGCTGTGTCATCTCCCAACTCCTAGTGCTGCTCCAGCCTTTGCACTGGCATGACAAGCTGAAAGGTCCTTGAGTTAGTAAAAGCAGTACTTACCTGCAGATAAAGCATCAGTGTGTTATGAACACGGTTCTCATACTAAATCCAAAACACAATGCCATACCAGCTACAGGGAGGAAAATTAACTGTGTCCCAGCCAAAACCAGATGCAAGGGTTCTGTGACTGAACAGACAGCTGGCATAGGGTTGTTTTCCTGAGCTTGTTAGCGTGGTAAAACCAAAGCATGGGAATCTTTCATGAGCAGAACAACAAGGCAGGGTGGTGGGTAAGCTACAGACTGTTCCTGCTCACAGTCACTGTTGAGCATCACGTTAACCATTCATCTAGAATAAAGTGACAGTGCTTGTTCAGTGAATCAAGCCTTAGTCATGCTGCTCCTGAGCCTGTGAGCAAAACTGAGAAAGGTGAGGAGATCCAACCACCCAGTTTGCTGTGTGTTACCGGTTTCTTGGAGATATTGGTGGATGTTCTTGGGAACTTCTTCTCCTTTTCCCCTCCACACCAGGAAGCTGAAGGGCGCCTAGATGGGCGGCACAGTCAAGGCTGTTGCTATGGCTGAAATTGTTACACTACCTCACTCCACTTGAAAAAGGGGCTTTCAGCAAACCTCTTCTCCTTCACCTTTCCCCACTAACTAAATCTGCTGCTATGTCTTGAGAGGATGTTGGATGCTTTTTCTCCTTCATGACTGTTCCCTCAAGGGAGTAGTGCAGCTCTGCTTTTCACCTCTACGCACTCAGCTCCTTGCCTGCTGATCAGGTGTGACTGAGGATGCAGCTGGCTGAAATGTGACTCTGTCACACAAGCAGCTCCAGTTTCCTGGGAAACGAGTGCCTTCATTAGTGCCAAGAGTGTCTTGTAGGCAACTATTCTTACCATTAGTGAGTAAGCAGCCCCTATTACATAAAAATAGAGCCCTGCCATTTGGGAGAAGTCATTACACAATGAAATACCGGAGGTATGGGTGAGCTGCAGTGTGAGAGCTTTGAAGCTGTGCATGGGTGAAGCAGATGCAGGAAAAACACATTTGTAAAGGAGGAGGGGAAATAAATATACTCACCTCTGGAGCAGTTGTGAGGCCGGCTCTGAGGGGTGGAAATTAACCAAAGCAGCGTGCACCTCGGGGCTGCTCTGAGCACTTGCACTCGGTTCTGTTTCGGGCGCTTGCCCTAGCGTAGGAACTGAAAGGCTGGTGGCTGAGTGTTGCTTTTGTGTTGCAGATCTGGAGCCCTTACAGGCAGCCCGACTGCACGGGGGATCTGGACGGTCGGATCGAGGACGACTCGCGCTGCCTCTACACGCACGAGGAGTACATCAGCCTGGTGCTCAACAGCGGCAGCGGGCTGTCGCACGACTACGCCAACCAGTCGGTGCAGGAGGACCCGCGCATGATGGCCTTCTTCGACTCGCTGGTGCGCAGGGAGATCGAGGGCTGGAGCTCGGACTCGGACAGTGACCTCAGCGAGAGCACCATCCTGCAGCTGCACGCCGGCGTGAGCGAGCGCTCTGCCTACAGCGAGTCCGAGTCCTCCACCTCCTTGCGCCACTCCCCGCCGCACGTGGCTGAGGAGGCCGACGAAGCCGCCTATAACTTACGGGCCTTAAGAGCGACCGAATCGCCCTCGGCCAGGGAGGACGTGGCTTCCCGTCAGCAGAGGCTCTCCGCTCTGAGAAAGTACCAGGACAAACGTCTCCTGGCCCTTTCCAACGAGTCCGACTCTGACGACAACGCCTGTGAGGCGGAGCTGGACGCAGACCTCTTCCCGCGGCCACGGTCCCCGAGTCCTGAGGAGAACGAGTCCAGCAGCTCCAGCAGCAGCGGCAGCAGCAGGAGCACGGAGGACGAGGAGGAGCTGAACGAGCGCCGCACGTCCATGAGGCAGCGCAACGCACTGCGGCGCCGGCAGAAGGTGCAGAAGGAGGAGAGGACTAGCGCTAGCACGCAGAGTGCCACCCCCTATGTAGGCGAGGACATCTACGAGTACCCCCAGATCAAACTAGATGACGTTTCTTCCTCTCCGGCTTCTTCTCCGGAAAGGAGTTCGGCCAACAAAGAAGCTGTCAAAGAAAGGCCGTCTCCCTGCTCAGACAGCGAGTCGGTGGAGAGGAAGATCTACAAAGCTTACAAATGGCTGCATTACTCGTACATCTATTCAGCTGGTAAAGATGGGGAATCCTCCAGAGGAGAGGGAGACAACGACGAAGGGAAGCCGGGAACCAGTGGGAGGCTCGGTACAGCGCACTCGCTAAGCAAGGAAGGTGCTGGGAGCCTGGGGTCAGCGGTTCCTCAAGGCTCCCCAGCTCTTCCTGCTGACAGCCGCAGTAGAGAAAATGTGAAGGAATGTGTCTCGCTAGAAAGTTCCAGCAACGGTCAGGCTCACGAGCGTGACAGTCAGCGGCGGGCGGAGGGCCAGGAGAGCACCTCTGAGGACACCAGCGGCGGAGGGGTGGAGCATTCTTTTGATACTAAAAAGCTCAATGGGAAAGCCAACTGCAAAGGGCTAAAGAATTGTGCTGAAGAGCCCTGCGTTCACACCGCAGCACTCGTGGAGCAGAAAAACAGTCAGAAGTGTCAGCCAGCTCCAAGCCATCACTCGCCGGTCCCACCATTCCCCACCGCCGCCGTCCGCAGCACGTCGGGCCCCTGCTCCAGGAGCCAGAGCGAGGCCGGCGAGGAGAGGAGCCCCGACGCCTCCTGCCTCCCCCACAACAACGGCCACTTGCACCTTCGCCCCTCGTGCTTCAACAACGGACAGAGCGCAGGGGAGCAGGAGAGCGTGCCGCAGGGACTGCAGGCGCGGCCCGGCGCCGAGCGCGGCGGCCCGGCGCAGGCGGGTGTGGGCTGGCGCAGGGACTGCTGCCTGTCGGACACGGGCTCCGGCAGCCGCGGGCCGGGCGCCAGGGAGGAGGCTGCTGCCCCGCGGCCCGCCGGCAGCGACAGCGCTCGCGCTCTGGGAGGACTGAAGAGACACAGAGCGGAGCTGGAAGACGCAGATTCAGAGGGTTCGTCCTTAGAGAAGAAGTTAAAGACATGATACATGCGAATGTGTGTGGTAGCGTGCACTCGTGACACCGAAAGGAAAGCAAAACAATTAAAGGCACATAGAACTTGTGTCTGAGCTGTTGTTTGCGTCTCCGTTCCGCTTGCCAGCGGGTCGTGCTGTGTACAGACCCCACGTGCCCCTCGTGAGCCCCGGTCGCGTGTGCGCACACACACAGACACACGGTTCTGCGCCAAGTAAATGCTCGTTAAGGCGATTGGCTGCTGCACCCTCGTGTGAACACGTGGCATTAGTTCAGCCAGCCACCCAGGCTCACTGCTCACAGTTGTGACTGCTGCTGTAAGAAGGAAATTGTCCATACTGATACTTCTTACATGTCACAGGGTGAGGGAGCCCTGGCAGGGGCTGCCCAGATGGGCTGTGGAGGCTCCTTCTCTGCAGACATCCCAACCCAGCTGGATGAGTTCCTGTGTGCCCTGCTCTAGGTGCTGCTGCTCTGGCAGGGGAGTTGCAGTGGGTGAGCTTCCCAGCTCCCTTCCAACCCTTCAGATTCTGTGAATGATTGAATTAGATCACACGAGTGGTAGCTTGGGGTGTGATTCTTGTTGAGGCAAAGAGAGAAGAAACCTTTCTGAGCCCTTCGTTGTGCTTCAGAAACTGAGGAAGTGCAACCATTAGGGTTCAGAACTGACCGTTGTCTGTAGAGAGGTGATACTTCATCAAGCACTTGCTTCTGATGCAGTCCAGTGACATTATGTGTACGCCAAGAGAAGAGCCATAGGGAATGAGCCTCTTTCCAAAATCAGCTCGAGCCTGTTCCCATGGCGACGTTCAGTTTTGTGGTGTTTGCGAATAGCGCAGTGTCATCACTGCACTGAAATGTGCTCGTGTGGCAAGGGGCACGTCCTGCGCTGTGGGCCTAAAAGCAGGCAGTGACACGTGCTCCTCTGGGATCAAAGGTGGATGGTGTAAATGGTGCATGTGAACAGCAACACTTGGTAAAGCCTGAACACTGCTTTGTTTTGGGGTTGTTTGGTTTTTTTTTAGCAGTTTCCTTAGCCCAAAGCTCAGAATAGGCTGCCATTGGAGATCAGGGTTGCTTCTCCACCACTGTGCTGTGGGTATTTAAAGGTGCAGATGGATTCAGCAGGGCCGTGTGTGTAAGGGAGAGCTGCAGAGACGTGGGGCTGCCAGTCAGGCAGTGGAAACTGGAGCAAGAGCGTGGCCCTGGCTGCCATCAGCTGGGCATCCTGCTGAGGTGGATGAATTGCTTTCTTGCCTGGGCTCTGTTTCTGATGGAGCATCGAGCGAGTCCTCTCAGCTCTGGCCTGCTGGGTCTGCAGGAGTTGCACTTAGCAACAAGGTACGTGGAGTCAATGTGTGAAGGGGAAGCACCTATAAAGGACAGCAAGCCACCTGTTTGTGTCTTGCAGTGCTACCAACAGAGAAGGAGGCTTCTTTTGACCCCAGCAGTTGTCCCAGGCTCTCACGCCTGGCACTGAGGAAGGGCTGGATTGTTTTAAGGTAGAGGAGAGCTTTGCTCTCGATACGACCGGCAGTGCACTGCTGTAGGGCCCTGCTCTCAGAGTAATTGTCCCATACGCACTGGTGCCTGGGGAAAGGAGGCAAATGCCCTGGTAAAACACGATGACAGTGAAGGATGGCTTCAGAAGGGATGCTGGGAGGGAAGGGGACGGGAGGTGGAGTGAAGAACACAAGCTGAAACGTTTTCCTACCGCTGCCGTGTGCCAAGGCTGTTATCCTGCATGTGGCCAGCTCAGTGGCAGCTGGGAATGAGCATACCACGTGGTGTCTGAGGTGTGTGAGGCAGCTGGAAGGGAAAGGGCTGTTTCCAAACACGAGTGGAAGTGGCAGTAAGAACAAGCTGGTGCATTGTTACCTCATGGAGAAAAATGTTCTGTACTGGTTATGGTTTAGATCTCTGCAGTCAGGATCACTGTAGCAGTGTGCTCCTTCATTATATAAACACCTTACTGTGAATGCTGGGGTTCAGCCAAAATCTTGAGGTTGCTGAGTCAAATCCTGCTTACTGTTGTTCAGCTTCTCAGTGAGTTCTGTACGTGGGGAGACTTTCTCAGCTGTCACTCCTCCCGTCCTCTGAGGAGTGCCCAGAGATGGCTGCTGAGCGAGCACCTCTGCTCTCTGTTGACATGGACATCTCAGTGTTTTATCAAATGCCTCATGGTCTCGATTTCTGACTCTTTCGTTTGTCTTCAAAAGCAGAATAAGAGCTGCTGTGTTTGGTGTGAGCACGGCTCTCCAGGCTCTGGGCACGAAGGTTGGCAGCCAGCCTCCCGTGCTGTCTGCTTGCGCTGTGCTTGTAGCTTCTGCCAAGCAGGAGCAGGAAGGCAGGCTGCAGCCTTAACCTTTTGCTCACAGGACATCTCAGTGCACACCAGGAGTGCAGCTTCAAATCAGCGTGTTCACCTCCTCACCCAAAGAAACGTTATCAGCTCTAGGCAGCTGCAGCACGTGGAGCAGACCAAGGCGAAGCAAGCGAGCAGCAACACATCTGCTGCAGCCAGCCAGCAGGGCATTTGCTTATTTCAGCTTTCTCTGCTCAAAGAATTCATTTCAAACCAACCTGTCTGTGAGGGAGTCAAAGCTGAGGCTTTCCTCCGAAGCAGGCAAGCACGGGCTGGCATATTAAACACTTCCACCGATGCAGGAGGACGTGAGATCTGTCAACCAGAGTTCTCCTGGGGTTTTTCCAGCTCTAGAGTGATCCTCTTACCAAAGCTGGCGAACCTTCTCCAAGGTGAGCACCTGCAGAAAGACAGAGCTGCCTGAGAAGGGCAGAACATGGGGGCTTGAGCATGGGCATACCGCTTGGTTGCAGTACATCCAGAAGTGCTGCCTGTCTGGGTGCAGGAACTGGGAAGGACAACTCATTCCAGAACCTTTTCTTCTCCTAAAATTGCAGTGGGTTTTTTTCCCCCCCCTTAAATTTCATAATGGAATAAGTGATTGGAACCTGGCCCTGGTCTCGGGTTTTCAGCCGTGTCCCTTGGTAGCTAGCAAATAACTCTCCCTGGAATGTTTACAGAAGGTAAATGCAGTGAGGTGTACCTCTGGGGTCTGTACTTGCCTGATTTGCCACGTCCTAGAGAAGAGATCTCCTGCCCACTGTGGCCAGCAGAAGCTGATGGGGCTCGATGTGACTGAGGTCTTGGGATGCTTTCCTCTGCGGTTGTTTGTGCACAAGGGAAGGCAGGGCTTTCTGTTATTGCTTCATTGAGCTCAAATGCCCCACGTTGCTGAGTTTCCCTCTGTTTTTACAGGCAGTACTCTTGAGAGGGCTACCCTTTACACCTGAGGCTTTCCCTCATCTTCACCTGCTGGGATTCTCCAACTGTCTGTGCCAAGCCTGGGAAGCTCAGTGCTCTGCCACAGGATCTGCAGAGTACTAAAGAGTAATGCAAATAGCTGCAGCCTCTGAATTACTATGTGCATATGCACCTGGTTCCTGAGGAACTCTTTAATAAGCTAATTCTAGCACATACATAATTTATACAAGACGTCCTCTCCCTCCTGCAGCTGTGTCTGTGCACTAATTAGCTCAGCTAATGCTGTACCAGTGCGAGCAGGGGCTCTGTTTCAAACACCCACTGAGAGAACAGCAATTCTTCAGGAAACGGGAAAAACCCCAACAGAAATGCCCACTTGGTGATGGCAGGTTCTAGGTTTGCCAAAGATTTCTTCAGGGGATGTGCAGGTCGAGCAGTGAAATAACAGGAGGGATGTGGGTGTGCTGTGCTGTCCCAGGAAATAAGCAACCTTGGCTTGCTATTGCCTGAGACGGGCCAAAGAAAGATCCCTAGAGGAAAGCACTTTGGGTTTCGTTCATGTTTGCCTTTGGAGCTTGGGGAGAGGTTCTGGAGCTACGTTTCAGGGTGATCTTTATGCAGCCTATTAAAATACAGAAAGAAAATGAATGCATCCTTGTAGGAAGAACAGAGAAGTCCAAGGCAGGAGCCTCTTCTAACTCACTCTTCCCCTTGCCAAGGTTTCTGCTTTTCCTCAAGAAGCTTTATACTTTTTTTCTTCTGTGTAGGACCTGGAGAGACTTGCAGTGTTGGGTGGCTGGAAAGCAAAAATGAAAGCATCCCAGCTCAGGATGTTGCAATGCTCTGTGCCTCAGTGACATTTCCAGTACGTTACAGCCAGATCTGGCATTTCCTGGCCTGGATCTTGCCCTCAAATACCATTTTCTCCAAAGCATGAGGAAGGTCTGCTTCCTAGCTATCTGAGCTTTGGAGGCAGAGATGGGAAAGATGGTGTAGGCACAAACAGCCTTGGAACGAAGGGAAGTACGTGGCTTTGAGCTGCCTCCAAGCCCTCTCTGAGCATTGCCAGGGTTTGCCCTTCAGCCCGGCCCTGCGACGCAGAGGCTGCGAGGGGCTGGCAGCAGCAGCCCTCCTGCCTTGCCTTTCACCCAGGGGAGAGCTCAGAGGTGACTCTGTGGCATCCAGTGGGGCAGATCTCTGGTCTTTATCCATAAAGGAGCTTTTTTTAGCTCGTGCATGTTTCTGGTGATGTGGAAGGCTTATTTTTAAGCTGGGAAAGTCTGTAGCAATGTTTTGAATTCTTGCGTGGCTGACTGACAAGGATAATCTGTCTGAGGAGCAGGGGCAGCAATTCCCAGCCTTAGATGGAGATTTCTGTTTACTTACACATACTTCCAAAAGTCAGAACTTCTGCACTTTGCCACTCACCACAAGGGCTCTTCACCTTTCTTCTCACACGTATTGCTCCAGGAAGGACACGTTTCCTCGTTCCTTCTGCCGATGGTACAGATGCAAAGGACAGAGATCCCAGCTTCCCAGCAGTTAACGACTGTGTTGGGACGGTAGTTCTCCCTGCCAGAGATGCCCAGGTTGCAGCAGACAAGCAGGAGTGATGGCTCGTCCATCACTTTGCTATGCTCCTAAGCAAAAACGTGCACAAGCAGCCCAAGGTTTCAGCCTGAGTGCCGCACCTCGAGGTGCTGTGCCGTCAGGCCTCAGACACCTTTGATGTTTCTACAGTTTTACGCTGCAGTTTCCAGAGTCGGTGTTTGTTTGTTTCCAGCCCAAGGGCAAGTCTACGTTAGTCCCACTGTGCCAGATGAAAATTGGTACAGAGATTAGAAGTCAGTGTGCTGCTTAGCTGATTACCTCTGTGAAGTTCGCATCAGATGGAATCCTCAGCTGGTCACACCGTTTGACATTAACATTGCCCAGAGGAAGGACTTCATCTGGGTAGAGCTGGAAAAGCCAAACATTTTAAACCACAGGCTCCTAAGAAGGAGAGTGATGGTTTCCTGAGCAGCTGAGATCTGCTGCCATGGCACTGCTGCAGAGGGGAAGCCTCCTCTCTGGGACAGAGGCAGTCCTGTGCTGCTGGGCTTCCAAAGCTGGAAGCAAGCTGACGGGTTTCTCCCAAGGAAAACCCCAGAAGGAGCAAGAGGCAGGCTGGAAGCAGAGTGCTCTGCCTCCTGGCAGCAGTGGGGAGGCTCTTCCATGAAGGAACGATGCCCTGGGCAGGGGGCAGTCACTGGCACTCCGTTTCCTCCCTCCCTGGTACTGCTTGGTGTGGCACCCTGGCTTTTGGGTTCAGGAGGTGAAAAGCCCGTATCGTGCTACTGGCAGAGTAGCTGTGGCTTCTTTCCCTCCAGCCCTCAGATGGTTGCAGGACATTTTCCTAGAAAGCCCAAAAGCCACCCCGAGAGAGCTGGGAGTTCAGGGGCAGTGAACGCGGGAACAGGCACGTTTGTGATCACAAAACAGTGCCAAGGGAAGCTCACTGCATGAGAGGTGAGTTGGAAACAAGGGAATGTGGGAAGTGGTGAGGGAAGCCAAGGTTCTAAGGAAAAAAGAAAGGAGGAATAAAGGGTGAGGAGGAGTGTGCTGTTCAACCCAGGCGAGAAGGAAGCTGTTGTTTGCCCAGAGGAAGGTGCAGTTTGCCTGCAGTGAGGGGCTGTGCAGGGTCGTGCTGGGGGGCTTCAAGCCACCAGGAGCGGGTAATTTGCACCTGAGAGTTGTCAGCTCACAGCAGGGAGCTGAACTGCTAATAGAGTAGGGGGGCTTATTAATAAGCCTGAAACTCTGGGGGACTGGGAAGCAGCCGTGCAAATGGGGTGACCTAATTCCAGTCCTGTTGCCTTGCTTTCAGCACCGGTAGGACAATGGAAGGCTTGATGGCAGGAGCTAAAAGAGAAGCAAGAAACCACCATCGTGGCTAATTCATAGTGCAAGCTGGTAGGAATTGGCACAGAAAATGGACCCTGGTGAGCTGAGCGTGCTTTGTGGGATTTGCAGTTGGAGTGGTACATGCAGAAGTTACAGTAATGCTTTGGGGGCTTGGAGAGGTGGTTTTGGTGTGGAAGGGTCCAGGTGGTGTCTGTTACACCACAGCAGTGCGTGTTCAGCATTAACAAACTGTAACCCCAAGCAGGGAGTCGCCAGTGACGGACAGCAGAGCCCGATGGGTACTGGCCTGGCTGTTGGTGTCTTTGTTAATAACTGGGCAACACACACAGGGGTGTAGCTACGTCCTTTGCAGCCTGGATGACAAGCAGGTAAGGCTCTGCAGCCTGTCCTGCTGAGCAGCCCACCCTCCACCAGACTTTGATCTGCCATCCTGCCTCCCAGGAGCACCACACAGAGACCGTGGCCATTCCTTGTTACTCCAGCCTGCATTTGGTGTTTCCAGCTCAGACAGCTCTCAGGAGGATGACCCACAGGAGTGTGCAGTTCTACGTGGCAGCGGGCTGAGGAAGGCTGTACAGGTACTTTGACTGCAGGATCTGCTCTGTTACCCTTAGACAGCAGCATTCACACTCTGGGAAACAGGAAAGTGTCATTCCCCAGCAGCCCCAGGGATCTCCCCTGAGCTTGTCACACGCTTTGGCATTGGCTTGTCTCTGAGAAACAGTAGCTTGGGCGTTTGTCTCCAAAAAACTTGGCGTTTTGTTTAAGGTGGCACTTGACTGCCTTCAACACACTGACCTGGTCTGAGCCATCTGCTCACAAACAGTATGACAGGGGAGCTGATTCAATCAGTCAGAGGATCCATCGTTGCATAAACAGAGGAAGAGGTTGAATTAGCATTAGTGAGAGATGTATGGATGTTCCTGGAGAAATGTTATTACTTCAACTCAAAGAGCTGACTCTGGGGCTTGGCTTCTTCTCCTTTGTTCTGTGAGGTTTCCCAGTAGAATGCTCTGTGATGATGAATGTCTCAGCTGTTCTTATTTTCTTGTGTAAACCTAATTACTTGCTTTTCCATGCAGGAAATGGAATCAGATTATAGGTATCACTCATCCATCCCTTTGTAACTCATCCAGTACTAACGAGACAGTGTCCTGCTGGTGAAGAAGGCAGTGTGCTTGGCCCTGGGCAGTCAGAGGAAGATGGAAGCCTCTGATAAAATTACTCAGCTTCCCAAAGTGATCGTTTTTAGATGCTGATGGTAGTCACCCTCTCCCTGCCTTGCTCTGTCCAGGCTGTTCCTAGCCACACAAAATCCCCAGTGATGGAGCGATGCCGCATGGAGGGAAACGGCTGGTGCCAAGCGTGAGGTTGCTGTCTCAACCTCAGCCTCTGCTAGTCTAGTCTGGGACTAGGACCCTTGACAAGAAGATTGAGCACAAGCTTCAGCGATTGAGAGTCGGGAAACCTCACAAAAGGCTACGTACCTGACTTAAGGTACGTGACAGGCTCACATCTGCCTGACCACAGAGTTCTGCACCTCCCTCTGATCCCACCTCTGCCTCAGGGCTGCTGAGGTGTAGACCTCAGGCTTCAATCATTGTGGCAATTCCCTTGTCCCTTCTGCTGATTGTTTCCCACAACCCTGCTGCCTCCCTGGCTGTCAGCCTTATCAAAGAGGCCAGGCTGGACAGGCCATGGGGGACCGAGCACCCGTTCCCTGGCGCTGTTCCGAGTGAGGCCTGAGCTTGGGCAGTTTCCTGGCTGAAGGGAACGTGCCTTTGTCCACAGCCAGCTCTGACTTTACTTGTCAGCAGCAATTTCAGGTTCCCCAGAGAACACCAGCCCCCGGTCACACTGTGGCCATGTTTCACGCCGTGTGGCACAGGACGTGCTGGGGGGATGGAGCTGCGGTTTCTTTCCCTTGCAGGGCCCTTCCCTGCGCTGCCCAGGCCCAGGGCGAGCTGCCTGCCACCTTCTCAGCCTCCTCCATGGCAAGGCAGAAGCCAGGGAAACCACAGAGGCTTCCTGTGACCTGCCCCTGGAAGCTTTTCACCTCGCTAACGTTGCCTCCTAATAGGATTTGGCTGGTTGATACCGGCATGAGGTGGAAGCACTTCTAGATGGGTGTTGAAAACTCTTTTGTGGAGAGTTTCCAGCCTGCTTATTGCTCCAGGTGGGAGAAGCCTGGAGGAAAGCCACATGCATGCAGCAGTCTAGACATGCTGGTTGATTCCTTTTTGGAATTAAAGAACAGAAGTCCCAGAACATCCTTCTTCTTTTTCCCTCTCAGCATTTCGTGCAAGTAGCCAACATAAACAATTCTCTCACTGCCCTGAAATTTGGAGTTGCTCACAGGATGAAGCAGTGACCTACTGAACCTCTGGGAAGAGTAATATTAGCCTGTGTCTGGTCTGCTGCCTTCTTGGCTCGTGTCCGGCGGCCGCAGCCCAGCCGCCCCGAGGGCCGCTGCGGTGAGGCGAGTCCCCGGTGGCGTCCTGGGGCTGCTGCTCCCCTGAAAGGACAGGGACACGCACAGTGGCATCGCCGGAGCCCAGGACTGGCCCCTCCTGCTGCATTTCGGCCCATAACAATCCGGCTGCTGCGTTTAGGCACCCGACAAAGCGTGTGAGCCCCGGCTGCTTCCCCAGCCGCGCTTGCTCCTGCCTGCAGCACGGAGCTGCCGAGGGCTGAGCTGGCAGTGCTGCCGGCGTGAGGTGCCGTGGGAGCACTGACCACGGACGGCCTTCTCCCATCACACCCAGAAGCTGCTGCTCAAGGTGGGCTTCCAGCTGCCTGCAGACACGGGTGGATGCCAGCAGGCTCCAGGCTGACCCCAGCGCCCTCACTGCAGGGCTGGCTTGCATGCACAGCTGCTGGGGCTTCTTGTCACTAAATGAAACGCTGGGATAAGCATCAAGGAGGCCAGATAAGCAAATGCACTTGCTCTCCAGTGAGGACAGGGGCTGCTGGTCCCTCTGATGCTGCTGGTGCTGCTCCATGAGGCTCCCCTGCGCCTCCTTGCTGCCATCCTGCTGCCTGGAGCACTGCTGCTGTCACTTCTGCAGCTTGTTTTGCTCAACTGGACTTTTTCTTTCCTGGGTTTTCTAGGCCTTCAGATATGGTTCTGCCTGCACACTCAGCCGTGGTTGGAATTGCACTGAGGAGGCACCCAACAAAGACCAACGCAGAGCAGCTGCCCCTGCATCCTGCTTGGAGTCAAATGCAGTGGAGGAGGTGACAGCTGCCCAGGTTGGGCTCCTGAGCATGCAAATGGCTCAAAACCGGCCAAAAACACAATGCCTGAGGAGGCAGCCTCCCTGACAGCACAGGTCAGGTGCTGTAGGGTCTGCGTAAGCTGTGTAAACCAGCCTATGTGAGTAGATTTATTTGCGATGAGCAATTGCAACAGCCAAGAACGGGGTGTCCACGTCTTCCCTGTGGTGGTGGAATGAGTGTGAGAAGTAAGAGGGTGTGAGACACCCCTGAATGGGGTGGAGAGATTGTTGCCTTTCAGCTAAGCTCTTGCCCTTGCCTCCGAGGACTTCAAGATAAAGAACAGGCATTTGCATCTAATCAGGAAGCAGCCAGGCTGATAACATGTTTCAAGGCTTTCCAGCACTCTGGAATCATTTTGTTCTAATCCCTGTGTAGTTAATTTTACGTCCCAAAGGCCTTTTGCAGGCTCTGTTCTTCCTGGTGTCCCACCTCAGGTGTACGTGGTGCTGGTGGGTAACTGCAGAGCTGCTGCACACCACCACAGGCACCTGGGCTGATGGGCTCTCCTGTTCCCCCTGGGCCCAGGAAGGCAACTGGAGGGCTCCCGGCCTGAAGGTACAACCCCAAAATGAGTGGTTACCTCTGTTATCAAGGCTGAAAATCCCTGGGGTGTCTCTCACTGAACTTAATTTCCTGCCTTGCTCTGGCAAAGCTCCCGTTGCCATGGCGATGGTTTATTCCTTTAAATAGTTCCCATTCAAGAACAATGTCTTGGGTCCTTCTCTGTTGTTGATTTAATTAAGAGTAACCTCCTCTTGTCCTGGCGTCAGTCGCTCTGGGCTGCAGCAGTTGAGTTGGACACCAGCCCCCAACCTTTCCCCTCTGCCCTGGCTCCCACCCAGGGGTCACCCTCCCCAAGACCCAGCCCTGGCCCTTCCTGACCTGCCCTCCTGAGGAGCCTCACACAGGCACATCTGGGAGGAAAAGGTAGCGAGGAGGAGAGGAGGGCAGGACAGCCCCGTGCCGCGGTGCCGCAGGATCCTGATGCCCTCCGGGGCTCTGCCCTGGCGCTTCCCTGGCCCTGAGCAGGGTGGCCTCTGAGTAACAACAGGAAGCCTGGTGAGAACAGCGTGGCCCACAGTGAGGCGGCCCCGAGAGCATCACTCATCGCTCAAAGCAGCTGCCAAGGAGGGAGCCTTTCCTCTCCTCCCCAGAACTGCCGCTGCAAAGCACAGGGTTTGTGCTATGAGTGGAGCCAGGGCTTCTAACCTGAGGAATGGAAACAAGGCAAAAAGGGAAGTTTTGGGGTGTTTTATTAATGTCTTTGCAGGTGCCCATTTTATTGCATGAAGGCTGAGCAGGCAGCCTGGGCTCCACACAGCAGGGACCCTCCCGTGCTGCCTGGGACACGGCACTTCTTGCTTGGCATGAAGAGAGACACGGCACCTGGTTCCTCTGCTTCGTTTTAAATGCCAGTGCTTGTTTTGCTAATACATTCACATTCCAGATCTCCTCACATACAGTGAGAAAGGAAGGCTTTGGGGTTCTTGTGGACAGAAGCAGGTTGAGATGCTTCTTCATGCAGCGGCAGCAGGCGTGTGCTCAGAGCCTGGAGCTGCACCATCAGCGAGGAGAGCAGCTGTGGGGAAATTCCTCACCTGCTGCAGAAATGGTCTGACCTGGTGCAGTACCTGCTCCCAGCACTGGCTTAAGCTGAGAGAGGGACAGAAGCCTCCCTGCACAAGCTATGTAAGATAGCCTCTCCCTTTCTTTCTGTGCAGGCACACGAAGCAGGTTGTGCCTCACCCCGAAGGGCAGGGGCCAGGGACGGCTCCTCCCGCACTGCCCAGGCTGTGGAATCTGCTGCAGCACCTTTGGAGTGAGCAGTGAGTCCTTATAAGGTGGGAGAGCTGCCTGTTGTGCTGTCAGGAGGCTGGAATGTGTGTGTGGTGAGGGTTGCTCCACGTGAGCCTGTTATCTGAGGTTGGTGATAACAATGGAGGGGCACCCATGACACTCCCAGCTCTGAAGGGAGCAGGAGATGAGCGAGTCAGAGCCACGAGAGCAGGGTGAGTTATGGGGAAGAAGTGATGTGAAGGGGCCAAGCAGCCTGCAGAGCTGCTCCCTGCCTGAGTGTCCCGGGCTGTGCTTCGGAGGGTTGTGGTGCCAGCAGCTGTAGGAACGCCTGACTGGAAGCCTGAGTCTGTCAGCTGTAGGCCAAGGCAACACCATGCAGAGCCCCTGTGCCCCTCGGTGTGCCAGCCCTGTTGCTGACCTCTCTCTGGCGCTGAGCTGGGAGAAGGTGAGGGAGGACTTTTGACACCAGCAGTGGTTCGTCACTTCCCTAAAGGCAGCAGCCTCTGTGCAGTGCAGGGGGGAAGAGCCTGTGCTATCAAACACTTCATTTGCCTCTTACCAGACACCCACAACGTTTGCCCAGAAGAGGTGTTGCAACCACTGAAACCTTTGTTTTAAGATGACTCGTTGTCTTTACAAGCAAAGAGGAAAATGCTGCCCCTTGGTGTGGAACAGAGGCTGGTGTTCAACTCCATCTCTTTTCTCCCTGCCCTGTCCAAAGCCCAGCTAGGAAAGTCTGGCACAGTTGCAAGAAGACTGTGTGGTCCTCGGCTTCCCTCAACACCTCACTGCACGGTGCCTCCCTCTGTGCTCCGTGTTTCACCTTCCCATCACAGCCCTTCTGCTTCCATCCCTCGTGCCCCCGCTGCCTCTTTGCCGTTTTGCCTCTTCTCCACTGTGCAGGGCAGTGGGAAGCTGCCCCCAGCCCCTTCCACCAGCAGGACACACAGCCACCAGTCCTGTGCCAGGGGGAGACGTTGCCCACCTTTTGGGCACTCAGGAGACTGAGTCCCAGGTCTTTCTGACGACACTGAGGGGGAGAAACTTCCTCTTGAGGAGAGCAGATGTTTTCCACAGAGTCACAAGTTTCCATGGAGGAGGCAGGACTTGATTCCTAAATCCAGACAGGCTCAACCACCGCTAAGTTTCCCACTGAGAGCACGTGACCTGGTGGCCCCAAGGCTTTCCTCCTTCCTTCTCTCTGCTTCTTTGCAGCCACTCCTCCTCCACATTGTTTCCTCTTGCCTGGTCCCAGTACTTGCCCAAAATGCTGCTTACCCCACCCAGCACTGTCTGATGGAGGGACAGACGTGGCATCTTCCCTTGCCTGGTCCCTGGACTCCAGCAGCAGCAGCTGCAAGGCACAGGACTCTTGGTGAGGGCAGAGGTTTGTGAGGGAAGGACCAGAAGGAAGGCCCCTTGCTTGCTGGGAAGCACAGACACAGCACACTCTCTGTCTGGCCACAGGCCTCCAAAGCCAGAGCTGGGTACCACAAGAAGGGGCCAGCAGCAGCATTTCAGCGGCGGTGCTGTGGCAGATGCTGACTTGGGGATGTAGTTTTCATCAAGAGGCCTCGTCCTTCAGAGGAGCTCAGAGCCTGTTTGCTGCAGAACAGCCCTGGGTTGCTTTTATCAGAGACAACGTGGCCACTAGAAGTAGCTTGACGAGGCTCAGCGTGACGTGCTGCTTCCCAGAGCCATGGCCGTTGTGCTGGGGGAGCTGAGCACAGTTTGGGCTCTTACCAGTTGCCATTTTTATATAGAACCGGGGAAAAAAAATGAAACTGAACCTGACTCCTCAGCTGGGCAGGGCTGCAGTGGGCTCTGCAGTGCCAGTGAGGTGACTCTCGGGCTGAGGAGCTCATAAGAGAGACCTGTGCTGGTGACCCAGACTGGAGAGCAGTGGCAGGAGTTCCTCAGCCTTTTGCACCCATCTGGTTCCTCCCAGTAGCCCTCTGGCAGAGCTGCAGCCCAGGGGGTGTTGAAGCAGCTCTGGGAGCCAGTTTCTTCTCTGGAGGCTGGGTCACAGAGAGATGAGCAGGGAGCAGATGCAGCTGTGAACCCAAGGGGTGCCTCTCCCGTAGCTTTGCTGCCAAAGGTAATTACCGCTCAAGGTAATGCTGGTTCTGCTGCTGAGCATACACCACTTGGACAGGGCCCAGACTTTCTCCTCCCTCTCTCTCTGTTTTAATTGCTCTTTCCATAATTACCACCATTGTTGTGCGCGGGGTTTCTTTCCCTTGTGAAAGTTGCCATTACTGGAGCTGCAAAAGCTGTGATGCAAATGGGAGTCACTCCCAGAGAGCGCCCAAGGGCTGGGGCGCAGCTGCCCTCACTCACGTGGGCCCTGCTGCCAAATCAGGAGGGACAGGGGCCTCCCTCCCTCCCTCCAGACCAGCTGCCATCCTCAGAGAGGTGGCGGCCTCAGCCATGGCCGTGCCCCTGCGGGACCTGCACGGTTGGGCTGGGACTCGCTCCTGACAGTGGCCACACAGGAGGAGTTGGGCTTTCTCTCCCCAAAGCTGTTTGCAAAGTCTGGGCAAAGAAGGAAACTGTTCCAGGGGAGGGAAACTCAGCAATTGCACAGTGCTGACAAATGTCCAGAGACAACAGACCACAAAGGATGGAAGGAAGGGGGAGCCTCGTGGTTTGCGTTTCATCTGTAGGGATCTGAGGGGCCGGCACACAGAGACCAGGCGGCTGCAGACAGACCCCCTGATAGCTCTGGCTTGTCTTTAGCTAAAGCAGCGGAACCTGTGGCTAATTGGCTGGCGTATGACAACAGGATCAGAGAGGAATGAGGTTCTGTGTATGATTCAGCAAGACCCCCCCAGCCCATTCCTGCAGCCTGAGCCCGCGGGCACGGTGCTGCCATGGCGCCGGGAGCTGCGCTCAGCTCCAGCGTGAGCAGGCACCGCTCCAGCACGTCCTGAGGTACTGTGCCGGTAACATTCAGCTCTTGCCTTCTGCACTCTCCTCCCACTCCAGCCAAGCAAGGGTGCTGAGCCAGATTCAACACGAGGGAGAGCTGGGTACGCTTCGAAATCCAAAATGGAGCCTTGCTGGAGTCAAGTGGTGCAGAGTGTTTGTGGCTGTTCTCTGCCTTGTCAGTTGTGCGGTTTTGAATGGAGACTGAGGAACACAGGGCATGGAGGGAGACACTTGGTTCATGTTTGGTTTCAGCAGAAAACTATCTTTGAGTAAGGAGCCTGGAGTCGTGGTCGATCCCAAAGCTGCACGATGTTGTGGGAGTGATGAGGCTGTGGAACAGATCCCACGCACAGACCCGCGAAGGAAAGGATTCCCCGGTTTTGCCTGCTGAGAATCACAGGGCACCCCAACGAGTTGCTGTCTGGACAGAACTTAACCAGCACTTCCCAGCAAGAACCCTTTGTCAGCCAGGTCGGTGTTTGCTAGTGCTTGGGCTGAACGTGGCAGTGGTTTGCTAGGTGGGGGACGTGCGTGTCAGTTCCCAAAGGTGCTCGGGCAAACAGTCACACTTTTGTGGTTTGGATTTCCATTATTGTTCAGAGCAGCAGGTGCTGGAGCTACTTGCGGAGACTGGGATCTGAAGGAAAGCAAGAGAGCAGTTAAGTGGTAGCTCATGGTGGAGCATAGAGGTCCATCTGCAGAGAGCTGTCTCTCTGAGAGCGTATTTCCAGCCCAGCACCTGAGATGGCCGCAAGCATGAGGACAGACAGAGCTGTGCAGATCAGCAGCTGTAATGATTTGCAGCAAAGAGTGTATTTCACAAACAAATATCGTCAGTTCAGTTTTACAGACCTGGCAACCCTCTTCATTTTTTCTTCTCATTTTCCCCTTCTGAGGCTGCTCCCCATTCAAAAAGCAGCGAGCTGCCTCTACAGACAGACAGGCAGACTGTGCCTCAGGGGGGGCTCTTTCATGTGGCTGTTGCTACAGGGAAAGGCAGATTAACATCTAGGGCTGTTGCCCAGGAGGGGATGGTGAGAGCCATTGAAGTTTGCCTGTGACAGCAGAGGGCCTGGAACAGGACCTCATCACAGATCATCAGGGCATTTCACCCAGATCTCAGCATTTCTCTTTCCTCTGTGCCAGGCTGCAGCAGACTGTGCACAGGGTATCCCCACACACCAGTGGCAGGAGGTGTTCCTGATGCAGTACCTAGAAAATGCTCATTTTAGCTCAGCCTTATGAAGGAAGCTGAGGAAGGCTCGTGGCTCTTAACCACAGCAGCAGAAGGAACCTTCCCACAGCTCATGCCTCATGGTAACATGTTTCTTAGCTGGAGAACTGACCTTGGCTCGAGTGGAAAAATGCTGTGGCCAGGCATCAGGATATACAACAGCCACACTTTCCTGCAGCCCTCTCAACAGCACCGAGGTCTGGAGCGCTCAGCCCACCCCCACACTCCCCACGGTGTCTTTTCCTCTTGTCCCTGGGCTGGGTTTGGCAGGAGGGAGGTGCAGGCCTGGCCCTGCTGGCCATGGCACCGCGATGCTCCCGCTGCCACGCTCCTTACAAGGCTGGAAGGTTTCCACCTTTCCTTCTGGGGGGGTGTGAGCTGGCCCGTGGCAGCCAGCCTTACCCTAGATGGCTGGGAAAGCCTTCGGGCTCCTGGCCAGCTGCCCTGAGGCCAGGCACAGCCCAGCGTGGAGGAAGCCTGGGATGGGGTGGTGGCATGGCCCCCGGCATGACAAGGGGCACTCCACTCTTGTCCCCATACCAAATCCTGGCCACCTCTGGACTCAGGGAGAGACAGAGCAGGGAAAGAGTCCCAGCCACAGGTGCTGCAGGGTTAAGGTCAGGGGGTGGAGAGGCCATGAGGAGTGAGCTAGGAGTGAGGCATCTCCTCTCAGCATTTGCAGTAGTGACGGTGAACTGTGCTGGTAGCTGTGAGACAAAAGAGAACTGCCTCTCCCTTTATGGGTGAGCTGCAAGTGAATTTAAAGCAGGTTTTGTCCTGGTAAGTGTACATAAATGTGTGGCTTTATTTGTTTCCCACAGCCCCTTTCACCTTGGCCACCTCTCTCGGCTGAGCCCAAGTTCCTGCTGTGGTCATGCTGCAACATGCTGTACACACCTGATGGGACTGTGGGTCGGGTCCCATATGTCTGATTTTACACTTTTACATCCCTGCAGCTGTAGATGCTTTTCTTCCATCTCTTCTTTGCAGCTGTGAATGCTTTTCTCCCATCCCTTCGCAACTGTGTTATGTTGCCTCGCGGCACTGTCTTACCCTTCAAGAGCAGATTGTGTTGTGGGGCTCTGAAACAGAGCTGGAGAGGATCCCAAAAGATGACACAAGTTGTCCTTACAGCTGCCCTGTTTGTTCTTTAAGGCCCCCAGCAGTGGAGACTGATGGATTGGCTTCCTTTGGTGGTCCACTGGAGTGCTTTGCTGTCCTGACGGCTCCCGGATTCTCTGTGGCCAGGGCAGCCCGTGTGCTGCTTTCTGCTTTGCAGTAAATTTCTACATACTCGAGGGCTGCTACCGTGTCTCCTTTCAGTTTTCTCTCCCCTAGACTAAACAAGCCTGCTGCTTTCAGTCTCCCCTCAAAGGTCAGCTTTTCTAGACCTCTGAGCTTTCTTGTTACTTCTCCTTTGGGCTCTCTCCAGCTGATGTGTATCATCCTCAACCACCGACACCCAGAGCCAGATACAGCGCTCCATCCACGGCCTCACAGAAGCTGAGGGCAGCAGAAGGTTGTGTTCTGGTGTCTTACCGACGACACTGCTGCGTTGTGTGCCCTTCTGGGCATGGATGGCCTGGGGAAGGCCCCGGAGAGACACAGGCGGCACGAGCTGTGAGCAAGTGCACTCAGTGAGGCAGTGGCTTGCAGGTTAGTGGCAGAGCCATTGGGAAGGAAGCTGGTGCAGCTGGAGTTCGATGAGGAAGCTGCCTCAGGTGAAACAAAGGCTTTGCTGGCTCTTTCTCTGCAAAGCTATTGCAAGCCATGGACAGAAAGGGGTTCTGCTTGAGAACAGCCCGAGGACACCACTGTGCAAGGGATGTACTTGGAAGTGGGGGAGGGATGGCTGGTTTTGTTCCCAAGCATGGTGCTAGAAAATCACAGACTTGCAGTTATGGAGAACATCAAAGTGAAGGGAAAGGGTTTTAGGAAAAGTTTTTAAGCTGAGGCTAAATAATGACAGGTCTGAGAGTTCAGTGACTGTCTCAGAGGAGAAGCTTTTTCTGTGAGGGCAAGGGTGGAGCTGGAAAGAGACTAATCTCTGTGCTTGCCTTCCCACTACTATCTTTCCAGAAAGACATCACAACCCTTGCCCCCACAGCTTGTCACACTTGCTCCATGGCAAGTTTTTGGCGCCTGGGAAGTGAGAGGAAGTGAGAGAAGCATCAGATTCTGCCTCTTGCATCTGCAAGCCCTGGGCACATCATCTGGCAAGCTCCCCTCAGCCACAGAGTGAGAACGAGAGACTCAGACCCAAGCCTCCCCCTTGGCAGCTGTGTGTACTGGCCTTCTGCAGGGGGGCTGGACTGGATGATCTCTAAAGGTCTCTTCCAGCCCTACCATTCTGTGATTCTGTGATTATGGTCTCCAGTTTGAAGTGTGTTCTCTTCTACTCTATAATCCATTCCCTGTGTCTTGCAGGAGTGTGGAAAAGGCAGTTGTCCGTAGCATCTCTGGTCCCTGAGCCTCCTCACTGTTAGAGCTGGGCAGAGGTACTGTGCCAGGGTTGTGGAATGGGATGTCCTTCAAACACTGAGACAGGAAACCAAAAGGGCTGAGCAAATAAGCCCACAAAGAGCTGACCCTCAGTACAGGGCAACAAGCAGGTAAGCTGTGAAACTGAAGAAGCATCTGACTGGAAGCCTCTGTGCCCACTTACTGTAGAATTAGGGTGCCAACCCCACTGAGAGAGAGGGCTCGGGATGGTGAAGGCAGGGTAGAGGAGGGGATACAGCTCAGGTGAAGAGGCCCTGAAGGAGAGAAAAGGTATTATGTACTTGAAAGCTTCATTCAGGCCTCTGCATTCCAGAGGTGCTGAGGTTTTACTGGTCCTGAGGCCTGGGCTGGGGAGGTGGAAGTGATGGAAAAGAGGGGACTTGCTGAATTCTTTACCGTAGGAGCCAAACATGCAGTTCACACTTAAGTGCTAAATCCCAGAGCTACAAAATGCTGTGTGCTCCTGCAGAAGGTAAGTGCTGACATTTGGCTGTGAGTCTTCCCAACACAAAAATCACTGCAGCACAGCCTTGCTCCTTGTTGTAGGGGGACAAGAAAACAGGTGTCTCCCCAAGGAAGCTCGTGACCTGTAGCTAATGTGCTAAGCACAAAGAGCAGCAAACAGCAACCAGAAATACCCCAGTGCCCTTGGGCTCCTTCCTCTTTCCATGTACCGCAGGCTGAAGAAGCAGGACGGACGTCCAGCCGTTCCCACGGCTCAGGACCTCACAGAAGACCCACTGGTCCAGCAAGGTTTGAGCAGCACCCAAGGAAATCAGCAGCAATCTGGTACCAAGGAGAACTCGAGGAGACCAAGTGAGGGAAGCCCGAGTGCTGATGTGGTTACAAGCACCTCGCCCATCAGCAGCACCGGCTGCTGTAGCTGTTGTGGCTGTGCCTCTGTGTCCCGTTCTGAGCTCGTCTCTTCATGGTGCTGGTACAAGCCTTTGCAAGGACAAAGATCAAGAAGGATCTGGGGACTATTCCAGGTTTAGAAACAGCCTTTTTTTTTCTTCCCCCCCGCTCCCTGCTGCCCGTAAGTTCCCCAGACTCCAGCCAAGAGCATGCGCTCACGTGTGTCAAGGGGTCCGAGGAAAGCTGAGAGCCAGCACTGGGTTAGGAGTGAGAACTTCAGATGTTTCCCAGAACCCCAGGCAAGACTCTGGAGACAAACACGAAGTCAGAAACACGAATGGCAGGGACAGTTAGGAGAGAGGCTCTAAAACACTAGAAACCTCACGGTTGCTCTTGGTTTTGTCACATTTTACTGCACCGATGTTGTACGTTGAATCGTCTGATCCACCCTGTGCAAGCACAAGCAGGTAACTGAGTGGCATGTTGGCAGCTAGTACTATTTTCCTATGTCCAGTACCACCACAGGTTGCTAGGTGTGTTCGCTTTATGGGGATAGCTGCTTTGTAACTCAGCTCTAAAGGAACCAGAAAGGCAGCAGCCAGGCGCATCAGCCTCGCAGAAGCCCAGCGCACGTCCCAGGGCTGGGGTCTGCTCAGTGCTGCTGAGCCTTCCCTGGAAAACACTGAGCATCCCCGAGCCCTGAAGGGCAGCTCAGGCTTCTCACCACATCTGGGGAGGTGAGGAGAGCGGCAGTGTGACACACACCATGACACACACGTAGCCTCTCCATGCTATTGTCGCTTCTGCCCTCGCTGCTGGTTTAACCGAGGGAGGCCCCACGTCCCGCGTGCGTGTGCCGGTCCTAGGGAGCAGCTCGGCGACTCGGATGCCCTTTAGCTGGGTGTTTGTGGCTCAGCGGGGTGTTTGTGGGCAGCAGCAGGGGTGCGGTGGCCAGGCCCGGCGCGGGGCCGTGCAGCTCAGCCACGGGCAGCAGGCACCAGCTTGCCGGCAGCCCAGCCGCGGGACCCCCCGGGGCAGCCGCACTCCCAGCGGCGCGGCACGGCTCGACACGGCACGACATGGCACGGCAGGGCACGACACGGCACGGCTCAGCACGGCATGGCACAGGACAGAAGGGCACGGCGCGGCACGGAACGGCTCGGCTCGGCTCGGCACGGCACAGCACGGCACAGCCCGGCAGGGCACAGCACAGCAGGGCACGGCTCGGCTCGGCACGGCGCGGCACGGCTCGGCTCGGCACGGCGCAGCGCGCCTGGGCTGCCACCCACGGCCCGCTTCCAGCGACCGAGCGTGCCGCACGCAACCCCCGTCCCGCGCCGCTCCGCCGTGCCCCGCGGC